>CM067377.1:214272786-214291411 GCA_034510155.1 Eucriotettix oculatus | reverse complement strand
CAACTCAATATGATGATTATATAGATGGAATATTGAAAAAGGAAATAAGTTATATTAATATTTATAGACGGGCTAACTACTGTAAAAAGGTTTACACAAATGTTAAAATGCAAACTTAACCCAAAACCTCGTTAAGAGTTTATGTACCAAATTTAAACAAATTATACATTTATAAAGTTAATAAAATATTATGGAACTCAATTGTCTCCGTTAAAGTAGCTTACGGGCTAAATCAAAAATGAGTTCGGGTCTATCCGGGTAGTCATGCCTGAAGCATGGTGTGGAGTTGCAGTCCCCACGTGATTACGTCACAACCATCCTGGCACGCGACTGGTGCACAACAAGTGACGTCATAGTCTTAGTACATGTTAATATGCACACGTACGCATTACAAAGTAAAATGATTAAATTTGCCAACAATTTTGCAGATGCTCTTGTCTTAGATGACGTCATAACATTTACGTATCAAAATAGCCATACGTGAAGAACAAAAATTCTGTCTAATATTTAAATTTGACATTAACAGTCCTACTCAACCCATAATTATCACCGTGTTCCGAAAATTCCTCGAAAAGGGGAAAAGAATTGTGAATATCAACAATTATGGAACTCAAGTACAAACAATGGAATAACATTAATTTGGTTAAATTATAAGGATCCCTGTTCATATATTTAAACCAATCATAAAGATAAGTGTCATAACTGTATTTTAAATGAAGGAAAATCTTTTACTTAAATTGAATTTTTGGAATGTTAATTTAAAACCTGTATAGATTGAAGGAAAATCTTTTACTATATTTATAATATTTATAAGGAAAAGTCTTTAAATTGATTTGAAAGCTGCATAGATTGAATCTTTTCCCAAATAATAAATATTTAAATGTAAAAATATTTAAATTACAAATATTTTAACAATGAGATATTATGATAAAATATTTGCGCACATGACGCAACCGTTGTTTGCTACGTTACGCTTAGTAATGGGCGTGGCTTGTTAACGACGGGGAGGGGCCTGATCGTGACGTATGCGTTTGGGGATTAGTATTCCCACGTAACCTCAATTTATAGATTTTATGATTAAATTTAGTGACAGTTTTCCCTTCATTTTATACAGATATAAAAAAAAATTAATTTCGTAAAAGTTTATACTACATGTTATTAAGTTTTTAATTGATTTACAGATTTTTTCATTAAAACATTTTTAATGAAGTAAAAGTTTTCCCTTAGTTTTATATTGATTTGAAATTACTTTTAGAACTTATTCATTGGAATTAATTAGTTTACTAAAAGATTTCTCTTCAATTCATTCAGCTTTTTTTAATCTGTTTAAAGACTATTTTGAAACGTTTGTAATTAAGTAACAGTTTTCCCTTCATTATATATACATACGAATAAATTGAATTTTAGTGAAAGATTTTCATGTTATTGAGTTTTGCGTCGATTAAAATAATTTATCATGGAAACATTTGTAATTAAATACCAATTTCCCCTTTATTTGAAAACAAATTTAGAAAAAATTTAATTTTAGTAAACTGTTTTCCTTCAATTTATAGAGATTTGCAATGAATTTAAAGACTTTATCATGGAAGCATTTCTATTTAAGTAACATTCCGTACTTTTTAGAAATTCTTTACAAAAATGTTTATTTTACTTTTATTTAAAAATAAGATACGTTAATAAATTTTGTATCCGAAATTTAACTTTTACATCTTTGTAACATTGTAATTACGTAAAAAATGAATCACAGTTCATTGTTTGATATGGTTGAGAGAAGTGAAGGAACACGCGCGCGCTTATGGGAGGTTTTCGTGATTTTACTGTCCAGGAGAATTTTTGTATTAAAGACAAAGACGTGTTTAATATTGTGTGACAGATTACTTTCTTGTTGTTCCGTTTGACTACTTTGTAATGTGAGACTTGTAGAAACGCTTAACAATAATAATGATTTTAATGATTGTTTGTTGTGGATGTGAGAAGTTTATCTATTCGGTATGGATCTCTGTTCACTGGGTCACATTTAACTGTATCTCAAATTATGAAAACGTCTCCCGTAAAAAATTAAGTCAACTGTTATTTTTAGAAACGTCAATACGCAAGTAATTAAACAAACCACGATAGAACTGTGATAAGAGGATTTGCAAATAATTTATCAAGTAAGGCGATTAAAGATAATAAGAGAAAGTAAATTCGTGATGGTATTTACCGGTTGAAGATGTCGGCGACCGCAGCACACAGATGCAAAGATGATAATAATCTGCGATCTCGACGTCACAATACGAGAATAGAAGCAAAGAGTAACGCTACGTTCTGAGATAACCCGAGGACGCTGTAGTTTCCTTGATGGTGTTTGCTGACTTCTACTATTGTATTGCAATGCAATCACTTCCCCAAAATCATTATCAATAAACAATTCCATTGGAACGGAATTGGAAATCTGTATAACATGTTATTAGGTAAATACTGCGTTTGTCTGTAGAGAGCAGCACTTGCGGAAGGACAGAATAAATTTCCAGAAAATAAAGATATATTCACGATAAATAAAACGCACACAGCCCTTGGCGTGTTTGTCCATCTCGAGCAGTCACCATAACTATCATCCCTTGAGTTCCACAGCAATGGCGACTTATGACGCAACTTAAAATCTTTTCATTCATCAGGCAGATTTGCATTTAATAGTAACTAGCTGGGTGCTCGGCGATGTCACGTTATCACGGTACAGCATTTAATTCGACAGTAATCTCTTTGTCAACACATCCTTCAAAATTTACCTCTACACCTTTATCAGAATTGAATTTTATCATAACCACCATAAAGGGACACTTACACGACCCATCTGACGGTCAGTATTATTGAGTGTGAGTGATGGTCTGACACCGTGAATCACGGATATCTAAATATTTTGATGTCTTAGCGTCAACCTTGGGGTTGTTTAGCCTCGCCCAGACTCCGCCTGTAAAGTGCTGGGGCCAAGACAAAGAATTTATATCCGCTAACCCCGTTCGCCGTTGATGAGGGGTTATTTATCCTATAGTGGCCCAGAAGAAGAACTTTATCAACCAATCTGTTATTTATTATAAGTTACTAATGCCGAATCACCATGGGAAGTTACAGGATTGAGCATTCAACGTCCACTGGAAATAGCTTCCTAACATTCTAATCAAAGGGGTGGTGCCTCCGAAAATTTAAGAGCTTAAAATCCTAAATGGTGCCTGCCATCTTTGAACCAACTTTTTATCTCTCTTTGCTGTCCTTATTTATTATATATATAATTTATGTCTGTATGTTTGGCCATTATCTATTACTATTCATCGGGTCGCCATGAATGCTTCTGGCGATAAAAAAGAAAAAATCTTTCTACAGGATAGGTTTCGTTGTCCACGCGCTTATCGAAATCTTCAAAAGGGTATGCGGGTTGGCTATTCTCTTCGCCTATAACACTACCTATTTTTTAATACATAAATATTTCGCGCCGTAATTAAACTATCGTAGGTAGAGAACTGACTCCATGAGAAATAACAAACTTCTTTGGATATAATTGCGTGTGCATCGGCGTCTGACGTATTTAATTACCAAAGGGTATTTCAACAAGGACTTTAACATGTGACTAATGGTTTCACGGGTCTTGTTTGTCATGGGAGCAAGGGGCTGAGATCGAGTTTTGGAGATCAACATAAAAGAGAGTAAATTCAAGGCATGATCACCTTGATTAAACAGTGACTGCATCCAGGCTCGGAATTTCACTCTCACATGGGTCGGTCACATTTCTTTTTTCAACGTATGGAAACCTGTAAACGGCTGGCTATCATTCTGAATTGAAACATGATGACGTGGAGTGTTCGGCATACGAGATGCACGTCTCCATTTGCGCTCGTAAAAATCAATCCAGGCTCATTTTAAAGCCCCGTAACAGCAGTCGACAGGATAAGAACGCTGTTTCCACCATGTGGCTCGAGAATATACTCGCGTGTTCCAGGTTATTCTTTTCCATTAAATCAATTGCGACTCTATTAGGGGCTCCAACTCTGCATCTTACTACTTTCTCTTTCCCGAAGAAAATGTTTCGTTTTATTAGAAACACTGCAACTACTTTCGGTTTCCTTACTTCTGACACTCATATTTGATTTCTCCAACAAACACAATAAAGCACCCGTCTAAGATCTCTTCAAATATTAATTATAATAAAAGATTGTGTATTTGCAGTGAAATGAATTCTCCACGAAAAGAATGTTTTTCACTGGAGTGATCCCTGAGTGTATGGATCGTCATCCTAAAGGGGGATCTCGTCCAGTCCAAGGTCGTCCTGTGAATAAGCGATGAAAGTAATAAAGATTGATTGTAAGCATTTAAGATCAATTAAAGCCTACGTGCTGCAGTGTTTTGGCGATGATGAGGGCGAGTCCTGTTCCTATTCTTTCCTACATGAAATTTAATACAACAGAAAACAATCCAATTGTTTATTTCCTTCGTTATATCTTATTGAAGTTGGTCAATTTTACAGACGGAAAGGTAAAGTAGATAGTGTAGGATGGATTCTTCTTTTGGCTCTACAGTCCAGGGTGAACATTCGATTCTCCTTTCAGACTTCTCAACCTTGTGTTTGCCCTCATTCCTCAATTATTCAGATCTTACTCCTTTACGTCGTGTTCCTGCTTTACAGAGGTTCTGATCTTGCATCCTAAAGATGTGCCCCAGCCATCGTAGTCTTCCAAGTTTGATTACTTTCACTATCTCAGACTCTCCAAAAAGGCTGGTATAGCTCGTGGTTATATCTTATCGTCCATTGCCCGCTTTCACATACTGGTCCAAAAAAATATTCTCAAAAGTCTCCTTTCAAAGTTCTATAACTGATATTAATTTTGTATAGTCAAGGGCCACCTTTCATTAATGGTCTTATTAGGGTTTTATACAGAAGGCATTTTGTATGTCGCTGCAGATACCTTGATCTGAGTAGTTCTTTCATCAAACCGTAACTAATTTTATTTGCCATCACAATTATTTCTTTTATCTTAGCTGTTATATATTATTGTTTTTTGTTCCCAGATATTTAAATTCCTTAACTCTTTCAATTTATTGGCCGTTAATGTTCAAAGTATTGTATTTGTTGGTACTTTAGTCTCTTCCATGTATTTGGTTTTCTGTTGGTTCACTGTGAGTCCCATTGTCTTTGCCGCATTCATGAATCCTTCAGCCGCTTCTTTCAGTAGCTCACGTGATCTTGCTACAATAACATTATCGGCATAAGCTAGTACTTGTACTGTATTATTATATATAGAGCCCCTTGTTTCTAAACCTGAATGTCTCACAATCTTTTCCAGGATCATATTAAAAAGTAAACAGGACAAAAGGATCTCCCTGTCGTAAGCCTATAGTCGTTTGAAATTGCTCTGAAGTATTCTTTTGCATTTTAAACTCTGGTAATTAAATTAAAATGGTAATTAAAAACATTGGCAAATTTATTTACACAAGAATTTGACTGGGAAAACATTAATGAGGGGAATATTTACCAAAGATTTTAAGGTTCAATGAAGCAAGCACATCTAATATTATCTCAGGATGAAAGCCGTGGATTGGAAACCTGACTGCGTACGTCATCTCTATATGGCGACTTCTCCAGCGTCGACTGTTGACCTTCTTCATACGCGTCCAGGACCAAGCATCGGTTCCCGTCCATCTCCTTCAAGTTCTGAGGGCCGAATGATCTTCCACACAGCCTCCCTGCCACCAAATCGATCTTTATTAATGGATCTGAGGAAACCACTTGGTATTTGAAACTGTGTTGTTTTCATGGGTCTCCTCTTTTGCACGCCAGCTGTTTGCGGAAATAACGCAGGTAATATTCGTAGGTGATCAGAAGAGATTCCGGAAGATTACAGGCGGCGCCACTCCAGCTTCCCAACCCTTGCGATTTGACCTTACAAGAATCAAATATCCTCCACCGCGCTATAATAGTTTGATAATGTAGTGGAAGAAACGTATATTAGTTAAAATTTACATCAATGCTTCAGTAATTGGCAAACTTTACTAATAAATATGTTGAAGAACAGACTTAAATTTAGCCCATTCCACAGATTTATATATCTGCAAACTTTCACCTTCAATATCCAACTCGTAAATATAAATAAGTTCCGCTACATGTCCTTACGCTAAATCGATTCACAAGCAGCCAACTTGCAGACAAAAAGTAAAAGTTGGAAGAATAGTTCTCGGGTAACAAAGTTCTTAAGCCGCGACGTTTCGAAAACCATCATCACTGTCGTCATCTCCATCATCTCCAGGCGGAGATGACGACAGTGATGACGGTCGGCAAAACGTCGCAGCTTAAGAACTTTGTTACCCGACAACTATTCTTCCAACAGATACAACGGGAAAGTCTTCCATCTTTAAAAAGTAAAAGATTTATACAATTTAAAGTTGGTTTATTGATCGCTATCATGGATAAAAATTCCCACTTTTTTATAATTTCCATTTAGACGAAACAATGTAAATATTAGTCGTTTCCTTTACTTCACTGAGATAATATTCGTCGCTGCAGGTGGTTTTTCCGAGTGGCTTGCGACCATTCAAAATCCTCTGAAACCAGTGGATGGCCAAGGAAGTGACGTCACTCACAAGTGCCAAGCAGACTTTGCATTTTTTAAAACTTTTTTCTGCTAATAGGAGCAGGAGAACACGTTCACAGGCAGTGTTGAACAAAGAAGCCGTATACGATTATGTTTCGACCTTCTTTTTTGCAGGTAGATTCTCCTCAAACAGTGCTCAAGGTAAATTCATCAAATAGCTTTTTGTTCTTTTTTTCTGGCTCCAATTTAATCCGTATGTCCCTGTATATGGTAAATATAGCTTACCTGGGGAAAATTGCTCTGCAGGAAAAAAAAACCTTACTGCTGGTTGCCCAGAGAAATTACGAGGGTTGCCACTCGTCCCTCCCCTCTGTAGGCTTTCTGTTCACGGGATGGGACGATTCGGCACAAAACTCGCAAAACATTACTAGACGTAAAGGAGCCGTTTAACATTACCAGACATATAACTTAATATTTATCAATTTTTTTAAAATATATTACTAACATTTAATCAATAGCAATACCCGAGAGTTTGTAAAACATTAATAGTAAAACAAGCTATAAGTAATAAATTTTAAAATAATGTTTAATAATAGCAGTTCGTACAAGACGTTTCGTTCCTAAATTTGAAACATTATATTAAGTGAATAAAACTAAAAATATAATATAATTATTAACAATACATTATGTATAGTAAAATTTTCTTATAAAATGAAAATTTACTCATGGAATCATTGAATTAAAACGGATGAAAATGCAGAAGCGGCAGAAATAACAGAAAAATAGATACAAGTCCAGCACAAAGTTAATATGTATTGATTACATTTGCTTCCATCAGGCTGTAAGCGTCGCTGGACGGCGGAGAACACGACGCAAAAACATTTGCGTTTAAATATATGTTTTCCAATTATAATTTGCATGATGAATTCCACAAATATGGACGAAGTGTCGTAGGTTTATTTTTATAAATATGAGGCTACGTTTTTATGACAAATTATCTGGACTTTTCATTAAAATTTGAAGACGAGAAATTATTTATTCACTGTAACAATAACTCATGAGAGTTTTATTGTGTTCAGAATAAAAATCGAAACACTTATCCATGAGTGAAACAGAAAGTTTATAAAAGTGGTGATTTAAATTTATTTAAATTACTTGTCTTTTTTAATAATAATGGCCAAATTGTTGTGATAAGATGCACCTCATTCATCACTCTGAAATAAATATTATATTTTACATCTGAAATTATAATATTTTTCTAATAAATCTTATGGTTGTTTCAATTTATATGCTTCCACACAACTGAATAGTTTTTTACATTGAATTTTATTTTCTTCAAGTACTATTAATGGGGGTATTAAATGTGCGTATAGTTTGACCAATATAACTGTAATTAAAATATAAACACATAATTTGGTATATAGCCTATTTGTACCGAAATTTTAACATAGCTTAAATTATTGCAAGACTTTAAGGTAATTCGGATATCATAATTCATTAAATCATAAGTCATTAAGTTTGTAATATTTCTTACTGCGTAATTTTACTGGTAAATTATTAATTTCATATTAATCTTTGTCAACCTAATTTTAATGTATTTGTAAACGAAATGCAAAGGATAAATATTAAGAAGAACACTATTTATATTTTTCCCAGATTAAATTTATGAAAGCGCTGACGATATAATTTGACGTCCCTATTTACTAAATTATAAACTATAGTATCTTATGGAATAATGGCTGATTTGACATGTAATTAAAAATTATTCCTTAGTAAGTACATCTTTTTATAGTAATTGGTATTATAAAGTTTATTGCAGGGTTGTAATTATTAAAAGTATTGAGCAAATGGTTTATGTGGAATCTGAGGATGATACAAAAAAGTGATCATACTTGAAATATCTCAGTGGGTTTAAATCTAAAGATGTAATACATAAGGCTTCCAAATCTTTCATAATTTGCGCGAAATAACGACAAAGAATAATTCCCAAGGTAGAACCAATGATTTCGTGATAGTAAATGTTATTTAACGAAGAATAAGTGGAAATTATAATTAAATCTATTAAGATAAGAATTTTTGATAAAATAATTTTTGTCAATTTGGAAAAGTAGTTGTCCCATCTATTTTTAAAACTTGGTATAATTGACGCATGGGGTAAAAATTAAATAAGAACACATCAACTAATGATAAGAAAACGTGATCATTAGTGACGTTTTAATGGTCAAAAAACTTAAAAGGCGTTTTGACTGTAAAATGATTTTCCTCATTAAGAGAATTATATAAAAATATAGAAATATTATGAATATGGCTGCTAGGAGCATAGGCTCTGGCAATAGTATGAGAAGGTTAACACTGCTACTGCCCACAAGTCTTTTCAAGTTAATTTCTAATTGATCAATAATTAAAGTAATTGATTTAATTTTTATTGCAAAATTTATGTATTTATTTGTTTGATAATAACGTTTCAACTTTATAAAATAATTTAGTCAAATTCGTTTGGCAGATTCACTAAAGATGACATCAGGATTATTAGAAATTTACATTTTATGAGATGAAGTTCTAAAATTTAGGAACGGAACGTCGTGTACGAACTACTTTTAATAAAGAATATATCACTTTTTTCTGATACATGGGCTGTTTTTCATTTTGTTAATATTAATATAAGATATGTATTTGTTTAAAATATCTTATTTGAAACAAGTTTCCACGATATTGTCGTTTATCGTTTATCGTAATGTCCCCGCGCCCAACCTCGCGCCGAATCGTCCTGGTTCATATCCATATGCACAAAAGTGGGGGATTTTCACCTCCCTAAAAAAACCTTCAGTTAATTTGACTAAAATCTGGTGATTGTCTGCTTTATGTCTTCGATTATTTCTATTTCAAATTCAAATTGTTTCAAGACGAATATAAATGATTGGTAAATTTCCTCACATCCTAAAATTTTTGAAGATTCCAGTTTTCGGTGGTCCTGAAAGGTGTCACGCCAAAAATCACATTCTCGTACAATGTGATAAGGTGTTTCATCTTCCTGGTTGCAGAAAAACAACATGTACAAGATTCTATTAAATTTAACTGTTTGAATTTAGAATTATATGGTCTTAGTTTTGAAGTTGCATTGTAATCGTGACTATTAATTCTTTAACCATAGGCATTTTTCAATTCTTTCAACAGCCAGTCTCTGTATCTGTATCTTTGGATTCTACAGATTGGTTAGTAATATGGTAGACTATGTTTCGTTTTTTATGCTGCTGCAGTCAAGTTAGTAATGATGTGTATAGAGTCAACCGGAGTCGTTGTGTATGCACGGAAACAGTGAAGTAGTTATTTTTACGTGAGTCCATGTCCTACAGCAGGGATACGAATATTGATTTGTAGTATAGGTTTAATTTTGAAGGTGTTAGGACCTGATTCATGACCGAGACAGCTTTCTGTGTTATTTCACCAATATGCGGGAGGAAGGATAATTTTGAATCTAACAAAATACTTAAATAACAATTTTGACTAACAGATTTAATGGTTTTGTTGTTAAATTTTATTAAAGGATGTCTTTTCAGTGACTTTCCAAATACCATGATTCTAGTTTTATCAATTCTTATTAGCATTTCGTTCACAGTGCACCAGTTACTTACAATTTCCTTAATGAGCTTTTTTTTGCTCGATATCCCTCCGTGAAGATGCGCTCATTAGAGTGACAAGGTCATCAGCATAAGCAATTGGGAACATACTTCTAATTCTGATTCTACTTGACCTGTGTATTTTTCAAAGGTGTATTACTCATAGATTTCAGAAAAGCATGTGCGAACTAGTAATTATGTATATTTTTCCAAAAACGGCATATAAATTCGGCCGAAAATTTGCAATAGGCACGTGACCACAGAACGACATCTGATTGGTGTGACGTAGTAGCACAGGTTCGCGTTCTACTCCATTCATAGACCGTGGCGTAGTGAACCTTCCTACTCATTTCGAACATCTTGTATGTTGAAACCAGACACATGTATATTAAAATGATGCAATCATGCGGATACTACTTCACTAATACATTACCATGAAATAGTATATTGTCCTCATCTTGCCTAAAACACAATTTGAAACAGCGACCAGTAGCATAAGTGAAAATAATACTTAAGAGATTACAGGCAAGAAATGATTTTGCCTTAAATCGACTATGGAAAATAAAAAAATAGTCAGTCCCCTCAACATTAATATTCTTTTTGTTGTCAATATCACTTGCAACATGATTCTTTTTTTTTGTATTCACAGGAATAAAGGGAAATATATTATTGCTAAAGATTTCAAAAACTAAAATTATATATTTTCAGTATAAAAATGTATTGATAAAAAATTATTAAATATAGAGCAGGTTTTCTATAAAAAATACAAGTAAAAATCAAAGCTATTTTATTTTGTTTGCCGAATAAAGCAATCGGGGATATATATTTGACTTCGAAAAGATCTCAGCATTATTAAAAAAATTAAGTGTGTAGTCTCTGTTGTAATCAATGTACAATATTTCCATTTATTTGATAGTCTCAAAATCAAAATAACAAACACTAAATACACATTTAAATATTTCTGTGAAGTGCATTTGTGTTTGTACCTGATCCAGTACTTCTCTGTTATCTGTCCATTTTTAATATAGTTTACCCTGGTTCCATCACGTATTAGGCATTTTATTTCCACAATGAAGTCTTGTGAAAACTCCCAAGAAAAGATGGTTTGCTGAAAGGAAAAGCCCAGATTTTTTAATTTTCACAATAACTTTTCTTCCACGACAGCTCCACAAGAGGTTCATCAGGAGTCTTGTACTTCACTGCCTCGTGTATTTTTGAGGCAGTTATTCTCATGTATCGTAACTCTTGCCACATTACATTTTCACTTTGATTTTTAGTGTCCTGTTCTGCTAAAAATATTATGTCAGGTGGCATATTCTGTCTTGCCTGTTTACAAATTCATAGTACTCTACTCTTGGACCTTGTACAAACTGCAACATTTGGTGCTAAAAAAATACTAGCTACCATAACACCATCAACCTTCGGTAGATTGTCAGATTAACCTTTCTGAAAACCTTCCTCCGTCATAACTGCGCTTGAGATTAAGAAACAATAATCACAAAGGTACAAACAGTAGCTTGCGGCCAAGGGAACTTCACTCCGACAAAATTCTGTCTGGAAAAGGTCCTTTTTCTGTACTTATAACTAAATTAACGCCCATAAAATCTGTAGGAACAATAAAATTTTAAGGTTTCAGTTTCCAATTGCTGTCATTCCACTTGTCCTGTTAAATATTATTATTATTATTACTGCTACTCTATTGGGTATTTTCCCGGTGGCAGATATATACAAAGAAAATACAAGTACAATTGCAAAAAGTTTACCCCAAGGAAGAATTTTGAAGTGTAGTTTTTTATCTGAAAAAGAAACGAAAGTAGTCACACAAAAATCACTTCACTGCACCTCACTATTATCACTTCACTCATCCTAAAAATAAAAAACTACTCACTTAAATTTTCTTAGCCTATTCCTAAACTGATTTACGCTACCCGGAAAAGTCGTCAGCATTTCTGCAGGGGGCAAGGAAGGAATTACAACCGCCTATTTATCTATTTACAAATGAAAATTTTTCTACGTCTGTGCGTTGCCCTTTTTCTTTAATTTTGAACGAGTTATCATTTTTAGAAATGTAATTGGGCGCCGTAAGATGGTTTGTTATTTTTTTCCTGACTCTGTGGTTCTCCCTTATAAGCTTTATATATTTCGCACAACTTCGCATGTTTCCTTATATTACTGAGACCTTATAAATTCTCGTGAGGATTGTTCGCCAATCGACCCCCATACATTTTACAGCCCGTTTCTGTATTTTTTGCAACGCTAGAGTGAGTTCATTTCGATATCGATCCCAGCACGTTACCCCATATTCTAAAATTGGTAAGTATAGATCTTGGTTTTCTCATGCTTTTCCTCAAGACCCTGTTTACAAGGTGAAGCAGCAGCAGCGCCTTTCCTCGCTGGCTCACCTAATTACCCCAATTTAAATCTTTACTAATCGTGATCCCAAGATATTTACAGTTATTTGACTCCGTTACAACTTCGTTCCCAATTTTATATCTAATGGGAGGGACATTTCTCTTTTTTGTAAATTCGACTGCCTTACTCTTCGTTGTATTTATTTGCATTTTATTTCTAACTGACCATTGGTAAATTTTGTCAAAGTCAGTCTACAGAATTTGTGCATCCTCAACGTTTACGATTTCCCTATAAACCATACAATCATCGGCATAAAGTTTGATCTGTGATTTCATTCCCATAAGTGGGCGGATCACATTTCCCCTGACGTGATTTTCACAGAGTCAGGTAATTTGTCATTCACGCGAACTCTGAGTGAACGATCTTTTAAAAATTCCGGAATCCACTTTAGGACCCGAAAATCTATACCAGTATTTTTTAACTTACTTAATAATAGATCATGTGGCACGACGTTGAAGGCTTTAGATAAATCAATAATTGTAGCGTCTATTCTCCAGGCTCCCTTGTCAACCCCGTCCGGCAGATCTTGTCACTCCATAAAGAGTGATCCCAGAGCTCTCCCTCTATCCACGACTTTTCCTACTGCAGAATATATGGAAGCTTTTCTGTGTTGACAGTAATTTATTAATATAGAAATTATTTTCTCGGGAACATTAATAATTGATATGGTTTCAAAAAGTTGTGTCCCCCATAAATGATCGAAAGCCCCGGTTAGGTCCAAAAATACGGCTAAAGTGTATGTAGACCTTATAACATCAACCACATGATTGATAGCATCTACTGTGCTTCTTTTTTTTTGGAAACCGTATTGGTTGTTATCCAAAGCATTCCTTTCCTCAAGACGTAATAAGATCTTATTTGCTAACATTTTCTCTAAACTTTTTCCCAAGGAATTTAGGAGACTCATTGGTCTATAGGAACGTGGATCCTGAGGGTTTTTGTTTCCCCCTTTGAAAATAATTTTTAATTGTGCCTGTTTTATTTAGTCAGGCCATTGAAACGTCATGGCTTAAGTTTCGTTTAATCCGAGTGGAAACCCAAGAACTGTTTGTCTAGAATATACACTTGGAAAATATTTGATCTTTAAATTTTTTGTATCTTCTCTCTGTATAAGTTAGTTTCCATACTTTTCTTCACCTGTTTGTCTGCCTTTATTCTGGTTTCCAAGGCATTCCAGCCTAATTTATATACTTCATTTCGCTCAAGAGTGATCTGGTTTCCATATCATAAATTTATCTATATCCACCTGAAGTTTTTATACACCTCTGTGTTATATTTCGTCTATTCGAGTATTTTTTTTTATTTTTTTAACGAGGGAAATTGTGGAATCCATCATGGCCACCCGAGGGGGTTCCGCACCCCTCAGGTAGTGTGAGACTCCTACTCACTAAATCACAAAACCCTTTCTCCTTGGAACCGCTTTAGCATGACTTCGCCTCTTCGGCACCTCTCTGTTCCATCTTGCTTTATTTTGTAGCCCTAACTTTTGTTAATTTATCCTATACTATTTCTATATATATCTACACACGCTATAAAATATAGTACCCCCCTTATTTTAGCGCTATATATATATATATATATATATATATATATATAAGAATTACCCTACATATATCATGTATATACAACGCTATTCAGATTTCTCTATCGCTGTCCAAAAGTTTAAAATTGTTCACTTTCTTTATGAGGATACTTTTAGCGAATTTTGACGCTGCGGTCCAAGACTCTTTGCTTGAGAGCATTCGTTATCCCCAGTACATTATCTGGCGTCAGCGGTCCGTGCTGTGCTTCCATATTTCCCCTTAACTGTGTCCACTAATCACACAGGAAGAAGGTTTGGGTTGACGTCGTCGACCCCGTAGCAATAAATACAATTTTGTGGAGATATGCCCTGAAGCAGCCGTGTCCGGTCAGGAACTGTGTCATATAGTATGACACCTCTCCAAGTGTCCAGGCGTGGTATTAGTCTCGCAGTCCACCTCCCGTCGCTGCTGCCATTTTGACATCTTTCTATTCCTGGCCGCTTCCTACACCTGGTAGTGGTTTCCCCCTTTCGCCCTCATTGCCTGCTCCACCGTTTTTTCCACGGCGTGAATAGTTGAATTCCCTTTCCGGAACCCGTGCTGTTTTGCCGACAGACATCCTGCCTTTTCGATCGCTGCGTGTAGCCCGGGATGGAACAGCTTTTCGAGGACTGTTCCCGCTGCATCTAACATACATAGAGGTATGTTTCCTTGCCCCTTTGCTTTGCTGATTAGGACAAGACCGCCCGTCTTTCACATTTTGGACTAAAGACTGCGGTTATTAGGCAGTCGTTATACATGTCCTGCATTAGTTGTGGACACGTCCTAGCTGCTGCCTTCACTGCGTCTGCCGGTTGTTGTCGGGTCCTCGTGACTTTCCGTTCTTAAGCGAGTTGACAGCCTTTTGAAGTTCCTCTCTAGTGAAGGGAGGGACTTCTTCCCCTTCAAGTTGTTCTTCTACTGTCTGCTCTCGTTCTGAATGGTTCGGGAATAGCTTGTCGTCGATTTCGTGCATAGTTTGTGCAACCAAATTTGAGCATGACAGGCTCCATTGTTTCGCCTGCTCCAGTATGTGACGATTTATAAGCAACTTATTTGTATTTTCCACTTCCTAAGGATGTTTTCCCTAGCCCTTGGTCTTATCTAATGAAACTGAACTGCATACCGAAGTTGAATCCAGTTCCCTAACGCCCTGTGCTCTGCATACAGCCTAATGTTGCTGTCTATATTTTAAGCTCTCTATGTTTGGTGTGGAGAGTGAAACCTAGATACTGGAGGGCAGAGGCGCCGTTTATATTAAGTGATGGTGGTACTATGATGTGGAAACTTTACTGCTTTGGCTTTGACCTCCATTGCTTAGCCAAGACAAGTTCTTCAAGCCCACTGTAATAACCCGACCACATGACTTTGAATGTAGCGGCAGAGGGCAGCTGACAACCAGAGAGAAACAAGGAGAGTGTCTTTGCTTCTTCCCAGGAGCAGCGCGTGAAGAATTAACTTACAACAAAACAATTATTTCCAATGCATTAATTCTGATAAGACTCATCTGATGCAACCCTCGATGCTAACCAATTTTGCACAAGCCATTTCATTTCCTTATAACTAGCACTTTTCACACATCCAAAATATGCTTAGTGCATTCCATTCCTGTTCTGACACCACAAATTTCATTCTAATCTAATTTTACAAGAACCTCGTGTCTAAAAACGTGGCATATTAATCTATCTCTGTTCTTGATCAACGTCCTCCATATTCTTCGCTTTTCCCATATTCTGTTTAGAACTTCCTCGTTTGTGGTTCTATCCACTCATGTCATTCACCTATAGAACATATTTCAAAGGCTTCTATTCTTTTCCTTTCCTTTTCCTTTCCGTAACTCCTATCGTCCACGTTTTGCACCAATTTAACGCCACGTTTCACACGAACATTTTTAGCAACGATTTCGTAATATTCACACTTATAATACCCATAAGTAAATTCCTGTTCCTTGCCTGTGCTGTCCTATTCTAGTTATTACGCTTCCCAAGTAGCAGAATTCTTTAACTTCTGTCAAAATATCCCTTCACAATGTAACAACCTTTGTTATTCCATTATTTTCCAAACTACACTCCATTACCTTGGTTTTCCCTCTATTAATCCTCATATTGAACTCTCCAAGACTCCGTTCATGCCACTTTTATGGTTTATTTATATTATCGTCAAGTTAATGATTTTGAGTTGAATACGTACTTAATGGAAATAGAGAGATAAAAGTGAGTCTTAATTTATTTAACGTTATTAATAAGTGCTTGTGTTAAGAACTAACTGATATTAAATACATGGTTCTCTTTCTAAATTTATTTGAGTTTTATAGATATTATTTCCTCATCACTCTACGATTGAAAAGTGATCTAAACTCCCGTGGTTTAAACTAGTAACAAAATAAAATTCTTGATTTGTTGCCACTGCATATTGTGTACCCACCCCTTAGTGGCAGTTTTTCGAACATATGTTACATAATCGTGACGTCATTGCAACCGTATTGCCAGTTTTCGGGCCCATGGCGACATCCAAGCCCATGCCAGGATTCGAACCCGGGGCCCCTGAGTTGTGAGGCAGCAACTAGAGGCTAGCCACGACATCACGAGGTCGGCTGTTTAG
Organism: Eucriotettix oculatus; assembly: GCA_034510155.1. Taxonomy (NCBI): domain Eukaryota; kingdom Metazoa; phylum Arthropoda; class Insecta; order Orthoptera; family Tetrigidae; genus Eucriotettix; species Eucriotettix oculatus. The sequence continues at coordinate 214,274,659 of CM067377.1, read as the reverse complement.
TTAAGTATTAAGGTTTAAATGAATAAATCGAACAGATATCAATAAACCATTATTGGTTTATAAACAGAAGAATAATAAATTGCGTTATATTTATTATAAAAGTGATGTAAAAATTAAATGCAATGGTATTGTTATCAAGGCATAACATGGAAGATATGCATTTATTTTATTTATTTTTGGGCTACAGGCTACATGAGGATGATCCTGAAACAGGCAACTTCCCTTTAATATCTTAAGAACGGAATTGAAAACGGGGGTGCGGAAGGTAGAACAAGGTATCCGAGGGTTCAAGAGGATCTCAGAGCTATATTTTAAAGATCCTGCCCGGTGTTTCACCTAAAAACGATGCAGGGATATTCCTATAAAATCTATATCAGGTAGATCGGGCGTTGGGTACTATTCTCACGCCCCTCCGAATGACGGGAGACGAGTTTGCTGTGGGGTCTCAGCATTCCCTTCTCCATGTCTCCGCCAGTTTTAGGAGACAGTTGGCCGACTAATCCAATGGGATCAGCGGACAACTCTTGCCAAATTCCCAAAGTCTTCGACCCCAGTACATATACCTCCTAAAATAGGTGAATGTGTCTCGGCATGTGAGAACTTTGACAAAAAAAAACAGAGTGCGAGGCATTCCCGACATGATCAGGTGAGCCCCGCAGTTACTCTGGAGTGAAACTCCCGCAGCGCCTTCCTAACTCCTCATTTAATATCGACTCACGACAAGTGTACTTGGTTCTTTAATTTATGAACGAGATATTGCCTTTTTATACGTCCACGAAATGAGATGAAACACCGTGACTGAAATTTTATTCAACGAAAAATTTTGTATATTTTATCTAAAGTCAAATATACACGTTTCAAATAAATTGCGCTTGTCCTGCCAGGAATGTTAGTGCCAACCTTACCACCCGAATCTGTGTTTCTGACGTGAAATATATTAAGCCAAAATATTCATACAATATATTTCCCACATCTGAAGATGTCACACGCGCCATCTGTGATGGTACTTGATGCAATGTGCTGTGGACAATTTCCACCGTCATCAGTTTTATTGTTTATTCGTTTTATTTTATTGATTTCATATATATAAACTTAGAAATCACTGCTTTACAATAACCCTTAAGTAGTCGCGTGGGGCTTGTGAGGTCCCAAAGAAATATTTTTATTTTAATGGACTCAATATTACAATAAAATCGAAGCATGGATAACAAAATTGTTTGGAATGTCGATCAAGTTTCGCTTTTATTTTTCTTGGAATGTAATTTCTGCTTATTCGTTCACGAACAAGAGGTTTAGCGAGTTCTGTTACAAGTTATTTTAGAAAATCTGCCGCTTCTTGAAGCATGTCAGGGTTATTTATTTTACAAATAACAAACGCATGAATTGTAGAGACAAAATGCTAAATAGTGCTACGGCCACCGCCTTGTTCGTCATTTCTATCTACGCCCCCTTTCGTCAACTTATAAAATATTTCTCAATGAGATTATCGTGGTGAATTGTTGGAAATATTAACATTGCTTTGATTGGTTTCGGTATATACGATAACAAAGGGATCAATTCTGTGAAGCTAAAAATGCTTGTCTGCGGACGTCGTTCTTGCTGTCGGAAAAAATTCTGCTAAATTTTGCTTTGATTGGTTTCGGTACATACGATAACAAAGGGATCAATTCTGTGAAGCTAAAAATACTTGTCTGCGGACGTCGTTCTTTCTGTCACTAAAATTCTGCTAAATTTTGCTTTGATTGAAGCTAAAAATTCTTATCTGCGGACATCGTTCTTTCTGTCGGAAAAAATTCTGCTAAATTTTCCTTTTTCACGTAGTGTTCCTTCAAGCTCACTTTCACGGTCTGTTCATCCCTCACTTTCTGAATAC
>CM067377.1:214117502-214272686 GCA_034510155.1 Eucriotettix oculatus | reverse complement strand
TTTGTGAATACATATCACCGTTAATAATTTCACTATCATCTTCATGTACAAGTCCTTCAAGCAATGGAGAGAAGCTTTCTGCTTGCCCAAATTGCTATAGCGATGCTCTAAGATAAACTAAAATGTTTGGAACAAAGAAAAGGAAATTCTACATTTGCAAAAAAACGTACAAAAAATCTGGGCATAGAAAACAGCCATTAAATTCCGGGAAAATAACCAAATCCTCCCAAGAACTTGTACCTGCGTACGTAGTCGCGTGGGCCTAGCCACGTGCAAGGCGTAGGAGAATTCAATTTATTATTTTACCAAATAAAATAAAACCAGATTCTTTTATCAGAAGTTCTATAAAACATATTGATGGAGGAATTGATAGAAGGAGAGAGCCATGTAAATGTTATATTGTAAATTATGCTGCTTTGAATGTCCTGCCAGACCCCACGCGGTTAAGAGTGTTACCTACATCAGTAATGGTGTACCATGCATATGGCCATGGATCGTTCGCATCACGCGCTACTACTTTTGAACAACAAAAGGGAATAATTTGAATAATATCTGGTGCTGAGTGTAATACAAGTTGCAATCCTAACTCTGTCTTGTACGTATATTCTAGAAATTTTAAAGTTTTGTAAATGATTAACTATTAAAATTATTTAATAAAATTACTTGCTTTAGGATATAGGACGATAACTTTATTTATATAAAAATCAATCTCTTTTAAAGGGGTCCTGCACGCTATTACAAATAAATTAATTCAAGGGGACGATTTTTTTAATATCAGGGTTAATTACTGATTGAGGTAACCACGTGCAGCAGAAATTTCGTTCACTTGACGAACTTGCTTTCTTTCCATTCGTGTCTTGATGCAGGTTACTAGGTGACCGTAACTTCCTTCCTCCTTCGGGTTGGATTGTAGATTTTCCCTCTGCCGGTGGAAAGTGGGCTGAACCTGGTGCTGCAGGTGATTGAGGAAAACCCAATTTTTCCTCCTTCTTTCCACTGGCCATTTATATTCTCTATACCTCCTCACTAAAGGACAACAATTCACACCTCACTTTCAACTCTTGTTGTGCTCTACAGCTTATTCCTCCCTTTCAAAATCCGTTCGACTCTCTAGCTTTCTTCTCCCTTTTGCGTCCCGATCAACACTCCATCTCAATCACCTCACCTTCTCAACATCATGCATAACACCGAATATTTTTCAGCTTCTCTGCTCCCATCGCAACTCGTACACACCTTCTCGAAGGGAAAACGCTATCTCAAGTGATGTTTGTTCCGCCAATACTCATTAGTCTTTCGTCCGGAGCGGAAAATTATCCATGACACAGGGTACAATGTTCTTCGGAAATTTTGATGGGTGAATGCTCCTTCAGCAAAATAAGCTTAGTGTTATGTATCTGCAGACAGGCATGCCAGCCTAGCGAAGGGAAATTCCACTTTAACCTGCCTGTCGCCAAATAACGTGTTATTACTAAATTTTCATACCCTTTAAAATTTTAAAAAGTTTGATTAATAACTATGCACGGGTCCTACTGCGGTACTGATTGTTGGGGCAACATCAATCTATATACAGTAAGTCAATTACACAACAGTGAATATAGCTCTCAACTCCGTACTGAAACAAGAAATCACTATTCCGGTATAAATCTGTACAACAATCTTCAGGAAGAAATAAAATTTTTAAAGGTACTAATTTTTTTTTGTAAAGAGTTGTAAAACTTTGCTTCTGAAGGAAGAGTATTATTACCTGAAAGAGTTCGTAGATAGGAAGAACTAAAACAGTTTTCTGATGTCCTATCAAATTCTCCTATAATCTACTGGAATTACCTACCGACTTATTTCCTGCTTCTGCTCCTCTGTAGACTTAAAATTGAAAGTAATATTATAATTCCTCAAATTACTGTTATGTTAGTATCTTTAACGTAGTTTGTAATTCATGACAATTTTTGTGACACAACGAAGCCGATAGCTTTCCAACTTCAACTAGCTGATTCTTATGTTAATTAATTATTATTATATTAAGTCTTAAGAAATATATACTCATTTTTTTAACTACAATTTTTTGTTGTCAACTTTCTAATGTAAAGATTTAATCTATTTTTTAAAATCTTATATTTGTCGGATTCTATTTCTCAACCGAGGACTAATGGGTTGAATAATAAATTTTAATCTATAGTGTAACAATCTCTTCACTATTGTGTGAAGGAATGTCGTTCTCGTTGTCCGAGGAAAGGATACCTCTCGCCATTTTTATTGTATTAGAGTACTGTCAAAACTAATATTTAAAGATTAACAATTAGTTAATTCCATCATGTTAAGTTTTCTTGTGCAGGAACTGAAAAATTATTTTTATCCGTGAGTGTCTATAAATGGCAGAAAAGAAATTAATTTCGAGATGACTGCATAACATGACAGCACAGTGTGATTTAACTTAATTGGAAACGGAAAAAAGAACGAAAGATACAAAATTGGTTCTTATGCAAGTGTCTCAGCATCAGGATTTCAATTACGTTATTTTTTTGGGGGGGAAATTATTTTCGTGTTTCAGATTTTCTTTAGATGGCGGCTATCAATTAATAAATGTCCTACTCTGTTACCTAAGGAAGTAATTGTTGTTACTTGTGCAGTCAAGAAAGAAATTGTAACTCCACTAAATATAAAACAAAGAGAATAAATATAAATCCTACGTTTGGCGGATGATATTGTAGTATTAAGGGAGTGAGAAGAAGACTTGTAAACCATAATTGATGGCATAACGTGGTCCTGGAGAAAGAGTTCAATATGAGAATTAATAGAAGGAAAACCAAGGTAATGGAGTGTAGTATGGGAAACAGTGGAATAACAAAGGCTGTTACATTGGAAAGGAATATTTTGACGGAAGATAAAAAAATCCTGCTACTTGAGAATCGTAATAACTAGAGTAGGATAGCACAGGCAAGAAAGACGAATTTACTTACGGGTAATATAAGTTTGAATATTAGGAAATCGTTGGTATGGAGCGTGGCGTTATATGGGTGCGAAACATGGACGATAGGAAATGAGAAAAATTAACAGAATAGAAGCCTTGGAAATGTGGTGCTATAGGAGAATGAGAGGGGTGTATAGAATCACAAACGAGGAAGTTTTAAACAGAATAGGGGGAAAGCGAACAATATGGAGAACGTTGATCAAGAGAACGGATAAAATAATAGGCTACGTTTTAAGACACGAGGGTCCTGTAAAATTAGCATTAGAGGGAAGTGTGTGAATAGAAAAGGGAGGTAAGGGTGGAATACGCTAAGCAGAATAAGGAGGAGGAGGGTTCTGATAGTTATAAGAAAATGAAAAGGTTTGCACAAGATAGTTTAGCATCGAGGGTTGCATCAGACCAGTCTTAGGTCTGAATAACCAACAACAAATTCCTGCAACCAATTTTGGTGGCAGGGGCAGGCAGGCAACTCAGCAACACACTTGGAGACAAAATCGATTAAATCTCGTCAAGTGGAATGTCTGCAAAGATGTAGTTCTCTGTTTTATGCAAAGCTGTGATTTTATGGAACAGTGAATCGTCACACTGAAGCAAATGGGACAACGAAGATATGTCAATATGTCGCTCTTCTCGCTAACAATTAAGTTATAATGGGAAATTACTGTATTACGGACCTTGTCCCGGAGGTGATATTAGATCTCAGTCTACCAATTATTGCAGGTTCGCAGAAACTAATTGAATTGGCCATGTCAAGAATTTAATTAAAACAAGAATAAAATTACAAATAAGGCTCAGTCATTTAATTGAAAATTCCGGCATGTTGTTCCTCTTTCTGAGTTGCTCATATATCGTACATTTGATACGGCACTTGACTTCTACTTGCTAGTTCATAACGTCAAGAAGGGAAACGTAAGAAACTTTAATAAACAATAGCATATTGTCCGTTTATTTGCCGAATTTGTAGGATTCAATGAATTTTCCGATAATTTCTATTTTATCCTGTAACAATTACTGTAAACACGGAAAACAGTCTGAATTGATTCCATAAAATTTTAATCAATAGTTGATTTGCATATTAAAACAGAGCTGCCAGCAAGAGTAGACTTAATTATACTCATCATAGAGTATTTAAAAGTTTTTTTTAATTTCTCGAGCAGCATTACGATTCAGTCAACACATTGGCCAATAGAATAATACTATCGTATTGGAATTGTCAATTAATAAAATAATAATAAATAATTGATGCTAAAGAAAGACTTAATAGTTTGAGATAATTTTGTTCATGTTGAAAGACAAGTTTTAAAAAGCAAACCATCGTTTCATATTTTAAACATTATTTGGAATCAACAAAATACAAATAAATAATATGTTAGTGAAATTAATATTTTGCTTTACTGCTTTACGGATATTTTTTATTCAGTTTTCGAGCATATTTATCTATAAATTCCTTGTTTTATATTAATTTATGTTGTTAACTTTAATTTTGCTTCGTTGATTTCAACAAATTAGCTTTATTATTTTAAATTTTTTAATACATTTTCTATAACAAAGAAAATATTAATTTCAAATAATATTTAATTTCAAATTTTGTTATTAAAATTTGATAGAGTGAATTAACTTTAGTAAAATTCTATTTTCTTTTCTATTTTTTAATTTCTATTAAAATTTATTCATTAAAAGGTCGAGTGAATTAAATTTTGTAGGCAAAATTAAAATTCCAAATCTAAATATTTTCATGTTATAATTTTGATCGCACTCTATTATTTCACGCTGTGTAGATTTTAAATTATTCATATTCCTTAGTGGCTTCATTTTTATTTGGGGGTTTCAATTTGATATTATCTAAAATTTTACTTTACCTGAAGAATCTATCTGGCAAATATTAGTTTATGAGGATGATACTTCATAATAATAGTAATACGGAATTCAAACTTTAATTGTTTTTTTAATGTGTGCTGGAGTAATAAATTATCTGTTCATGGCCGAGATTTTAATTCCACGTAGAATTCTGGAGGCTTGGAGCTGGCCATTCGCTCGAAACAAGGTCGGGACACAGTACCTCTTATGGAGCCGCCATCTTGGATCGTAATCATGTCGTCTGCTATGTACTATTATATGGGCTAACGAGGACCATATTGCACTTTTCCTGGATAAGATAGGTTTATTCTATAATATAGATTTCAAGAACTTCGGACACTATTTTAGAAAATTTTACGAAGAACGGAAACTCGACAAGCCATCGAACTAAGCTTCCAACACTGACATATAAACAATTATTTTTCGTAGTCGCTGACGTCGGCCTAAGGAAAATTATGTCTGCTACTCTAATTGCCTCATAAAGGATTGATTTATTAAAACTGACAGTGTCAGACCTTGTAATGTCATTGTAAAACAACATTTTGTAATTTAATCGCACTGCAAATTTTTTCCTGTGTTTCACATGCAAGATTTTAATATAAATTTCAGAAGTAATTATTGTTTTAAATACCAATCAGTTCCAAATATGGTATCTATAAGTTGCTTGAAAACAATTTTAAAACAGATTTTATAAATATAATTCCTATTCCTTAATTTCGAAATAATTATAAAGTCAGGTTGACTAAGAATGGCTGAAATTACTGAATCATACATAAATTATAACTATAATATTATTCCTGAAATTAAATACATTTGTCATTATGATTTCAAATTAAGAATAAATTATGCACCTACAAATGCTGTACTGAACCACTTTATTGATTCAAAGAAAATACAGTTTTTCATGCATAATAAACCATTACTACTTTAAAGGAGGCATAAAAAATATACAAATAAACAATTTGACATATGCTTAGTAAATAAAGAAGTTAATCACAAATTTCTTTATTCTAAAATTAAAAGAAATCAGCAAAAAAACACATAAACAAATATTAAAATCAAACATTTGGCTTCAGTTACTACATAAATAAGAATAGTTAAAAATAAATGTATTTAATAACTTTATTTAAGAATTTGAATAGTGCTTAGGTTCACATAAGTAATCGTGTCAGCAATGTTGTGTGTATGTAGCAGTGTTTTAGGTACATTAACACTGTTCAGCACTACACATTTCACATAGTCAATGAAATTTTCAACCTTTAACAATATTTTACTGTTTCTATTAAAAGTAATTTCAGTCTGCTTAATGATATCAAGCACTGCTTCTGAGGAATAAATTCAATTTCCCTCATTAACATCTACTGTCCATTGCCGTGGCAAATGTTGTGGAGCTTCTTTTGCAGATATGAACTATATACACAAGGAACACGCAACTTTCTTCACAACATGTGCACGTTTGTGGACAAGCCATACATCTACATAACATAAACCTGCCATTAGGACAGAATTTAATGATTTTGTGTTCCTTGCAGGATTCTACTATTGTGTTTAGTGGTCTTAGTGGATACTCTACACTCCTCAAATACTTGTCCCGGTCGTTTTTTTCCTACAGCACATTTTGTATGCAAGGTTGCTATGTCCTGTCACAGTTAGTAGCAGAACTCTGCAGATACTGGATCTGACTCTCAAACATCTGCTGAAATCTATTTTCCATTAACCTAAAAATGAAAGCAAAATTAATAATCTCTCAACCGTAGGATGTTTATAATACACAGACTTTAAGAATCTAATAGTTAGTCTACATTAATCACCTCAGATTCAGCTTTAAATTATGCGACTAGAGTTCGTACATTGTATTATTCTCTGTGACAGATTCTTAGACATGTGTTCAATTGTACAATCCGGAAGTATACAAATTCTATTACAGCTTTATACAATGTAAAATTTATCACTTCATAAACTACATATTAATGTAACTATCTAGGTGGAAAGAAGAGGTTGTTGTGCCTTTTACAGGTAATTGTCTTTCCTATGGAGGTTTCTTACCGACCCCCTGTGGTGTAGTGGCTAGCCTGCCTCTAGTTGCTGCCTCACTCACAACCCAGAGGTCCCGGGTTCGAATCCTGGCATGGGCTTGGATGTTTGTGTTGTCATGGTCGCGAAGACCGGGATTAAGGCAGTTTGAGGATCGATACGCTGACCACGTGTCACTCCAAACTCGGAATGTGTCATGCAAAATGACAGTCCGCAGTCGACTCGGTAGGCCCAGGCCCTCAATGGACTGTAGAGCCATGGAGAAAGAAAAAAATGGAGGTTTCTTGCCAGAAGTAAATAATTTAGGAGAGTGGGATATAACATACAACATAAACATTTTTCTACGGTCTGCTCTTTTCAATTGGAAATGCGATTCTCAACTTTAACCATAATTATGAAAAGTGGTACTTGGTAACACGTAAAATCAGATGAAAAGTGCAATAAATAATTAAATATCATCGTATATCCAAATAAAGAGAAAACTTACTTGATACAACTTGGAATGCTGATATTTATCACGTCAGCTTTTCTGAACCCACTTTGCTCTTCTATTTGTCTATATTGGGAATCTAAATAACTTAATTTCTGTACACAAATGATTCTTACAATTCAGTGAAACAAAATAAACAAGACCCCAAACAGTAAAAAGATCACAGAAGAGAACGCAGCACATAGACAGAACAGCTGACGTATACCCCAATGTGGCTGTTACCGGTAGGAATTCCGGGAGCGTGACCTGAAGCTAAGGTTTCCTAGGAAGCGTTGTCCCTCAGTAGTGGACGTAATGCAACGGATGATGACGTCACAGAGACGTTGGCTGTGTATCTAGATGTTTCCTAGGAAGCGTTGTCCTTAACCTGCGCCACCAGTTGATGGTGACGACAGACTATTCTCCAACGTTTCCCTCCAGGGTACGGACGTCATTTCAAAGTTAAACCTATATAACATAGGAACTTCAAGCAAAATTACTAACCATAGTGTTTTAATGTTTAGGATGCCTTTCAACTCCCCAGGTCCGTTTAAATAAATTTTTAAACATTTCTCAAATATGAGTGGAATCTACTCTAACACGGACATCGCGATTGAGTTTTGAAGTGCATTATCAGCATTCTTTAACCTGTAGCAAAGACTTCTCCTGCACTTTAAATGTTATATAATATTCAGTCAGGTACATAATGTACTGTATTGCCTGTAGCAGCCATACATTCTGAAATAACAGTATTGTCACTGGGCCATGGAACTCGAGATATTCGATAGTTACATATCACTTTTGGTAGATCGTGTAGAGTTTGACGTCTTGGACAAAGTTACATCGAGTTCTCGTGCAAGGGACAAAAGCTTGTCTCCTACAATCACATATGAAACAACAATATTTGTTGAGGCAGCGCTTTTGGGTCTGGTCCATGCAGATTTTTCCCTATTTATCTAACTTCTAGGAAAAGAAATTCTGAAATAGGAAGGATTGTTGACTTCCTGCATCCGCGTACCCGATTACTGTTAATCTAGGCGCTATTGCTGATATATTTTGATGTGCTTCTTGTTCTAACAATTATTGATGTGTGCTTTTGAACCAGAAGTGACTCTCATTCGTAAATTACTGGAATAAATCACCTATTATTATGCAGCATCTATGTATCAGTCAGATTCTCATGAATAAAACACAAAGAATGGACAAAAGTCAGAAATGGAATAATTTAATTTGAATACGTTTCGTTCCCCATCTTAAGGAAAGTTCCTTATTTAATTTTTTTTAAAATTTCTGTTGCCTGTAAAATTCGCGGCCGAAATTAAAAATTGGGAGACGAAGTATGGTCTAATTAATTATTCCATTTCTAACTTTTGACCATTCTTTGTATTCTATTAAGTTGGAAAAAATTACTTTATTTAAGATTGTGATAAAGTTCGATTATTTTTTATTAAATTATATTACTATTACAGTACACTAATTTAATTAATTGTTAATTATAATTTATTGTTATTGTGCGTAGAATCCATATGTATAGAATACAATAAAATCGAAAAGAGACCACACTTTGTGAGTAATGAGGATTTGAAGAATTGAACCGATGTAACTAATAGCAATAGGTAAACTTTCAGGTCTTTGGGCATTCCTTTGTGTAACAATTATTAAATTTTCGATAATTTTCCCCAAGTGTGAAGTGAACTTAACTATGTAAATAAAATCGAAACACATCTTTTTTTTAATGAATTGAGCAATGTAAAAGCTAAAACAAACGTTAATAATGCAAATAATTTTAGAAATTTAGTAAAATATATAATATTTGCCTTTAAAAATCAGTTTAAATATATCCCAGAATTTTACTAGTGATATTTACTCCATCTTTCAAGACTCGATAGTTTTTGTAATAATAGTTAAATTTTCTAAAATTTTTCCAATGTGAAATGAAAATATCTGTATAAATAAAAGGGATTAATATAATTTTGTTAATTAAATGTCCAATGTCGTAGTAATAGCTAATTTAAGTTCACGTTCTGTATTCCTAATATAATTTAATTAAAAAATTATAATAAGTTAACCATAATAATAAAATTAACAACAAAACATTTAAAAGCTTTCCGATGTAATATATATATACGTTAGCTCTGTATCAAATATGTTGCGCTTAAATTCATTAAAGTATATATTGTTTGGTGTCATTTTTCTTGTAATGGTGCGTAGAATAGATATATAAAAAATATTTTAAGACCTCTAAGTATCATGGACACAAGTCCACTGCGTAATTAATCCTGTTACTAGCTGCTCAGCTCAGAGGGTCAACCCTTATACTTGCAAACGGGACGTCAGCGTTGAAGTAATTTGGTATTGAAATATTTGTTCTCCAGAATAATCAATACTAACCATAGTTAGGTTGGTTTGATAAACGTCCCCTAAGGGAGAATGTCGTGTGCCCGTCTTCGTGGGAATGTCCTACGGGCAAGAAATTCTTCCGCCAGTAAATCACTCTGTTGGTGTTGAGAGTGAGGAGGCTTCTCTGCGTCTCACTGATCCCCTGCGATTCAAATTGGCTGTGTACAGCATTCCTTTCTTTTACGGCTGAAATGGAGAAAGGAGAAGAGTAGCAAGGCTCACAGCTGACAGGGCGCAATCGATATCTCCTTAAAGCAGGACGCTTGCTCTGGGAATCTCCTTTATTAATTCAAAATGCAAAGCTGTAACCGCGTTGAAAATCTCTCAGACGTGTCACTTCTTATTTTAAACAATACAACATATTATCATTATAATCTGAACATAAAAATGTGTTTCTACTCAAGGCGTATTCATATTTCAGAAATTAAGTAAGAATTTTCCCAAACTTTTTGAATTAGATGTAGTGATATGATCAGGTCAAAAGACGGACCAGGATATCGGCAGCTAATTAAAAATAAACCTTGACAATGTTCTTTAATGGCCGTCCACCACAAAAACAATTCAGAAACTCTTCAAAATTAGCAGACAACTTTAAGCGAACAAAGCTTTCTCTCGTCCGCTCCTCCAATGCCCGTCCCTTCTCTCCGCCAGCAATGCTATATCCGTTTTTTCTTATATTTTTTTTCTAAGTATACCTAATTGTCGACTTATAAATTCTCAGAGTGCTGTCTAATAATATAATAAATATAAAGAATTTAAAAAAAAAGATATATATGAATTAAACATTGAATAATTTTTAATTAGTTATTCTAAAAATAGAAAGAATAATATTTTAGAAATCAAAATACAATGCATCATGCATTATAACGGGCATTCAAGAGTAATTTGTAATTGCAGGAACAATTACAATATATATATATATATATATATATATATATATAGAGAGAGAGAGAGAGAGAGAGAGAGAGGGGGGAGAGATTTATAAAGTATTAGTTCCTGCGATAAAAATTCAATATTTTATGATAGGATGTAAGAGCTTCCTATACTTTTAGAGCACAGTGATGGTAGTAGGGGAATTCAATCATGGAAGCAATTGAATCCCTGGACATTGATTCACCTAATTATTCTCGGAAATCAACGTCGAGTGTTTCATTAGTTTTATACGGGGATTTGAAGTGGTTTTTCCTGCAGAGCCACTCGTGAAAACAGATCAAAGTAAACCAACATTGAATACGCTTTACAATTAGGTCCTCGCCGGCTGCAATAGCAACATACAGGTCATGTCGCTTCCACCGGAACAAGCAACACATAAACATGTACACAGAATGTCTTCAAACAATAACTTTTCAGGTTCCTGATTGCACGTTTATTAATTTCTCACGTCCATTTCAATCCTACGTAATCAACCCAATTAAATATTAAAAATATTCTGTTTATTTTGAGAGTATGACTCCAGTACATTACCTCCAGTACAACCTGATATATTGACTCTTTTTTATATACAGGATGTTCAGTTTATCTGAAGACATTTAAATACCAAGAGAAACATATCGAATCAAAATAATGTAAATGAAAAATGTTTGCCTTGAAGATGGACATTTAATTATACGAAACGCGATCTCCAGCCCTACCCCACCCCCCCGGAAGGGGGAGGAGAGAGTTAAAAACTTAAACGGGAACCCCCATTTTTTATTTCAGATTCTAATTATCTTAAAAAATCACTCCAATTTGACCTACGGCTCGAGTCATTTGGGTCTCAGATGACGTTGTAATCGACAAAAATCAAAATGTGTAAAAAATCTCAAGAAACAGCCACCAGATTAGCAAAAGAAAAAGAAATGCTACTTATGACACCAACTCCCAGTGGTGGGGAAGCGAATTGTGTCAAAATTTCCAATGTAAACCAAGTTTTTGTCAAATACCTTTGATTTAAATTCATTATTCATAGAAATTATTTTACAGATTGCGCTGCCATTGAAAGAATACGGATATGTTCATTTATTCGTTTACTGTTAAGTAGTGAACTACGTTTGGCGTTACCCGGAGACAACGTCGTGGACGTAGTAGTTTTCTGATCCCTTTGGGTGTAAGCCCCTTTTGCCTCTGACAATTTATGTTGCTGGTTTTAGGTTTAGATTTAGACTTATCATTATTCAGTCCGTTAGTCCTCGGTTGAGAAAATAGGATACGTCAAATATAATATTACAAGAAATAAAATAAAAATTACAATTACGAAATTAAGGACAAAAAAAGGAAAGATAAAATTCAATCTTCAATTTTCAGTCGAGGGAGGAGGCAGCAGGAGATCGTGCGTTGTTTCCCGTCCAACACGAAAAAGAAAATAAGTCAGCAGTTAATTTCTAGTAGAGTATAGTTGTAAAATTCGAGAAAAATTTGATAAGACACCAGCCAAGTGTTTTAGTCCTTCCTATCTACCAACTATTTAACACGCTCCAATCAGTAACAGAGATTTACAACTCTTTATAAATAATTTTTGAACCTTTAAAGCTTTCATTTCTTCCGGGAGAGTATTGTATAGATTTATACCAGAATAGTGAAGGCTTGTTTCAAAAAGACTTAGACGATGTTTTTCAACACAGAGCTGAGAGAGATTTCTACTGACTTGAACCGTTTACTTCATATAGATTGATGTTAATATTGAAATCTCTAGACAAGTTTAGAATTCCAAGTTTGCAGAACAAAGGCTTGCAAGTGTTATTCCATCCACTCCGCACTTACTATTCGTACGGCCCACTTTTGTGGTTTGAAGATGTAAAGCGCGTGATGCAAAGGACCCCAGATTGCAAAACTGTAACACACGACACAACGAAAATATTGATAGCTACATCATTTTTGCTGTAGCTGTGTCGGCTTCCCGAGCTGACACTCGTCATGTAAAGCAAATTTGGCCGAGTTTTCCCAAAAGTTTTTTAATGTGGTGATTCCACTTCGCGTTATTGTCAATAAGAAGACCAACAACAGGCGCGTGCTCTGAAATGTTTTTCAAGTTATGAGACAAACTGTTTGTTTTTGCTGTGATGTTAACGATTTTGGTTTCCTCTAGGTTAAGAGAACCAAAGATTGAGACGGCACATCGCAGGATCAACCTCACTGGCTGTCCAAGTAATAATTGGGCCAAATTCGAGTTACCGTCAAACATTTCGCGTATTAAAAGCCAACAATAAAACTGAACTTTGCGTTCTCACGTATTTGAGAAAGGCTTTTAAAAATTATTTTGTACCCTTCCATTTCTCTTTTATCGGTAAATGAGCAAGAAAGATGTTATCGAGACTTGCATGTGCGCAATGGAGCCACTTACGTACCTAGATAAACTCAATTATGTGTGTATTTGTTGGTACTAGACAGACGCCATCTGTTATTATGGAAGAATCTATGCGTTTGATCATTCGTATACAGTAACAAGGGTGAACATTTAGTTCTTGCTGGAGGAAACAGGATACGTCATCTATAAGATTACAAGGAAATAAATAAAAATTTGCAATTAGAAAACTGAATGACGAAAAATTGCAATTTACAAAAATGACTATGAATTCCGCGAGACAAAATTTAATAATTATAAGTATTAACTATTTGACCAGAGATCGGATTCGTGGAGTTGCAAAAATAGTTACAGAATATGAAACAGCGTTAAAGATGCCAACATAACAGTAATTAGAAAAATAATAATAACATTAATCTTGAATTTTAAAGCGACGGAGGAGGCAGCAGAAAACTTTGCGACCAACATGAAAAAGAAAATAAATCAGCAGTTAAATTCTAGTAGTTTATAATTGATAGGATGTCAGGAAAGTGTGGGTCTAATGTGTCCTTAATAACGATTTCAGCATCTTTATAAATAAAGTTTTTATTTCCTCTGGAAGAGTATTGTATGGATTTATACCCGAATAACGACTGCCTAATTGAAGAAGGTTTAGCGGACGGATATTTTTCACTACAGAGTTGAGCCGCTTACTGCATACACATTGATGCTGCCCTTTACAAACTTTGAAATTCATGCAATTAACTTTACAAGACAAAAGCTTGCAATCCGCACCACATGTTATTCACTTTTATACGCGTGATGCCCAATTAGCATGTAGCTAACACACTCAATGTAAAGCAGATTTAAATACGTTTTCCCAGACTTTATTTATGTGGTGATTCCATTTCAAATTTTTGGCAACCAGCAGACCAAGAAGAGGCGCGTGCTATCATGTGTTTTTCAAATTAGTAAATAAACTGTCTGTTTTTGCTGTGAAGTAAACAATTTTGGTTTTCTCCATATAAAGAGAAAGTCTGTTTTCACATGGCAACGTTTCCTCGTCAGTGATTAGCACACACACACACACATATTTCCATCAGAGTTTCCAATAGCAATTTTTTGGCGCAAATGTCATCTCAGTAATGAAAGGAGAACACCTCTGGTTAATTTTCTGAGTAAAATATCATCATCTACTAAGTGTAATCCTTTCGTCGAGTGCTTGATGAATACTTTTAACGAAGTCGTGTTGGTAGATTTTCAAACTCAAGTAATACACGGCTCATTTTATACGAATGGTAAAATCACAAGAGCCACAACGTCACATTTAATTTAAAATTATAAATTGAAGTAAGTGTTTAGGAAAATTGACAGAATAATTAAGATAAATTATGTAATTGAATGAATTTAATGCTAATAATTAATAATATTGAGATGTAAGTATCAATTTCTTGTATTTAAATATTAATTATATTTATATTTTATAACGTAAAATTATTTTTTTTACCGGAGACTTGGCAGCGCTTTCTTTTTACTAGTTTTCCAATAACTGGATTTGAAGACTGAGAAGATAAAATCTTCATTATGGTAGGTAGATGTTTATCTGCTAAACGTCATCTTCATGCCGTTTTATTTAATTTCATGGATGAAAATCGTTTCTTTCAAATTAGCATACAATTTGTGCAGCAATTTCTTTAATTTCTGGTCATTTATCACCAAACTAAAAATATATATTGACAATTACTACTTCTCGATATTTGTCTTTTAAATCAAATCACTCTGAAAATCAATTACTCCAGTTGAATTGAAGTGAAAGCTTTTGCAACTTCAAAAGAAAAACGCCCAGTATAAATTGACAAATTTATTTTTAAATTCTTTGAAATCATTATAACGTTAGTCAAATTCGTTTTCAATTTCTTCAAATTTGGCACTATATTATGAAAACTTTGATTTTGTGATTTTATCTGTCAGGACGTCAAAACGTTTTTTAGTAAATGATTTTTAACTGAATTAATTTTTGTACGAATCTTTCCATTGCATCTTACATATTTGTTATTAATTTATCTTTGCCATGCAATTTAATATTTAGATTATTCATATGACCTGTTACGAACAAAGCATCTTTTATAGATCATATTTTATATCAAGAAATGAAATTATTTCTTTTGAAAGTTAATATAAAGTCTTGAGACCTTTGTGGCAGGATAACCAACGAACTGCAATAATAAGGAAGATTTTTGAATTCAGATTCTAAATCTTGAAGAACGAAGTAAATTGTCGATGATTGAAAAATCTCGATCGAATAAAGTTAACGGTCTTTGTTACTGTTTTTAGTATGTGATGCATTTTAATATTTTTAAACAGAAAACTTTTGACAAAGGAAGCTCTTGATGTTACGTTTATTTGGATATACAGGGTGTCCCATCTGAAACAGTATCTCTGAAGGGTGGCAGGTAACGAAAAAATATTCAATTAACAAGTAGTAGGTTTAATTCGATGCATTCATTATTTTGAGTTTCTAACCTCACGCTTGAAGCACCAAGTCTTTTTTATAATTGGCAACCTCATTTTTTATCCCTATGAAACTTTGTCTTGATGAGTTAATTTTAGATCCACCAACATTCCTGTTGACTTGCAATTGAAACATCATCAGGGCGCCTTGGCTGTGATCATTGTTCCATAGGTGTATTCGCCAACCGGACTATCAAATGATCTTTCTTAAATACCCATTTTAACGTAAAATATTGCCAGATTTCATTTTATTTCAGAAAATCAAGGGCCGCCAGTTTGCCTCGCCTGCTCTAATGAAACCATGCTGCGATGAAGAAATAACTTTAAATGTTGTCACAAACTCTGCAATTTTCACATGTATTGCTTTCTTCAGAATTTTGATGAATATTGGAAAGAGGTAATTGTAGAACCCTTTTTGTGTAACGATATAACTTTCGGGTCTTTTAGAGCATCGGAAAAGAACAAGTTAATTACGAACTGCAATCCCATTACAGCAGTATTTAATATGTCACAAATTTCATTTTTATTGACCGGGAGAAAAACTTAGCAACCGGTTTTCACAAAAGTCGACGTGCTACGTTCCTGTATTCCTGTTTTTTCTAACATATTACGAGAAATGTTAATAAAATACGAGTCAAATTGGCATGATGCATCTTTACTTTATATACGGTGTTCGTTCTTTATAAGTTGTATATCCATTAGAAATTGAATGTTGAAATCATCTTTATGCATGCGTGCGAAGGCGACGACGACGTTCGCAAGAAACAAGAATAATCATAGCTTAAGTAAAATTGTTAGTTATATTTACGCATCGCTGAGAGCACAACTAGTTATAAAGTGAAACACAAAACTTGTATACAATTTTGTAAAGTACGATATTAATCGAACACAAAAAGTAACAGTAGCATGGACGGGTTTTCTGAGGGTTATTCGCTGTGGGGAGGTAAAAGCGAAAAATTAATATTGTGGTACAATATGAAGCAACTTTTGTACTAGAAAGTTTAGAATGAAAACTTATTGCTCCTTCTCGAGAAGTTTATCTTAAGCAGACCACTTCACTTTCCAATAAAATACCCACTGTGCCCTGCTTTTTATGTTTACTAATATATTACTTGGCATCTCGTAGCACTATAACTTTTCTTCGCGACGTGCACCAATCAGCGCCTCTCCAAGGAAATTACTTTATTATTCTCTTCACATTTTGTCTGCTTCGACGCACTCACCCGTCTCTCAACTTCCCCCCCCCCCACTTGCTGTGGGTCTTCCAAAGCGAAAACAAGAATTAAAGTTTCATGTAACTAAACAATTTTCATCAAATATTGCAACTTGCTACATTTTTTTCCTGATGAACCAATGCGCTCTTAGTGCTATTTTACTTTATTACCTCGAAACCGTTGTTAATATTTATACTTATCATACGTGGATCTGAAGGAAACATAAATATTTTTTTTTCCTTTTGGTTAACAGACTGCATGAGTGTGATCCTGAAACAGGGTACCCCCTTAATAACATAGGAAGGGAATTGAAAAGGGTAGATCAAGGTAACCAAGGGTTGGCTACAGTTTAAGGATCCTACCCGGTGTTTCACCTATAGAGATACAGGGAAGCCCTAGAAAGCCTGCACGAGGTAGGTCGGGCATTGGGTACTATCTCACGCCCTTCCGAATGACGGGAGACGAGTCTGCTGTGGGGTCGCAGCATTCCCTTCTCCGTGTCTCCACCAGTTTTATGTGGCAATTGGCCTTCTGATACAATTATTTTGCCTGTTGTATTACTTTTTATAGTTATTGGAAATAGTATTGATAATATCGCACAATGTGATGTTAGGAACACACTTGGTGGAAAGATATTAGGAAATCATTTTTCATAACTTTCTAAATGTACGTATGTAGTTTTACATATTTGAAATATTTTATTATTTAAGGGATTATATTGATTTTTTAGATATGAAAAAGCGCTAATAAATCTTCTAAAATCACGTGAAAGTAATTAGTTAACTTGAAAGATAAATAAATATATAAAATTTTAAGAAGGGGTATGATTTTAGACACATTAGCCCTACTTTTGGTTCCAGATCAAACAGAGATCTGCACAGAACGGGATGAAAGTAATACTTTGGCTAATATACAAAACGTGTTTCGAAGGTCAACTGACTCAACATAACTGTATTCCTCCTGTTCCATGGCAACATTCTGTTTACTAATATGTTACAACGTTTTCTAGAAGACCCTATAATTGTATCTACTGTTATTTAGTAATATTTATTTTTGGCCCATAGTATTCATTCTTAAAAATTATCAAAGAACAACTCTTAACGTTTGTCCAAGGTCTTAGACCCCAGTGCACATACCTCCTAGAATAGGTGAAGGTGCCTCGGCATGTGAGTACTTTTAAAAAAAACAGAGAGAGTACGAGGCATTCCCAAAGGTGAGCCCCGCAGTCAATCTTGCGAAGAAATGCCTGCGAGAGAAAACTCCCAAAGTTACACACGTACATAAAATATAATAATAATAATAAGAAAATTATATTAATTTTAATAATAAGATTTATCAACTTGAATGTAATACGCAATCGCGTACAACAATTAATAGGAAAATAACATCAGCGTACGCGTAGTGTTTAATCACTTTTACTGGTACAATTTATGAAATTTAGTTATATTTTACGAAATTTATAACAATTTAATTTTAAAAAATATCCGGCGTGGACCCAAAGTATTTTTCGTCTCTAGGCTTTTACAGGAACAGTAATTTACACACAAGCCGTGCTCAGGAAATAGACAATGTGATTTCATAAATCTTCTATTGAAGCTGCATTTTGTTTTTCTAAATTCTATTTCATTGCCTTTAGGCTGAGCGTGAATTAAAGAATTTCTTCTCTGTCTGAAATAATAATAATGCACATAATTGAATGTATACAGTGACCATTACTAGAGTTAAGATGTGATTAGCAAAGTGTAGAGCAGATCTCGTCGACTTCCTCGGCGGTAGAACAACCGGCCGCCGGAAGGGGAAGTCCCCACATATATATCTTTAGGAATTCTATTGGACGAAAAATACATTAACAGTGGCCTTGCACTTTTGTTGGCTGGAAAGCTTGACCAAATATTTAGGTCTGGAAATTCTGTCTTGTTTAAATTAATAGTATATTTGTTTATAATTTCAAAGAATTTGTCTGTTATTCGAGTTAAATTGTCAAAATCTTTGAAAAGTTTCCTTTCACATTTTGAGAGTTTCTCCATTTTTAATAAATTATTAAATAAATAATTGAAGATTCGACCAGTTGCGTTGACGTTTCCATTCCTCGTGCGTATGGCGGATATCATGGAGGTTTCTTACGTGTCAATATTGATTTTGAACTCTGACTCTATATTTTACTTCGTCTTTTATATCTTCGACTGTTATTTTTTCATGCAATAAGTCTCACTGAATCTTTCTCAAAGATTTGTCTCAACATTTGTTCTACTTAGTTTTCATGATTTTTATGTTTTAATTATTTGAATTTATCTCGTTTATTTTTATGTGAAATGAAACAATTTGGGTCCATCTATTTGTCTGGAATGTTGTGGATTATGTTGGTATAGTACCTTCAATAAAATCTCAAATATTCAACAGTATCCAATAATCTACTGAGATAAAGATATAGGAAACAAAAGCACATGACATGACCGAAGACTAACTGAGTTCCTGGATTCATCTCCGGCCGCCAGATAGCATCCTGTTATTTCCCTGAAAACAGGATACAAAATGGCAGCACGTACCGCACGGAGTAATGAGTAAACTTCCTCTTGTCTTAGGATTTCTCATATTCAAGTGACTGTCTATATATTTGGGATTTGTTTCTGTTTCGTTGGACTTTACAAGATCATTTCATGTATTTATTTTTGTATACAATACGCTTTAATTTCGTTACAGCACCATGGTATATTTTGTAAAGCTGGTCACTTGAAATATTTGTCTACTATTACTAAATGTAATACAATTTAGTTGAGGTGTATTATTTACTTTATATAATTACCCACTTGGATATTTTCCGGTTTGTTTTATTATTGCTGAAATATTTATTATTGTACATTTTTATTATTTCTTCTACAATACCTCTTCCAAGTTTGAAATATTTTGAGGTTTGGTGTGTTTCGTGATTTCCGCATGATGGAAAATTGAAAAGTGAAACTGTTTGTGGCTGGACGTGGCGTGAAAATTCAACTCGTGTTTAGTAAATAGATAAAATGCGTCATGATGGGGATTTCTTCAATCTATTACAAATTTTCGCTCGTAAAATTAAGAATAATATATTTACTCAAATAATAAATACAGCTGAAGTAATCACAGTGCTACGCAAGCAGCAGATATATATAGAACAAAAAGTAAAATTTTAAAAAAATTAGCTGCTTCTATCGCTTTTCCACTTGAAATAATCCATACCAATAAATAAAATTAAAGTGTCTATCTGTATTTTTGTGTCGAATAGGCTCCGAAATGGCTCAACGGATTTCAATGAAAACTTGAGGGTTTTAAAACAAAGCAAATTAACTTAAATATTAGTGATATTTCATTTCGATAACGATACAAATATAGTATAAATAAATACACTCATATATATTCTACGTAAAGGTTTCTTTTCTATACTTGCGTTAAAATCTCCAAAATAGATACGGGTTGCTTCGAAACTGCTTAATGGATTTCAATAAAATTTCAGTGAATTAAACAGTTACTTGAACTTAAATTTTCGTGTAAGTTTCCGAAGATATTTATATAAATAAATTAAATTGCTGTCAGAATAGCTCATTTTTTTGAGTAACAGACTACAAGAGGATGATCCTAAAACAAGAAATTCCCCTTTAACAGCGTAGGAATGGAATTGAAAAAGGGGGAATGTGGAAGGTAGGTTGCCTAGGGCCGCCGGACTTAAGTTTAAGGTGTTTCACCTAAAGAGATGCAGGGAAAACCCTTGGTAGATCGGGCTAGTGGGTACTATCTTCACGCCATTCCGCATGACGGCAGACGAGTTTACTGAAGGTGTCACAGCATTCCCTCTTCACCAGTTTTAGGAGGCAGTTGGACGACTGATCAAATCCTTTTTACGGCAAAATAACATCTATTTCGGCGCGAAGAAAGTCGTAGGGGTTAGATATTAGAAAACAAATGTCTTGCCGTTGGGATATTTCTCGATTCTTTGACAAGTAATTTCCCTGTTTCATAAAGGATTACTATTTAAAGTATCAAATTATAGGCCTATTTCTCTCCTTCGTACGTTTTCTAAAATAATATATATCAGATGCCTCAATTTATTCAATAATTGATAGGGCGCTGCGGTAGTTTTCTCGCAGGCGCTTCAGCCCAGAGTGACTGCGGGGCTCACCTGATCATGTCGGGGATGCCTCTTGCTTTCTCTCTGGGTACTTTTTATCAAAGTTCTCATATGCCAAGACACCTTCACCTATTTTAGGAGGTATATGTACCTATGCTATTAAAGGGGAGTTGCCTGTTAACCCAAAACAAAAATCAATAAGTATCAGATTTTAACATCACAGAGTGTTTGGTTTCCTTAAAGGAATATACGACTCCATTTAAAATATCAAGAATTCATTGGATGCAAGACTGAAGGTAGCGGGAATATTTTCTGATCCGTGCAAGGCTTTCGACACGGCAGTTCAACAAATTTTAAATGAATACTGTTATTACAGTTGACCGGCGACTAGGCCCATTAATTATGTCAATAATTTACGAAAATATTTACTCATTTCCTCGACGTGAATAAAATTTATGGTGGAGATGAATTTTTCTGAAAAGTTGAGTTCATCAAATTACTTAAAAATTCTTCTTAATACTAGTATAAATAGTTGGTGAGTTTTCTATAAATGCATTTCGCCACCACTAAGGGACGATAGAAACAACATTATTATACAAGATAAGCAAAAGGCAGACAGATTTGCAAACTACTTTGCAACAGTTTTCGGCAAAAAGACCACCGTACCTACGTATAGGGACACAACCTCAAATAACACGTCCAAATTTAAAATTAAAACTAACATAGTAAAACTGAATATTCTGAAAATTAACCCTCATAAGTCAGCAGGACCTCATGGTATTTCTGGAGAAGTGATTAATTTATGGGAAGAAACCATGGTTACGTTCCTAACACGACAGTACTAATGTTCCATCCAATGGAAAATCGCGACAGTAGTGCCAACATACAAGTCGGGATCGAGGGCGGAAACTTGCAACTACAGGCCATAGGTAATGTGAAAAGAATTAGAACGCTTGGGAAGAGAGGGATGGATATATCCTGGACAACATGCACAGCCAATGGAGGAAGAATAGACGCCATAATTATAGATTTCTCCAAGGCTTCCCATGCAGTAACACACAATATTTTACTAACTAAATTTAAAGAATCGGGAATAGATAATCGCTTGATTGAATTGATTAGGGAATTTTTGAACAATGGCGTACTTAGAATCCGGGTAAATGAAGAACTCTTACATGTGGTGTACCACAGGGAAGTGTAATCGGGCCAATAATGTTGTTGGCTTTTGTGAATGACGGGAATAGATTCTAAAATAAAATTTTTCGTGGACGACTCCATAATTTACAAACTTATTGAGAGTATAGATGTTGAAATCTCTCTTCAAGATACGATATATCAACGGACAGAAATTAATAATATGAAAATAAATCCATCTAAGAGTAAAACAATTATTTTTACTGAAAAGAAAACTTTCCCGGGGAATATAAAATAGGAAACGAAAAAGTGCCACTTGTTGAAACGTGTAAATATCTAGGCGTAACTTTTAATAAGAAATTAAACTAGGGCGAACACGTGAAGGGATGATGGAGGTCGTTACACTTCATAAACAAGATATTGGACAAAAGTACAAGACACTTCTCTAGTTGGACCTATGATAGAATACGGGGCAGCAAGTTAGGATCCTTACGGACATCAATGCCCTCGATAAAATTCAGAAACGGGCCGAGGTGGGTTTCATGTGGGAACGAAACTAAATGAGAATCACTCGGTGGGGAGGAAAGAGGCTAGACTCTGCAAAGCTTACACGCCCTGATCAAAAATAAGGGAGCGGCTAAATGTTTCTCTAAAGACGACCATAATTATATAATTACAGGAAATGGACCAAATAATGGATGTGGACAAATATTCCTTCATAAACAGGGTGATAAGGACATGGAATACCTTGCCTACTAGATGCTTTCCCCAACAATACAAATGTTTCAAAAACAAGTTAGAAACACTCAAAAGTTAGCTGCTTATTTTGAATATAAAAAAGGGGGGAGACGTGAAATATTTTAAGATTGTATTTTTAAAAAACTTTTCTCAGTGATTTATCTTTGATCTTTTAGTTTATGAACAATTTATCTTTTAACTTTAATGCCAGACCACCTCTAGGAATATTAATACAATACAATTGGCCTGGTTGATAAACCGATAATCTTTTATTAAATAACTCTGTGGGTGCCCGAAGTTACCCCGATGGTCTAGTGGCTAGCGTGCTGCCTGCCTCACAATCCAGACGTCCAGGGTTCGTATCCTAGCACGGGCTTTGCCATCATCATCATCATCACGGAGGTCGGGATTAAGACTGCTGGAGAATCGAAACTCTGTCCTCGTATCACTCAAATTCGGAATGTGTCATGCAATATGACTGAATGGGCTGCAGGCTCACGTATGAAGAACAACAATAATCTCTTACTAAGCGCGAGATTTGACTGTGATCGCTATCGACCATCATCCTAATGAAGGCCTGAACACAGCGCGGTGTCAAGTCGATTAGTGAGAGTTGCGGATCTCCTCTATTACCCATTGCCAACGGGAAGTTAATTTCAAGGTCATCAGCGGCCTGTGTACCATAGTATTTTACGTAATTCCGGTCTCTTAATAGAGTCGACAATACTGTACACGAGTCTCCTAGAAGGTCGCTTGCCACAGGGTCTTGAGCAACATGTCTCGGATTAAAGATTGTACACGTCACTTTGTTTTCCCCACTCTTCAGGGGTCCGCAAGCAATCTCTGTTGGTTTCCGTCAGTTTTATGTTACGCCCCTGCAGACATGGCGAAAGGAGTTCACATTATACACAAACAACATCCGGACAAACACTATCAATCTGTTTTACATCTAAAATAATTTTTTTATAATTTTATGTAATTCCATTTCCGTGTTTCCCCGCCTTTGCGGTTGGTAGTAGTTACTTACCCTCACAGTATTTATTCCCAGACCACAAGGAAAACGCGTAAGAAAATTTAATTGAAATCAATATACATTAGTAGAAAATATACGAAAGCATCCTATTTCAATACAGGACTCGTATTTTATACGCAGAAATAAGAATGACGTCACTGAGCACTCCAGAATAAAGACAGTAACGGCTAATTCTTCTTCTTCTTCAACAGCCCTCTTGAGGGCCTAGGCCTACCGAGGCGGCTGCGGACTATCAATACAGTAATGGCTAATATTATAATTAAAACAGAAAGAGCCTCCGGCCATAATTCAGGGACATGATCATTAGAAATAAAATAATTGAGACCAATCAACATAGTAAATTGCCTATATCTTGAATTAGACAACGCTGGATAGGGTTACGATGGCTGCGCGGTGACGTCATCATAAGGCCTGAGAGCGGGCAATTATTTTTTTACGCTATCCTTTTTTTTAATTTATACTTGATGAATGAAAACTGCATTTATTTAATAAGATATCCATTCTAATTATTTTCACGTTGTTTGATCAAATTAATTTGAATGGTGATTTATCTCGGAATGTAACTTTCTAAACTATAAATAACGCTCTTCAGCTTCCGTCTTTATAAATATTTTTAATCGTGAAAAGTATTCTTATTTCAGTTTCGTTTGTCTCTTGCGTAGAACGCCTTTAATTGAAAGCATAATTTATATTTACAGAGTGATGTCGAATGACCTTCCCAGCTCTTTCTTCTCACAATGGTCATCTACTCTTAATTACCCCTTGAGCATAGTGTAATATGTTGCATCGAATTTGTAAAACAAAGAAATAATTTTACACTGTAAAATATTATTTATGTTTATTTCTTAGCATTCGTGCGAAGTATGAACTTCAAGTCGTACTGCACCCTCAGACCTCCTCAACTCAATGACTACGCAAATCAACCCTTGACCAAATAAAAAGTGACTTTTATAACAGAAACGACGAACGACAGAGGCTGGCTGGCTGCAAACTTGGACGCAATCGATCGATACCTGTTGGATTAGTCCCCGCGATTATCACTCAAGGGGTCGAAAGTGATTCAATATTTCATTCACAGTCTGCGACTCCACAAAAATTTATAATCAACCTTCCATTACTGACTGATCTACATTACAGCTCTTGTAGATATTCCTTACATCAATCTGCCTTTTCTTCTTTATCTAGAATTGCCTTCCCATCCATCCGCTCTCCTGATGCTCTTGCTAATATTTTTTCCTCTATCAGAATATTTCTTTCATTTTCCTACAAGCTGCGTCTATTTTCACTTTCACTGTGGATTCTTCAAACGCTTTGCTTTTCTCTTCTAAGCAAGCCTCTTTGGATGCTTTGATGTTCCTATTTATGTCATTCTTAATGCTTCTGTAGCGTTCTTTACCATTTAAATCTTTTGTGTTTCTATACTTAAGCCTTTCATCAATAATTTTTATGTTATATTATAATACTTTGATATTCGTCTGAACTATATTTCTATATAGCTTCTGTATTCATTTCTTCTTTCAAGAGTGCCCATTTCTCTTCGATATTGTTTCTTCCTCCTTTCCACATTAATCTACTCTTGGTTTCTTCTTTGAAACTCTGAAACACCTCCCGTTGTTTCAGGTTTTCTAATTCCCATCTCTTTGTTTTTATTCCTATCTTTAAGTTCTTCATTTACAGCCTACATTTCATAATCAACAGATTATGGTTGGAGTTGACCAATATGTACTTTAAATTGTATCTGTCTGGATCTCCTGGCTTCTTCAGATGTCACTACTATGTGTGCTCTATGAAAAATTCTACTAGCCTGTCTCCCCTTTGATTTCTTTCACCAATTTCATAGTTCCCAACTAATTACCTTTCTCTCCCCTTTCCTTTTACTGCATTTCAATATGCCATTGTTGTCAAATTCTCGTTTTCCTTTACTTACTTAATTTTTCTTTAATTTCTTCGTATATTTTCTCAATATTTTCTTTCTCTCCGGCACTTGAGGGCATGTAAACTTGTATTATTGTCGTTGGCTGGGGTTTTGTTTCTAACGTTATGGTAACTAACCTTTCTTTAAGTTATTCGTTGTCCCAATGTTTTATTCATTACAAGCCCTACTTCTGCATTCCCTCTATTCGGTTTTGTGCTAACCACCCTATATTCATCCAACAAAAAATCTTCATTTTCCTGCCATCTAACTTCCTAATATATATCTGACTTAAACCTGTCCATTTCCCTTTTTAAATTCTATAATCTACCAGCACGGATTAAACATCTGACATTCCACGCTCCGATTCGTGGAACGTCACTCTTTGCCTTTGTGATGTTATCCTCCCGAGTAGTCTACGCCCGGAGATCCGAATGGAGGACTATTTTATCTCCATAATATTTTATCCGAGAGGCTGCCGTCATATTGTATGTTTGTGCCGTCATAGTCACGGGGACTGGATTAGGGCTCAAAATTTGGAAAGGATTATTCTTATATAAAATTGAAGAAGTTGAAGGTACAAGTTAAAGTTCTATTTTATTTGTGCAAAACAGCAAGAATTCCTTGTCGTTAACAGTCTGTAGTTTCTATTTAACTTGCGGTCAACTATCATATTGCAAAAAACTTTATCCTGACGAAATATGATATAGGAGACATACTCTGGTTATGTTAACCACTGATAACATTTAAGCATGAATAAATAAAATAATCAGTTCTGCAGAGAGGATAAAGGACAACATTGGAAGTAAAGTAACAATAAACCCCTCGTTGTGAGGCATTACTGTTAATATCTCACCTCCAATTACTAGTCGTTAGTAAAACTTTATTCTTAATTATATCATAGTGTAGATGGGTATTGTAATAATAGAGACAAGTAGAGAGAAGGACTATTGAGATTCGTTACAACAGAGTAATGGCTGTCAAAAACGAAGAACAGAAAGCAATACATGAATTGTGAAGAGTACAGAAGTAAAGAGTGTTGGGAATGTCTACTGAACCAGACCGGTCCTTCAACGTTAAACGATTATTACGGTTCAGAGAAGCACGGATCATATCCCAAAATATTAAGGATCTAATTAGTACAGATCTTCCTTGGAATTTCTTCAAAATTCTCGATCTACATGTAAATGAAAGTCTAGTGAGGCATATGTATATTCACATTCACTATTATTCAAAAAATTGTTTTGCTTATAAAGCTTATATTAAAGGATCTACCGTGCCTCAGTACGTGGAAGCTCTGCCATCTGAGCTATCTACAGATAGAGGCTGTCCCTGCAGGAAGGTGTGATATTGATTAAGTTCTGTCAGCCAATGAGATTGTCAGGTTCAGAGGCGAGAGAAGTAGGGAGCCGACGTGCATGAATTCTTTTGTCCACAGGCCAAAACACGCGTTCCAATAATTTAAAAGTAATTGCTTACTGTCAGTAAAGTACAAATGTATTATTAATATGTTGGCGTTGTCATCGTCCTACTCTGTCACAATAATTATGTAAATTTTTCAGATAATTATAAAAATTTATATTGCCTCAGTCAACGCTGTTTTTTCTACAAAATTTAATTTTAATTTGATTGAATTTTTCCCGTATTACACAGCTTCTTGCGAAACAAATAAAACATTTATTTATATTGCTTTTTCAGAGAACTAGATAGAATTAATATGTCGAAATATGCTACCACTTAATTATATATCTCCCGGGCAACAGGAATTGTATTGCGTGGAATGTGGAAGCCTTTTGTGAATTAACAGCGCATCGCAGTTACCTGACAATCAAACCTCTCGTCTGCTCTCTTTCATGTTTAATTATCAGAGTCCAGTAAACATACATAAATATAGCAGCAAATTTATTGATTCTACGCGTCATTGATTTTCAGAGTTTCTCTTGTGTGAGTGCTGGAAGAGTCCCTCTAAACTGGTCGCTGTACGATTTGTTTTATATGTATGACAGGGTAGGAAGCGAGTCAAGCTACAAATTATGCAGATGTATCACACATAGAGCAGACATTTATCTCAATATTAATACTGAAATTCCTCTCAACGGGAAGCAACAAATTGTTACCTCGAGGAAAAACCGCCAATAGTTAAACATTTCACAGGTTAATTTCTCTTTTATAGCTACAGGTGTTGAGCATCAGTTAAATATTTGATTTATTCATAAAATATGAATATTATAAATATTTTAATACTCCAAAAACATTTCCATTCGTCTTGTTGGTTAATTGACATTTATGAATATAAGTGGTACAAAATCAAATCCCTTTAGCCAAGACGCCGGGAAGACAGAGGACAACAATGTTAAATGAGGTGAAGCGTGTGACGTCACCATCCGGCCTGGAAACTGTCAACTCTCGCATGCATTTCCCGGTTTAGTTAGAAACGGCGCCGCAACAGCGTTAATTAGCTCAACTTCCGGCCGCAAGGGGTGGAAATTCACGTCTGACCTGTTTCTGTTGTTGTTGTTGTGGTATTCAGTCCTAAGACTGGTCTGATGCAACCTTCCATGCTAACCTATCTTGAGCAACACTTTTCATTTCTGCATCCCATATCCTCCATCCTTTGCCTCCCACTTCTGTTCTTACGCCACACACATCCCTCTACTGCTAATTTTACATGAATTAAAACTTCTGGTCAACATCCTCCATATTGTTCTCTCTTCCCCTATTCTGGTAATAACTTCCTCGTTAGTAATTCTATCTTCTATAGCACCATATTTCAAAGGCTTCTAGTCTTTTCCTTTCTGCAACACTTTCGCCATACTCTATAGGAACATTTTTATCAATTATTTCCTAATAAACTGATATTACCCGTAAGTAAAATCGTCTTTCTTGCGAAAGTTCTCCTTGCCTGTGCTATCCTACTCTAGTAGCACAATTCCTTTACTTCCTTCAAAATATCCCTTCCCAATCTAACAGCCTTTATTTTACATGTAGAGCAGTTACAATTTGTTTCTTATTCTGTTGAAAGTCACATCCACATCGAGGTCATTAGCTACTTTATTACTCCCTTTTCTTTGTGGAGAGTAGAGAGTCAGAGAACTTGCGAGGAACCGAACTCGGGCCCTAGAGAAAATAAACTCGACTAGAGTAAATATTAATATGATACGAGGGTAGTTAAACAAACAAATAAACTTAAAGATTCAAAATAAGATTTTATGTTTGCATCAAATTCCGTTGTCATTTATGCTACTGGGTCATAGGGAGGAGTACATCATTACCAGCGCGCTAAGCGCTTAACAAGGGAGGATTGGGCTGAGTGGCTCAATGAAAGTTTACTATTAAAAGGTAACTAGAAAGGTGCCCATCATATTTAAATTTTTTAAATAAACTGAAGGTGTTTATCTGAAAAAAGTGAAATAACTGTTACGTACAAAGGTTTCGTGGCCCACACGTTCATAGAGATCTTCCAAAGTAAATGCTGGTTGTCTATTTTCTTGATCTATAGTACTATATTCTTTTAAAAAATTCAGTCTTCCTCTTTATATATGGTACATGCTGCCATGATAACTCTATTCACCCCTCCCTTCTTA
Source organism: Eucriotettix oculatus (assembly GCA_034510155.1). Classification (NCBI taxonomy): domain Eukaryota; kingdom Metazoa; phylum Arthropoda; class Insecta; order Orthoptera; family Tetrigidae; genus Eucriotettix; species Eucriotettix oculatus. The sequence goes on along the minus strand of CM067377.1, from coordinate 214,243,480 downwards.
ACCGTTTAGTGCTCTGTTCAGAGAATCGTTATTAAAATTGATAATAATTAATCTAGGGTCTGAAGGGAACCTGAAATATAATCCAAAGACGTCAATCGTATCTCTATATAATTTACCTCACATCGTATTAGCTTTTATTCTCCGCAAATAAACATTCGTTAGGGAGAAAGGGTGCGGGGAAATTTAATCGTGTTCAAAGTATATTTCATTTAAATTTCATCTACTTTTTTATTATTTTGTACTGTACAACACCATCGTGAACCATATGTTGATGCATTCTTTAGTTTTTTGTTGTTGTGGTATTCAGTCCTAAACTGGTCTGATGTCCATGCTAACCTATCTTGCGCAAGCCTTAATAATTATCACAACACACATCCTCCCTAATCTGCTAGATATTCCATCCTTGACCTCCTTCTTCCTTACCCCACACACTTCCCTCTCATTCTAATTTTACAAGACCCTCATGCCTTAAAACATGGCCTATTAATCTATCCTTGCTCTTGGTAAACGTCTTCCATATTGTTCGCTTTTCCCTTTCTGTTTATAATTTTCTCGTTAGTGATTCTATCCACCCAACTCATTCTCCTATAGCACCACATTTCAAACGCTTCTATTCTTTTCCTTTCCGCAACTCCTATCGTCCACGATTCGCACACATATAACGCCACACTCCATCCGAAAAGTTTTAGCAAACAATTCGTAATATTCACACTTATATCACCGCTAAGTAAATTCCTCTTCCTTGCCTGTTCTATCCTACTCTAGTTATTACGCTTCCCAAGTAGCAGAATTCTTTAAGTTCCGTGAAAATATCCCTTCTCAACCTAACATCCTTTGTTATTCCACTGTTTCCCATACTACACTCCATTGTCTTGGTTTTCCCTGTATTAATCCTCATATTGAGCCCTTCCTCCAGGACTCCGCTCATGCAATTTATTATGGTTTCCAAGTCTTCTTCTGACTCCCCTAATACAACAATATCGTCGGCAAAGCGTAAGTTTTTATTTCTTCTCCTTGTAGTATGATTCCTTTTCCATATTCCGTTTTAACTTTCGTCTTCTATATAGAAGTCAAACTTCATGGGCGACAGACTGCATCCTTGTCTTGCTCCTTTCTTCATTGCGGTTTTCTTTTCTTGATCTTGTATACTAAATATTGCTGCGTGTCTTCTATAGAGGTTATGTATAAGCTTCCTTTTTCGATATTTTATTCCATTGCTCTTCAGAATTCTTAACAGTGTGTTCAAGTTCTGATTATCAAACGTTTTTTCTAATCGAGAAATGTTATAACCGTAGGCCGGTTTTTTCTTATTCTGAATTCGAAAATTCGTCGCAAAATCAATATTGCTTCTCATGTTCCTAATTTCTTCCTGAAGCCAAATAGATAGTGTGGGATTTTTACCTATTAATGCCTTCCCCTATCATCCAAACACCACCTTGAGGAACCACCGTCAGGCATTACTTCTCAAGTGGTGGCACTCCTATTTACTCATACCTAATGTTTATACAAGTTTCAATTCTAATGTACACGTTGCGTGTACAGTTTCAATTCTATTTTCTATAACGCGTATATACATCACAGTCTGCAAGGATAGGGGCATCTGCATCTGCATCTCGTCTTCCTTCTTTTTCGGCTAGCTTTAAGGCACTCATTATGAATACGGTATATTCGCTGATGGTCTTCCCAAGACCACATCAAGCTGCCTGAGAGGTGATTTTGGAGATCTCTTTCTTGAAGAACACGTGGTCCACATCAGCACCATTCTACTCCGGTATGGCTTTAATTATGTTTTTAACATTAATTTAGTTTTTTATGTAAGTTACTTGCTAATATTTTACTTTTATCAATGAGAAATGTTAAAACTCTGTAACGATTTTTTGACGTTGTTTATTTAAATTCTACCTATTCATATATGTTTTATTAATAAGTTTAATAAATTATATTCTGGAAATTTTTATTTATTCCTTTCAGCGACTAAATCACTGATTATTTTCTGTATTTAGTACAAAATCTCTTACGTGGCATTTGTACATTAGTAAATAATTTTCCTTCTTCTGACTGACAATAATTTAATTTACGAAATTTCAATCAACTGCATTAATAAAATATCCGGAGTGAGACAAAACTATTTTTCGTCTTTAGAGAACAGTAATTTATAGGTGCTACGAGCTCAGGAAATATATATTGTTCTGTTTCATAGCCTTCACTTCAAGCGTTTCTTCTCTGTCTGAAATAGAAATCCCTGGAGTTCGGATGCGATGAATGTTACTTGTAAACAAACTTTGGTGACGAGAGCTTCGCGTGGTAGAGCCAGGTCTAGAGTTCAATTCACGGGTCCGGTTGAAATTTTTACATTCTGTTCTTCTCAATAGATGTTGTGTAGCATAATAACTTTTTTACGGAGTTACACCAGGATTTTTCTTTCTTGAAAATAATAATCAATATTTATTTTTGAGAAAACTACAATTATGATTATTATGTTTATAGTGTTAATACTCACTGAACATAGTCAAGCTTTGTTGTAATACGTACACGTTTTATTTTATGAAAATTTATTTTCTTTTGTTTTATATTTTTATATTATTATTAATTTCCATTCCGAATTGGAAAAGGTATTAGCTTTGTTCACAAAGTTTAGTATTTTTATAAATTTTAACTTTCAAAGTCACAGTCACTATTCGGAATATATTTCCATATATTTTATTTATTCATTAACTAATTGGTGTAAATTGTCTTTATGTCCGGTTTATTTGTGGGAAACTAAGTATAACGACTTTAAATTTTCGCAAGCTTGTGTCTTCGTTCAACCAATATAATTAAGTTTGTAGCAGTAAATTAAATTAAATTATCGATATCGTCACATTATTTGCTTATATATTCCGGTGACCATCATCCAAATGAAGGCGCGGTGTCAAGTCGATTAGGAAGGGTTTCGTCATATTAGTGAGAGTTGTGTATTTCCTCTGATACCCATTGCCAAGTTCATGGTCATAAGAGGCCTGAGTAGCCTATTATTTTACGTACTCTTAATAGAGTCGACAATAGTAATGTCCACGAAGGTCGCTTGCCAGAGGCTCTTAAGCAACATCTCTGGTAGAAATAAGATTGTACACGTCACTTTGTCTGTCCTCACTCCTGAGGGGTCCGCAAACAATCTCTGTTGGTTTTAGGTAACATGGCGACTCCTCTCACCTTCCTTGACGAAAGAAGTTCACATTATACACAAACAACATTCGGACAAACACTATCAATCTGTTTTACAACTAAAATAATTTTTTAGTGATTTTTAGTAATTCCATTTCCATGTTTTCCCGCCTTTGGGTTGGCAGTAGTTGCTTACCCTCACAGTGTTTCTTCCCGGCTCACAAGGAAAATGCGTACGAAAATTTAATTAAAATCAATATATTATAGTAGAAAATATACAAAAACATCCTATTTCATTACAGGACTCGTCTTTTATACGCAGCAATAAGGATGACGTCACTGCGCACTCCTTAATAAAGACAGTAACGGCTAAAATTATAATTAAAACAGAAAGAGCCTCCGGCCATAATGCAGGGACATGATCAATAGAAATAAAACAAATGATAACAATCAACATAATTAATTAGTGAGCTGAGGCTTTCCCGGTGTAGTTGATGCAGAAATATTTCTCGGGTTTCCACTCGGGTGCAGGTGAATTAGACAACGCTGGCTGCGCGGTGACGTCATCATAATGCCTGAGAGCGGACAATTGTATATTTTACAGTATCCTTATTTTAAGAATTTATGCTTAGTAATAAAAATTACATTTGTCTCACAAAATACCCATTCTAATTAATTTCATGTTGTTTGACCAAACTAATTTAACTTTGTTATTGTTAATGGTGATTTTTCTCGGAATGTAACTTCCTAAACTATAAATAACGCTCTTCAGCTTCCATCTTTATAATTTTTTCTAATCTTAAAAGGTATTCTTATTTCAGTTTCGTTTGTCTCTTGTGTAGAGTGACTTTAATTTAAAGCATAATTTCTATTTCCAGAGTGATGTGGAATGACTTTCCGAGCTCTTTCTGCTCACAATGGTCGTCTTCTCTTAATTACTCCTTGAGCGCAGTGTAATATGTTGCATCGCATTTGTAAAACAATAAACTAATTTTACACTGTAAAATATTATTTATGTTTATTTCTTAGCATTCATATGAACTCGTATCTTTGTGTGCGGTGTAAGTATTCACTCCTGAGCTTCATATAGGGTACAGCCCTCCGACTACCCTTGACCAAATAAAAAGTAACTTTTACGATCTCTGTTTCCTACAGACACAGGAGACGAACGACAGTGGCTCCTCTCGTGGGTGGCTGCCTGCGAACCAGACGCGATCGATCGATACCTGTTGGATTGGCCCACGCGATTCTCTGTTATCCCTCAAGGGGTCGAAAGTGATTCAATATTTCCCCCAGAATAGCTTTCATTCACAGGCTGCGACTGCACAGAAATTTATATGACTCATTTAGATTACAGCTTTCTAGATATTCCTTCCATCAATTTGCCTTTTCTTCTTTACCTTCCCATCAGCTCTCCTAATGTTCTAACTAATATGTATTCCTCTATCAGAATATGAGTTTTATTTTTCTACAAGCAGCGTCTATTTTGACTTTTGCTATGTATTCTTCAAACGCTTTGATTTTCTCTTTCGATGCTATGATGGTCCTATCTATGTCATTCATAATGCGTCTGTAGCGTTCTTTACCATTTAAATCATTTGTGTTTCTACACTTACGCCTTTCATCAATAATTTTCATTATTTGTTGTATTATACATATTTTAATTTTGGTATGAGCTATTATTTCTATATTTTCGTTAGCTGCTGTAGTCATTTCTTTTATCAAGAGTGCCCAAGTCTCTTCTATATTGTTTCTTTCTCATTTCCTCCCATTGTTTCAGGTTTTCTAATTTCCATCACTTTGTTTTGATTCCCATCTTTGGGTTCTTCATTTTCAGCCTACATTTCATAATCAAAAAATTATGGTCGGAGTTAACTATTATAAATTTTAATTGGTACCTGTCTGGATGTCCTGGCGTCTTCCAGATGTAGAGTGTTCCTTCATTTGTCACTACTATGCGTGCACTATGAAAAATTCTACTAACCTGTCTCCTCTTTGATTTCTTTCACCAATTTCATAGTTCCCAACTAATTAGCTTTCTCTCCCTTTCTTTTAACTGCATTTCAATCCACTATTGTTGTCAAATTCTCGTTTCCCTTCACTTACTTATTTTTTCTTTAATTTCTTCGTAGAGTTTCTCAATATTTTCTTTCTCTTCGGAACTTGTGGGCATTTAAACTTGTATTATTGTCGTCAGCTGGGGGTTTGTTTCTAACGTTACGGTAACTGACCTTTCTTTAACCTTTCTTGGTACCAAATTTTATTCATTACAAGCTCTACTTCTGCATTCTCTCTATTCGATTTTGTGCTAACCACCCTATATTCATCCGATCAAAAGTCTTTATGTTCCTGCCATCTAACTTCCTACTATCACCAACTTCTTCAAGGAATTTTTTTTACAAATTATCTGTTTAAAGACGGATAGTTAATTTAATAATGATGATAATTAGTCGCTTGTTTTTATCAGTCACGTAATAAAATATATTTCAATTTTTATTTCCAAATTTTATTAGGAGCCCAAAAAGTTGGAAAATACTTTGTGGCATTCTAATATAAATAAGAAAAATAATGGTAACATAAATAAAACAGATAATAATATAGACAAGGAAGTGGTAATTAATGACCAACTAATAAAACATACTAATAACCTTAAAACAAACGGAACATAACTCATTATTTTAAAACAATAGTTAATATAACGCCTAAATCAAATAATATAGATAATAATGATGTAGTAGGACAAGAAAAAATCAATAACACAGATAAGAACATAAGGTATTGCTCATTAACACACATTCATACATTAACACAGAAAATAATAAGTTTTCAAAAATAATGAAATTTGGTATAAACCTTGAAGATAAGATAAAATTTTTTTTAACTAAACTTAAAGATAAAATTCCGATAAAAGAACAAAATAATGTCATAAACAAAATTAATTGTATTGATTGTAATAAAAATTGTATTTGACCAGATTATATAATCATAAAAATAATGCTAAGAGCAATACCAAAACAAATACAGCCTTGTCACTACGTCATTTAAACCTTAAACATAACATAGATTATGAAAATGTAAAAATTATCCATAAAGAAAAAAAATAATTAAAAGAAAGATTTTGGAATTCATCTACATTTTAAAAAACAATAATGGTATGAATTCCAGGAAAGAAACCGAAAACATATCAAAAAAATATTCCAAAGTTTTAGAATAAAAAAAAGAATTTTATTCAATATCGGATGTAGACTTATCGAATCACGTTCTACAAGAGTCGATAAGTCGATTTAAAAATTACGATTACGATCGACTTTCGACAATCTATTTGGACGTGGCTAATTTTTTAAAACAATCATTGAAAGTTTTTCAATGTAATTTTTCGACATTTCATGGAAGTATGTTGCCGCTTGTGCTCAGTGAGCTCATGAGCATCAACTTCTGGAACTCCCAAGTTCAAAAAAATGCTCTGTGTTAGCCTGGAATCGCATACTTTTCCAGGAAGAAATTTGGAAATTTTTGCTTTCAAATAAAATAAGGTATGTACAATAAACGAAACTAAACAATGTGCCACATTTATGTTTATAAAAAATTAAAAAATTGTAATCTTTCAAATTTTGTTTCTTATAGATGATTATGGCAATTGCCGAAAGCTCCTAATAAAATTAGGAAATCAAAATTGAAATAGATTTTATTACGTGACTGATGAAAACAAGGGACAAATTATCATCATTACTATATCTACTTTAACCTGTCCATTTCACTTTTTGAATTCAATAATCTACCAGCACGGATTGAACGTCTGACATTCCACGCTCCGATTCGTGGAACTTCACTCTTTGCCTTTGTGATGTCATCCATCATATTGGATGTTTGGATGTTTGTGCCGTCGTTGTCACAGGGACTGCTGACCACATATTACTCAAAATTTGGAAAGGCGTCATGTGAGATGACAGTCGGCTCTCGACCTAGTAGTCCAAGGATGAAGAAGGAGTGGTCTTATAGAAAATTAAAGAAGTTGAACGTAGTTCTATTTGTTTTGTGCAAAACAGCAAGAATTCCTAGTCGTTAACAGTGAACTATCTGAGTGCAAAAATACTTTATCCTGAGGCCACATGCTGGAGGAGACATGCTCAGGTTATATTAACCACCGAAAACATTTAAGCATTAATAAATAAAATGATCAGTTTTGAAGAGAGGTTAAAGGACAAAATTGAAAGTAAAGTAACAATAAACCCCTTGTTGTGAGACATTACTGTTAATATCTCACCTCTAATTACTCGTCGATACTAAAACTGTATTCTTAATTATATCCCAGTGTGGATGGGTATTATAATAATAGAGACTATTGAGATTCGTTACAACAGAGTAATGGCTGTCAAAAATGTAGAACAGAAAGCAATACGTGAATTGTGAAGAGTAAAGATGTAAAGGGGTTGGGTCCTTCAACGTTTAAGGATTATTACGGTTCAGAGAAGGATCTAATTATTACAGACCTTCCTGGGAATTTCTTCAAAGTTCTCGATCTGCACGTGAATGTATATTCACATTCACTATTATTCTAATATTCCTGCAATTCTCCAAATTGCTTTTCTTATTAATCTCAGATCTGCCACCTGAGCTATCTACAGATGAAGGCTGTCCCTGCAGGAAGGCGTGATATTTGGGATATTATAATATTGATAATCGATTAAATTCTGTCAACCAATGAGATTGTGAGGTTGAGAGAGACATCTAGTGACTCGACGGGCAAGAATTCTTATGTCCACAAGCAAAAAACGCGTTTCAACAATTTAAAAGTTACTGATTACTGTCAGTAAAGTACGTATGTATTATAATTAATCAGTTGACGTTGTCATCGTCCTACTCTGACGCAATAATTATGAAAATATTTGAGATAATTATTGATATTTATATTGCATTTGTCGACGCTGTTTTTTCTACAAAATTTAATTATGATTTGATTGAATTTTTACCCATATTACAGTGTTTGTTGCGAAACAATTATATAAAATGAATTTATATTGCTTTTGCAGTTAACTAGATGGAATTTGTATGTCGATATATGTATGCTACCACTTAATTACAGATCCCCCGGGCAACAGGATTTGTATTGTGTGGAATGTGGAAGCCTTTTGTGAATTAACTGTAACTGCGCAGCGCGCCACGGATATTGACGGTCAAATCTCTCATGTTTGACAATCACACTACAGTAAACACAAATAAATATTATTGGCACATTTATTGATTCAACACGTCATTGATTTTCCGAGTGAGTGCTGGAAGAATCAGAAGTAACAAACAGTCCATCTAAACTGGTCGCTATACGATTTGTTATATATAAAGCTATAAATTATGCAGATGCATCACACATATAACAGACACTTATCTCAATAATATTACTGAAATTCCTCTTAATAGGAAGCAACAAATTTTAACCTTGAGAAAAAAACTGCCAATAGTTAAAAACTGCACAGGTTAAATTCTCTTTTATAGTTACAGGTGTTAAGCATTACTTAAATATTTGATTAATAATTAAAATATTAAAATTATAAATTTATTAATATTCCAAAAACATTTCCATTCGTCTTGTTGATTAATTGACATTAATAAATGTAAGTAGTACAGAATCAAATCCGTTGACCCAACACGCCGGCCGGGGAAGACAGAGAACAACATTGTTAAATGAGGTGACGTCACCATCCGGGCTGGAAACTGACTATTCCAGCTTTAGTTGGAAACGGCGCCGCAAGAGCGTTAATTAGCTCAGCTTCCGGCCGCCGCAAGGGGTGGAAATTTGCGTCTGACCTGTTGTTGTGGTATTCAGTTCTCAGACTCATCTAATGTAACCTTCCATGCTAACCTACCTTGCGCATCCCACATCCTCCCTAATCTCCTTAGCGTATTCCATTCTTTCACGATTATATGGCGATTTTTGGGCTGTAGGGCCACGTTGTTGTTTGGCGTTCTTGCCGACGTTTCGCTCAGAGGCACCGAGCATTTTCGAGGCTAGGCCAAGACTGTTGTTCTGTGTTTTTTTTAAATGGGCCAAAGGCCCCAAGGGTGGTGCCTCCTGAAAGCTCGCACCACCCGCATGGGGGTCTACCATATTCTACACCCCTCTGCACGTGCTGTTAGTACACTAACTGGAACACAAGGATCGGGATTTTGTGTTTGATCCGCATCTGAGGGCATAATACCCTTTAATACGGTCGTTCACGGAGATAGATTGTGGTACTAACAGAATGAAGAGCATAGGGCTGAGGGAAAAAAGTGCCAATAATTTGACCAGAAGGGTCTCCGGGAAAAAAACCTCAGCGATAGTAAGAGGGGTTGAAGGGCACAAGAGGCTAGTATACTGCTCTTGTGCGACAGCAACATGCGTTTGGTAATTTTTGGTAGGATATTGTTAGTAGTTGGGCTTGGGTATCATCCAGTCACGTCCGGATCACCGAGCATGTCCTGTAACAGTCCGTTAGAAAGCGTGGTCAGCAAATTATGTTTAGACAATCATTATGTGTTGGATTGGAGGAGGAGGTGTTTGGGGCGTCAAAATATCCCTTCCTAATCTAACAGCCTTCGTTATTCCACTGTTTCCCAAACTTCACTCCATTACCTTGGTTTTTGTCTATTAATCATTATATTTAAATCTTTATCCAGGACTACGTTCATGCAATTTATTATAGTTTCCAAGTCTCCTTCTGACTCTCCCAATACTACAATATCGTCGGCAAAGATTAAGTTTTTTTATCCTTGCAGTATAGTTCCTCTTCCATATTCCGTTCAACATAAATATAATATGTTAAACTTCATGTGAGACATACTGCATCCTTGTCTTATTCCTTCCTTGATTACGGCTTCCTTTTCTTGATCTTCTATTCTAATTACTTCTGCCTGTCTTCTGTAGAGGTTATATATAAGCCTCCTTTCTCGATATTATATTCTATTGCTCTTGAAAATCCTTAATAGTGTGTTCCAGTTCACATTATCAAACGCCTTTTCTAAATCTACAAATGCCATTAACGTAGGCTGGTTTTTATTATTCTGAATTCTAAAATTAGTCACAAAGTCAATATTGCTTCTCTTGTCCCTACATAATTCCTAAAGCCAAATAGATCTTCTCCTAATTCGCAATCTCTTTGACGTTGGTGGTAGAGGGATTTTTACCCACTAAAGCCGTCTCCCTATTCTCCAATCACCTTGAGGAATCACCGTCAGGCATCACTTCTCAAGGATTATCAGCACCGCCGTGAGGCAGTCCTATCTACTTATACAAGTTTGAATTATAATGTCCTATGAATTATTGATTCTACGTTGCGTGTACAGTTTCAATTCTAATTTCTAAAACGCCTATATACAACAGAGTGTACAAGGAAACGTCTGCACCATGAAGGTTGCATCTCGCCTTCCTTATATTTTGGCTGTCCTCAAGGCTCTCAGCACTAATACGGCGTAGTCGCTGATGATCCTGCTGACGACGTCATCGGCCTGAGAGTTGATCTTTGTATCGCTTTTGGGCCGTGGTTTATATAAATTCTACCTCGTAATATATGTTTTATGAATTAGTTTAATAAATTTTATTCTGGAACATTTTATTTATTCCTTTCACCGACAAAATCAGTGATTATTTTCGGTATTTACTGCATAATCTCTTATTGATTAATGAATAATATGCAGCACTTTAATATTAGTAAATAATTTTCCTTGTCTTTACTGACAATCAACTGCATTCATATAATATCCGAAGTGAGTCTGTAGGCTTGTACGGGAACTGTCTGTAATTTATAGGCGCCACGATCTCAGGGAATATGTATTGTTCTGTTTCTTCGCCTTCACTTCAAGCATTTTTCTTCTCTGCACTTCGGATCCATTCATTCCTGGAGTTCGAATGCGATGAATGTGACTTGTAAACTTTGGTAAAGCGAGGTCTCGAGTTCAATTCCCGGGTTCGGTTGAAATTTTTCCATTCTGTTCTTCGCAATAGATGTTGTGTAGCATAATAACGTTTTTATCTCTTACATATTTTTCCGGAGTTACACCAAGACTTTCCTTTTTTGAAAATAATATTCAATATTTCTTTTTGAGAAAAATACAATTATGATTTTTATATTTATATTGCTAATACTTACTGAGCATAGTCAAGCTTCGTTGTAATACGTAAACTTTTTATTTTATGAAAATTTATTTTCTTTTTCTTTTTATATTATTATTAATTTCCATTCAGAATTGGGAAAGGTATTAGCTTCGTTCACGAAGTTTAGTATTTTTATAAATTTATAAATTTCAAAGTCACAATCATTATTGATAAAATATTTCCATATGTTTAATTTGTTCATTTACTAATTTCGGGTTTCTTTGTGTGAAACTGCATATAGCGACTTTAATTATTCGAATGCTACAAAATGTGTCTTTTTTCAACCAATACAATTAAGTTGGAAGCAGTAAATTAAAGTTAAACTGAGAAAATTTTCCACCAACAGGTGCCTCGACATTTCCATTGATCATGTTTGAGTACCATAATTGAGTCTTTTCTAGACCTTTAATTAAATAAAATACTTACTTAAAGTTACTTACTTTGATTGTACGTCTTTCGGATGATAATATTTCCATTCTTTTCTCATTTAACGAAGTCAAATTTATAATTTTGAGATTTAACTCTATTTTACGTTTATAATATTAATATTTTATGCGAAAATATACACAGTAATGAAGGTCTCCAATTATTTTTCACTTGAAGCCTGTTTATCTGTAACAGTTGTGCGTTGCCTTTTGTGCACTTTATTCTCAGCGTCTTTAACGTTTTCGTATTCCTCTAGGATATTTATTTCTATGTGTGCGTGTTACATTATTGGCTCTAAGTTCCTATAACATTACTAAATTTCTAAAAAAAACGTACAACTATCCGAAATGATTCTTATTGTCGTAAGAACAGTCCTTTTCTGTTTAACGCCCTATAAAGTGTTTATTTATTACGGCCAATAAAGTTAGAGTTAATTTATTTAAAACCTCAATTAAAAATTTGAAATGGTATTATACTTAAATTTCTAAGTATTACAGATCTTTTCAGATTTAGATTTAGATTTTTTGTTGTTTCCATTAATCCTCAATTGAGGAAATATGATACGACATACATTAAAAATTAAAAATGAACAAAATAAAGTAAATAATTAAAGACAAATAAACTTAAAATAAATTAATAAAAGAAGATGTATATAGACAAAAGTCAATATAAACACAACACGGACACACACTGGGAAACACAAAGAAGCACACACTAAGGAACACGCAATGGAGTTTTAACTACTTGGACCAGGAAACTGTCCTTGCTCCAGGCAATACATGAAACAAAGAAAAGAGCAGAAAAAACTGATAAGAAATTTTAAATATAAGTGGTGTGCTGTTTTACAAGTTTGCAGCTCATTCAACACTTTTTGCAGGAACCTTGATTTAAATACTAGAAGGACGGTTAAGAAAATCCTGTACCGGAAATCCTGTGGCGGAAGGCTGTTGTATAAAATTATCCCGGGGGTATTGTGAATACTTTTCTGGTGTAGAGCAAGGCGATGCTTGTCCGCCCTTAGAGCTGAACGATTTCTAGTCGCGTATTCACGAAACTCGCCATTTTTTTAAACAAATTAGTTTCGCTATACAAACTTTAATATTTCATAAATATATATGCTTGATAAAGTAAGTATTTGCAAACTTTTGAAGAAAGGTTTGCAACTCGATCTAGAATTCGTGCTAACAATCACATAATTTATGAATAAGCGAGGCTCGTAAAAGAAAGGAAATTAAAACTGCTATTAATGATCCTTGCTTTCAAACTGTAATGCCCAAACTAATTACAAATTAATTCCTAAGGTTTCAAAATTTCCTAAGTATTAAAATGTTTTGGAGGATCGATACGCTGACCACTTGTCACTCCGCTGTCGACTCGGTAGGTCCAGGCCCTCAATGGGCTGTATAGTCAAGGAGAAGGAAAATTAAAATGTGCAACTTCACGTCCGAATTGCAATTACCGGTCATTGCAACTACAGCTACACGAAGTCAAATAAAAAGGAAGAGGAGGGCTTACTGTAGGTCGGCCTCGTTGCAGCGGCCATCACTCAACTCCACAAAATAACGTCCAACACTAGCTCAAGCACACACATCTATCCCTCTGCTCTCGCCTCTCACAACTATCTCGTACGCTGCCCAAATCTTTACTGTTTTCTAGATCGCAAAATTTACTATTTGCTCTGACCGCTGTTCCAGTTCAAGCATCCTCCTACATCAAAATATTTAGGGATCCGGCGCATGGAATACGTCCTTACCTGCCGACCGGATGCAATAACTGTACTCGCACTTACTTGCTGAAATTAACACAAACCTTGAAGGGCGAAATTACTTATTACAATATATACACGCCGACACACACACATACATATATGTATAATTTTTATAAACAATCTAGATTTTATTTTAAATGTTTGTATCGTACTTATTACATAATTTTGTACTTGAGAGGGATGGATGCAGCAGAGATGTGCAAATAATTTATATCAGAGGATGAAACAATTGACACAAGAGAGAACCAGAATAGCACTGACTACAAACATGGTGAGAAATGTTACATGTAATTATTTTGGTTCTGACATTGGAAGTGTTACATGACAAATAACGAATATACAAACTTCGATTAATAACTTGGACTAAGTAAAATAAATCCAGCAAGCATAGATAAATGATAGTGCTTGTAATAATTGTCTTCCCAAACACATTTTTATCCTTTTCATCAACAACATCAAATTGAGGGATCTTCATTATCATTTGTCCCACGCCACATGTCTTACCAGGGAAATCAAAACTTCTCCATCTATATCTTCCATTATTTCACAACATAGTTTTCTGACTTTAAATAAATAAAAAGACGCCTAATAAGTCAGCATATACATTTATCACTATTTATTCATAAGCGAGCGACGTTTCGTCTCCTTTTTCAGACTTCATTAGGCGTAATACAAACAAATTATTGCAAGAAATTAAATATGGGTTCAAATTATAAATTCATTGTATTATCTTATTAATGCGAAAGGATGAAAATATGCTTGGACCCACCACTCAAGACAAGTATATTGTTGTCAGAGAAACATTGTTGTTTCCCCGGACGAACGCAGTGGCAGTTCCGGGCGACACAGGCGCCTCCGTCCGTTTTTCTCCCATCACCGGACAATGTGAAGATTATTCAGCGATCCGGGTGAAAAACGGAAAATGTGAAACCAGCCTTATTGTTGACCGTCTCAATAATACGTAACATTTCACCCCAGGGTGACTGCGGGACTCACTTGCTTATGTCGGGAATGCCTCGTTCTCTCTCTGGGTTTTTCTTAAGTTCTTACATTCCAAGACAACTTCACCTATTTTAGGAGGCATATGTACTGGGTATAAAGACTTTGGTCATAAGGCATGAGTTGTCCGCTGATCCCATTGGATCAGTCGGCCAACTGCCTCCTAAAACTAGTGGAGAGACAGAGAAGGGAATGCTGCGACCCCACAGCAAACTCATCTCCCGTCATTCGAAAGGGCAATGCCCGACCTACCTGGAGCAGGTTTTCTAGGGTTTTCCCAGCATCTCTTTAGGTGAAACACCTGGTAGGATAATTAAACTATTGCCCGGGGGTTCTAGTCGACACTTGGCTACCTTCCATATCTCCCTTTTCAATTCCCTTCCTATGCTATTTAAGGACAGTTGCCTGTTTCACCCCCCCCAAAAAAAAACCTTTCATCTGTTGAAGATCAAATATGATTTATGGTTACTGCGCGTGCCTTACTATTGATTAGCGCTTGTCAGTAGCGTCTTTACAGTTGGAACGATGATGATTAATATCTAAGCCCTTTCCGGAATTTAAACCATAACTATTATTAATATTAATAAATAAAGTATTGTTTAGTTTAAAAAATGAGGGGCGAAGAGGAAATGTTAAATTGCGGTATTTTATGTTTGTTATGAATAATTTGTCACGACAATGTGGTAATTATATCTAATGCAAGGATTGTTAAATAGAATTAAATATCTTATACAATGTGAGTGTAAATAATCATATATTAATCTATCTAATTAAAAGGAATGTATTCATTATACATTGTTTATACAAATTCAATCGTACGGACAGATTAGAGCTAAATTCTGATGGCATATCTTTAAACCCAGAGGAAAAACATTAGCGAGGTGAGAAACTCCTATGAGAAAATAAGTTGTTACATTTAATATAAAAAAATCATATGAATATTCAGGCACTGAATGTAGGAAAATAGACGATATTTATATAGAAAGGTGGCGGCAAAGCGTCAATGTTATTTATTTTTTCAAAATACGAAGAGATATGAGGAGGATGACAAACGTTTTCTTAAATGCTTAAATTTCTTTCCCACGTTTCAAGTAACAACGGGGCTGATTTCAAAGTACCTTTTCCCAGCGAACTATTGGGAAGTATCAAAGGGGTGATAAAAACTATAGGTAATATTTCGGAATCGTTGCAATTGAATAGATTTATTGTCAATTATGTAAGTGAAATTTTTCGATGAACATGGTTGTGTGTTTATTTTTGATATTTGAGTAGTTTTCAACGTCACTGTCTGAGAATGAATTACAGCTGTAATTTCTTACTGAACCAGTAACGTGCTTATATATATATATATATATATGAGTCTACGCTGACGTGTCACTTTTTTTGCAGCTAAGTGCATAAGTACGAGTATCGATTGAAAAATGCTGTTTCAAGAGTATTTGAATCACCCAGCTTGTAGTAAAGTCGTAGTAAACTTACGTTATCCAATCAATCTTGAATCGATAACTTAGTTATAGTTCTCTAGACGTTGCTTACAACATCAATAGGACACACTTCACGAATACCCAGTATGAATACAAATACAGGGTAATTCAAAAAGCTCATCTATTCTTTTCTAAAACGATATGCAGAAATGAAAGTGGCATCAAGTTGTAGAAGAATTTTGAAGTTTTCGTATCTATGTTTTTATTTTAGTAAGAATCCGCTAAAGGGTGTAAGTTTTCTTTATTGAATCTATAAAGAATGTGACTGTCTCGAAGGTGAAAGTTTCGTTTTGTGTGAGGGAATTTTCACAGATACTTTAGAGCAAAGTTCAATAAGCGTCCACCACATTGGAATTGCATTTCACGACGGGCTGAGAATCCACCGGATGTCGATGATAGAGAAGTCCTGAACGTTCATGAACAACGATGGAATCAGTGCAGGGGATCCGAACATCATTTCAAATAACCCTAATAAAATCATCATATGGAGCAAGTTGGGAACTGAATGCAGCACAACCTACTGTGTGGCTTGTTCTAATACAAATTGCAGCTCGGTCTCTAGACCGTAACCGTACCGACACATTCAAACAGGACCGTCCAGTCAGAATATTGCCATATTTGTGATGACTCAAGGAGCTGACGCTGTGGTCTAGTGGTTAAGACCCTGCTCTGCGGTCCGGTGGCTGACGGGAATCGATCCTTGGCCCACAGCGTCAGCTCCTTGAGTGATTACAAATGTGGCAAAGTTTTGCATGTTTCGGTATGTTTCTTCTGCACGGGGCAGTCCGCCGTTCTCAATCCGCCTTAGCTATTTTCTCTTCGTAAATTCCAATTACTACAAATTTTTTACAGATACATTTGGAAATGTTTGGCACTAGTGTCTCCATATTGCATAGTGATTTTTCTATTATAATTACAGTTTTTTATAGTCTTGTACCATCAGCAAAAATGGCATCTTTTTACACTAAACGAATTAAATTGTCTGCAACTGAACTAATCTATAATTAACATATCCCAAAGCAAAGACGATATGTTGCTTTTTTCCGGACGACTTCATAATGTATACAGTAAATAAAAAAAACAAATAGATATGCCTCAGAGAAATTGTCATTTAGAACACTTACTGAATTGTATTTGAAATACATGGGAACCAATTTAATTTATAGAAATGAAAGCTTATCTTGGTCCGATATTAATTATGGATGGTGCTAAATCAAATATTCTCTACGAAGGATTATTCTTCTATAGAACAGACTTCAAAGAGTTAAATAAACAATTGAAAAATTCTTAAATTGAGATTCCCTCACAGCTAGCTACTCTTCTCCTCAAATAATTTCTCCAAATATGGTCTTGGTTTTAGCAATTTCATTTTCAATTCATTGAACGGGAATGACGTCATATGAAAATACTGAAGAAACTTTTCTTCATAATCTACTAAGTGCCTGAATAACGTTCAATATTTTCCCTCGTTTTTTCGTTTTGTTAAAGATTCTTGAATCCAGACAGTAAGGTTTTACAGAAATTTTCTCGTATTCCTTTTCCGCGTCCAAAACAATGGCAATCATTGCCCATCCCCGTAATGCTAATTTTCTAATAGGCATATTTTAGTAAATTTACTACACTGTATGTTCACAAGTTGTAGCTACCACATTTACAAAATCTGAGGATAGAGCAGCGACCGGAGCCGAACGGCTACTAAACGGGTATGGTACGGTTATCATAGGCGCTGTATACGGGTATAGAACGGTTTTGATCCGTTTTCGTTCCTAGTACGGCAAGGTCTGGTTAAACCCGCAGACACGCTTACAATCTCATCTCCTGTGGCGATTTGTGAAGGATGTTGTACTCGTATCTCTGCTGCAGTGGAGCTCATAACCGAGCCTGGGTAAAGGTGTATACTCCACATTCATGCCAACTTAATAAGTTCTTATATAATATAATGCCACTTATGTTGTTTCACAAAAGAATTATGAGCTTCAGTTTTGCACCATTATTTTTTAATTACACTGTATGTAGCAATCCTGGTAATTATTTAAGACTTACGTGGCACGACTGAATCAAATTTGATGTTTCTGTATATTTTAAATTGAAATCCATTTTGTACAAATTTAGGTATTAAATCAATTTGATCCTACCAAATATCGAAAGAACCGGTGTGTCTCAGTAGAAATAAAGTAGTTGTGACTGTATAAAAGTTTAATTATATTTTATATATTATACCACACTCAACATTCCAATACGTTTCAATTTCTTCTTCAAATTCTTTATTCTGTTTTCTCAGTCCCCCTAGAATTTCTTCACATGGTTTATCTTACTTTATACACAGTTTCTCTTAGAGTTCTTTACTCGTGTTTCCTGAAGATGCCCTTGGTTTGGAAACATCATCTTTACTATTTTTTCTTGACGGTTCCTTCACGCCAATTCATGCATATATACGATATCAACCGTTATATTACGCTCTCTGTACTAACACTAGTTACCATTAGCTTGTCGATCCTCAATAACAAAAATTATATACAATTTCACAAAATTCATTCTCTACAGGCTTCTATTAGAAACCTCCACCTCTCGCAACATATTTCAACAAATTATTATAGCTTCGTTATGCTTACTCAGTAACTCTCTATTCATTTAATCAAGCTCAAACGTTGGTTTTCATCTGTTACATACTCATGTCTCACATTATGGTGCCAATTTCTGAATTCAATAGAGCCCCACACTAAAGACGCCATTTTATTGATTCAGACAGCATAAATAAATATTTTAAGTATAATGTTTGTTTATAAACATCACACAAGTAATTCCAAAAATATTTCCCAAGATAAACGCGTTCTTAAAAGCATATAATCGAAGGAGAAACAACGTTTCAATTAGTCGTATCCTTACCAACGCTTCATTTCCCAAGTAGCCTTCCTGATTTGACGTATACATTATGCTTATTTGATTAAGTTCTGCCAGCCAAAAGGCGTTGGGTAAAATTACGTCACTAATGATGTAACCACTGTATCTCCAAAGCACATGTAATAAATCAAAATAAAAACAAACTAAAACTCAGATAGTGACTGATGTAAGACGTGTGTTTACGTCAACCCCATATTACAGACGATTACATATTGGAGTTACTTTATTTTAAATTAATGAACCTTAAGGGACACAGGGACTGAAATTTCTGCCAAAATCTGAAGAAAAAAACGATTTTTAAAATTTTTCAAATTAAAATGTCTGTAAAATCATTAAACTACAAAACAATTGCCAAAAAAAGAAGGTAGGTGTAAAATATGCTGCAGGATAATTTTAATTAATATATTTTATTCAAAAATAATAGATTATTCATTTTCTCCATAAAAATGTGTTTTTCTTAGCTTCATGATTTATGGTATCAAAAAACTTCTAAATATTAAGATATTTCCTTCGTTATTTTTGTACATAATCTAAATGCTAATACCTTCAAATACAAATATTATTTTTTTAATTTTTTGATTTGTTTAGTTGAAGAAAATTCCAAAGTTTATAAAAGTGCAAATTTTTAAGTAACCGTATCAAGCGCTTAGAAAAAATTACTGTCCCCACATTTTTATTCAATTTGAAAATAAATACTGGAAATTGATAATAATGGTCAGCCCTACGTATTAATGTCAAAAAAGTTCAAATATATTCAAATACGTAAAGGAAGGAACATTTTCAAAACTGCCAAATGTTGAAAGTAATTTTTATATCTCAACAAGAAACAAGATTACAAAAACAGAATTTGGTACATTGATACACATGTGTATGTTGTAAACACATGGTTAAATTTTCAGCTCAGTAGCAATTTATTTAGAGGAAGTTAAAATTTCAGTCCCCGTATCCCTTAATGTTATCCTACTTCAATATCAATATGTTCGTTTTCTACAACACATAATAATACAATTCATTAATCAGAGCAATTTCCAACCTTGAATATCATTTTAAATGTAAAAATTGTTTTCCTCAAAACAAATTTTAAATAAGCATAACTTTCCGCTGTGCGCTGAACTTCTCAGAATGCTGGGCTGATTTTGTTCCGTCCTCGCGCGCCAACCAACACGGACAGCGAGACTCAATAATAATACATCATTTTTTATTAAAAATTTCTAATTGGGTAGAACATATTAAGAATAATTTAACATTTTACTTACCTCTCAAATCAAGTTTAACTTTACAGTGTGTGTATTTCATTTTAATGAATTTAATAAATTCAATTTTTTTTCACGCTTGTAATACAATAATGGAGTTTTCACCGTCAGCCATAGTTAGTGTAGAGAGCGAAACAGCGAAGAACGAGCCGAGTGTGGGCTGATCGATATCCAGCCATTCCACACTCATCTTCCGTTCACTTGGCAGACACACTTTTGTTTCCATCAGCTTGCTTCTCTCGCCTTATAATTATATAGATTGTTTATCTTTATAAACTAAATTCCGGTGTGTTTGTTCTTCATTTTGATTGATTTTCTTTCGTTGTATTGATGGGGTCGCCGCGATACTTGCTGCTGTAGAGAATAAGGTTTTAATTTCCTTAACGAATTTCTACTTTTTCTATGTTCATTTGGTGACATTCCGTCTAATCGCCTAAATTAAACGTTCATTTGTACGAAATATGTATAAATATGTGGTGATCTGATTGTTTAATCTCACCTTGTCAAAGAGATTACTGTAGAATTAATTAAATACTGCAGTGGGCTAATATAAAGGAATTACCGGGCAACGCCGGGCACCGACATAGTCTCATATAAAGGAGTATATAAGAGACATTTCCTTGTTGCCTCCCGGAGGACATTGCGGTTGCATTATAGTGCAGTGCAACTTTCCCTACAAAATTATTCAAATTAATGTATGTCTCATTTCTTATGAATGGTTCTATGTGATCATTCTCTATTCTTCACAATTTAATTCAGTGAATTTGAAACGTGAAAAAATATGTGACATTTGGTGATGTCACGAGAAGACTCGCGTCTTAAAGAAATTCAAAATGGCTATCAAACGAAATATCGAATTTATCGTCTTATCTTAAATTGATTAACGTGTACTGCTTTACATAAATATGCTTCATTGTTTTGAGGTTTATACGAATTTAACAAAGAGAGAGAATTTTCTATATTCCTGTGGCGCCTCCATCGAGGTCAGGGAAGTTGAAATCACACACAAATATCCGGCCCCCGTGTAAAGGAGGGAGGTTTCCCTGCCATGCAATTCACTTCTCGAAACAGGATTGTTTTTGAATGGCTTCACCAAGAGCGAATTTTAAAACTGCGCCAGCCACTAAACGTACTTTTAAAACAAATATTGTATTTCAGTTAACCGGGAGAAAAATTAATTAGTTTTTATAAAAGTCTTCTTGGTTTCATAAACAGCTATGTTATTTAGCGGTAAAGTTGCTTCAGAATTATAAGGGTTTCTCGCTTATCATAATTGGCTTCCATGTGTAAAAAAAACAACAAAATTATGGAAATTCACGAACAATTCTTCTCTAGAGCATTCCTTCATTTACCAGATTTAATTATTCGGTTTATTTGAATTTAGTATCGCGATTTTATTCAATAAGACACACCTTTCAACGTTCTCGATAACTGGTGTATTCCAAATAGAAATTATTATATACAACTTTAATTTGAAATAAATCACGTGCTTTATTACAAATATCAGTTGGATGTTTAAGATCTCTGACCTATTATGAAGGAAATACATTTCTTCTTATGTTTAAAACAGGAAACTTCAATGAAGAAGTAATCCCGTACCAAACAACAAATATTTATACAGTTCCACGAAATATGTTTAATATACTAACCATTATGAATGGATTTATTCATCTTTATTTATGAAGGAAAATATCTATTCTAAATAACAAATATTTGTATAATTAAATTTGGTAAAAGAAGGGATAAATAATAAATACATAAATTGTTTCGTATTAATTAGATGTTTTTATTAATGTAAAACTCTGTCGCTAAATTGAAGGAAAAATCATATTTTGGATCACAAAAATTTGTATAATTAAATCATTAAACGAAGAAAAATACTAAATGGTAACCATGAAGTATTTTTATGAAGGAAAAATCATATTTTGGATCACAAAAATTTGTATAATTAAATCATTAAACGAAGAAAAATACTAAATGGTAACCATGAAGTATTTTTATGAAGTATAGCTGCGTATTTATGATTAAGTACGACATAAATAAAAGAAAATCCTAGGCTAAAAATATAAATATTTGTTTATTGCATTTTATAAATTAACTTAATTTAGATGTATTTTCGGAAATAATCTATGATTTTTTTAAACCAGATAGTATATTAAAGAGAAAACCAAATTCTGATCAACTTTTCTCCTCAGACAAATTGGTATGCGAGCGATCATATTGTAAATATGGACAGCTATAAGTGGCGGGGGATGAAGTGAGGGCTAAAGCCTCCTGTTATCGCTATTTCTTTCAAACTTTCCAAATTAATTTTATTTTCATAACTAATTATTCGATTAAATTTAAAATTTATGTTCCGGACTTCTTAGTCAGATCCGTTTATTATTATTTAATCGCGAGTACATAAGTATACAAATCTGAATCTCTTTCATAAGTAACGTATTTAGAAAAACACTCAAGTGTGTAACTATACATTATTCTAATATAAATCCATCTTCAATAGTACAATACAATTCTTATAAATCAAACGGAATCTGTAAAATAATTTGTATTATACGTTTACAGTGTCTCTAGTTATGTCTGATCGAAACGGAAGCATTATTTGGTATTTCCGTAACGGTATAAGGTTTAATTTTTCTGGAAAGGAGGTATAATGAACGTCTTATAGATATAGACTAGAATATTTCGTTCAATACGGTTTAGAAATACTCTGCGGACCATACACGCGAATATTCAAGAGTTGAAATTACTATTTTTTTCATCAAATGGAGGGGTTATTGATAGAAAAAGTCAGAAAGCATGAGTTTTTTTTACAATGTTAAATCATTTCAGTATCATGATGAACATATTTGCCAAACAACCTGGGAGGAAATTGGATATGATTTAAATATATTAGGTAAATGGCAGATATTTGACGTTCAGTGACGTCAGAGTTGGACTACCTGCTAGTGGCGTGACGACGAGACGTGGAACTGCAGTCACGTGACGGCTTGCAGTGTGGCTCCTTTATAAAGGCCAGTCATGAACAACGTATAAACAAACAAGTACGTATTATATTTTGACAATCCCCCAGGACCAAGTAGTTCATTCCGAAATGATGAAAAGTAACATACTCGCTTGGAATTCAACATGATGACCAGACGCAATTAAATACCAACACTGTTAAACCAACATTAAAAACTAATTATTACTTGAAAGACATTTTACATTTTTCTGTTAATTCATTGTTAATGTAATGTTAATCCAGTTCAAGGAAATAATGTCGTTTTATATTGTTACTTAAATTTATTTTTTATATTTATGTATTTCATTACACTTTTCCAAGTTAATATAATATAATAATGCAATAACATTTATCGCAAATAGTTATATCATATAGTATGTTGTTATCGAAATAATTTCCTTAGTTTAAGGTGTCTAAATAATTGAAGTATATATAGCCACTTATCCTACATGTAGAAATCAAGCAGTTCTTACCATATCTAAGAAATTCTTATTCCAAAATTGTGTTAAATATCAAATTATAAATTTATACTGGACTTTGACACTATAGACACCTATTAAATATAAAATTTTATCTGGGAGGAAATTGGATACGATTTAAATATATTAGGTAAATGGCAGATATTTGATGTTGTTTGACGTTCAGTGACGTCAAAGTTGGACTGCATGTCCAACAAAAGTATTGCAACTAAAAGTCTGTTAATTGTAAATGATACGTCACTCACCACTGATAATATATGTAAAGTAACTACACCATTATTTGTAAAAGCATGTTGTGGGGGTTTTATTCATTGGTAGTTGGGGGAGATGAATTTAAATTATGTGACAATTATGATTTTGATCAATAAGGGGTAAAATAAATTATAACCTTTTATTGTAACATAAAGGGATTTATTAAGCAATATATTTTATGGGACCCTCGCTAACTACTTCGGGAACATGAGTTACTCTTTCTCAGGGAAAGCTAATGCTCAATGGGTTGATTAATAAAATATGGGAGGAGGACGAACACTATAGAGAAACAATAAGGTGGGTGAGTACATCACCACGGCGTCCTTGCTGGCTGCTTAATCGACCGGTGCTGCTGCTTGTTCTCTCCCAAGCGTCGGAGGGAGGCTGAGCGTCGCTGCTCCTAGACTCGACATCTTCAAAGTTGGACGGATGGTTATATCACATTTACGTCCAGTGAACTTAAATTTTGAATTTGGTAATGTTGTTTCCTAAAAGCGTCGGAAATTTTTTATAAAAACTGCCCTCTTCTCTCTGTTTTTTAACTTCTCGCCCCGCTCAAATCTCTCGTGGTGGGCGTGCACTTTCTACGTCCTCCTTAATGGAGGGGTAGGCTTTTTGATATCTTATATTTCGGCAAGTGTCCTTCATAACCTTGGGCCCTGCATAACAAATTGTTGTTATGAAGTCACTTGTTCCGGTTTTCGGAGGCTCGGAGTAAATACTTGATAGTTTCTGCAGGTCCAGGCGCTAGGTCAATTTTTCCTTTCCCCACGGCTGACCAGGGGTCTAGGACGATTCGGCGCAAGAACTATTCAGCGCGGCCGTTTCGGCGCAAGGTTGGGCGCGGGGACATTACGTGGCGATAAACGATAATATCGTGGACATTTGTTTCAAATAAATTATTTTATACAAATACACATCTTATATTAATATTAATACAATGAAAAACAGCCTACATATCAGAAAAAAGTGATATAAATTTTATTAACAGTAGTTCGTTCACGACGTTCCATTCCTAAATTTTAAAACCTCATCTTTTACGATTATAATAAAAATAAATATTTACAATATATATGTATAATGCAATTATGTTATATTAAATAAACCTACGACGCTTAGTCCATATTTGTGGAATTCATACTTATAGCTTGTTTTACAACTCTCAGGTATTGCAACTGATTAAGTATTTAGGAATATATTTAAAAAATTTGGTAAATATGAAATTATATGTCTTGTAATGTTAAGTGAGTTTCGCGCCGAAACGGCTGCTTAACGTCTAATAATGTTACGCGAGATTCGCACCGAACTGGCTCGCGCCGAAACGGCTGCGCCGAAGTGGCTGCGCTGAATCGGCCGCGCCGAATGGTCCCATCCCGGCTGACCAGATGGATTCCTGGTAAATACCATCTGTCGCCCATGTCTTCGGTAGCCTAGCCTTGAAGCTATCTCGTCCAATCATGTTGTACCGAACCTTAATGTTTCCGTTTTCTGGCCGAGAAGATGACTGTAATTAGTCATTTAACTAACCTTTCGCGTTCATTCATGTTCCCGACTTTGTCCTGCTTAGATCTAAATACTTATATGCATTACAAATAAGAAATAAAAAAACAATTTAATATTACGAGAAATATTCAGGTTCGCACTCTGCTTCTTGTTGAATAAATAAGCCTACTGAAATTAAAGTTTCTTCATTGGATGGACAACTTCGTATTGCACAGAGTACATGAAAAAATATTATTAGGCAAGTAAATAAAGATTTAATTTGTGGCCTTAATGTACAAACTACGATACAGTGTATTTGTAAAGAAATCGAAAACACAGCCCTGGTTAATGTAGGTAATCGCAGATACCTGCGAACGCGAAAAACGGCAAGCGCCCTATAACAAAAGCGTTGGGCATTTTTCAACCAGACAATAGAAATGAAACAAAATTAGTTTTTAACACGAGATTATGCGTCAAAAAAACTAATTTTTTCTGAGTAGCTGCAGCAATCAATTTCCTTCTTTCCGGACCACTTGACATGGATTTACAGAGTCTAATGCAATTTTCATTTTTTTTCTAATTTTTAAATAATTCTACGTTTTGTTATTCATTTCTACCTTAATCAGGTCGTAAGTCTTGAAGTAATTTACAAATTATTTAATAAATACTACCAATTTTGTAAATAACCCATGTTTACATTAATAAATCAGCATTATCAAATTGTAATTTTCAAATCAACATATTGAATTTACCAGTGATGCTAGTTTATTACTGGATTAAGATATCGGCGTACGTGATGCGTTTACCCGCAGCATGGTGCGGATCCTGCGAGACGGGGAAACGTGTCCGACCCGCAACCGTCCAAAAGTGGCATCGTCCCGCACCCGCTCAAGTGGCCAGGGAGCCTCACACACACTTTGGGACGGGACGGCAGTCTCTTCCTAGCTTTACCCCTATACTGTTTGTTTCCGCGTCGCAAGGAATACTTACAAAATTTTGTTAAGAATGTACGTGGAACGCTCATTAATCAGCTAGCCGTTAAGTTGAATTCTCCCAAAAAGCATTATTGACAATAATTTCGATTGTTTCCTTATTTATTTTTTCGCACCCGTTCTTAAATTATACACAACTACGATGGGGAGAGTTACTTGGACTATGTGTCATATTTAAAATTTCAGCCTCCTCCACACCTGCCGCTTGAGTTAGTACACCAATCTGCTATGTTTCAAGGAACATGTGTGCGAAATTTTGTTGAAATATCTTCATGCGTATATAAATATATGCGTAAAAAATATACATACGAAATTAGAGTTTTTAAAACATAATCTGCGCGCTTTATTTATAATCAGATGAAAAATGATCCACCTCTTCAGACTGTTTAGCGTGAAATAATTGGAATTTTATTGCTATTTTTATGTAATACACATTCTACTTTGTAATTAGAACTTTTTGTAACTCACGTGGTCTTGTAATAATGCTCCATACAAATAGAACGAGTAAAGTCGCTTAAGACCAAGGGCTGCTAGAAGGACATAGGAGCTAACTTCCTCCTATCCTTGTTACCAGACTAGGGATTTTAAATTAATTCTTCACATCGGTTCTTTTGAAGGTGTACATGTTCCACGGTCACAGATTTCGAACATACAGTAGGAGTTGTCGGGTGATCCCATTGGACGAGCCGGCCAAATGTTTAGCTTTATTATTCAATCCAATAGTCTTCGGTCGGGGAAATCTGATACACGAAACATAAGATCACAGATAAGAACAAAATTTTACAATTGGTTAGACAATAAATTCCAGTTTATAAAAAAATATAAATTTCGTAAGACGAAATATAATAATGACTTATTGTAAGTAATGGTCATTTGACCCTGCAGAGCGATCGTCTTCGTGAAGTTGCAAAAATAGTTATAGAAATTGGAACAACGTGAAAGATGATAAGTAGAGAAATGATGTCTTGAGTACTCTGCAGAAAACCTTACGTTAAACACCAAAAAGAAAATAAATCGACAGTTAAATTCTAGTCGATTATAATTGATAGGATATCAGCAAACTATGGATCTAATCTGTCATTTCTGTCCACGAACTCCTGTAGCTTCTTTGATTAATAAGGATTACAGCTCTTTGCAAATAAATTTTGTACCTTAAGATTTTTATTTCCTCCGGAAGAGTATTGTATAGATTTATACCGGAATAACTAATTCTTGTTCGGAAGGCTTTTTCGATATTTTCAATAGAAAAATTTCTAGTGTTTTTTTCTAGTGTTCTGTAAATAATTAGCACAAACATAATTTAGTACATACAGATTTCACTAGTTTCGCTTTTTTACGCGTGATGCGAACGATTGTTGCTCTCACCTGTCACAGATCAACCTTTCACGCAGAAACATCTCTTCTTACAATGAGGAAAACTCATCACGCAAATACCATTTTTCCTCAGTTTGTCTTCTTTAATTATAGAACAAACAAAATATAACAAAAACTAAACGTCGTTTGCTCATAACGTTTATGTATTGTGAAATAGAATAGCAATTTATGCAGTCTCATTATATACTTCTCGTTATAAATTATGGACAGCTTTCGGTATATTTCGTCATATTCATTGAATAAAATATTACAATGAATGCAGGTTACCTATGACTTCGTTCGTCCGGGACGAATATTTATGTTACGTGTAACAATCTATTATTAAGACCAGCAGAGATTTCCTTCAATTGACGAACCTGTTTTGTCTTGAAGCAGGTTATTAGGCGACCGGAACTTCCTTATTCCTTCTAGCCTTCCTTTTCCATATTCCGTTTTAACTTCCTTCACCGCCTGTTCTATATATAAGTTAAACAGCATATACGAGAGACTGCATCCTTCTCTTACTCCTTTCTTGATTAGGGCTTTCTTTTCTTCTTCCTCTATTCCAATTACTGCTGCCTGTCTTCTGTGGAGGTTGTATATAATCCTCCTTTCTCGATATTTTATTCCAGTGCTGTTCAAAATACTTAATAGTATGTTCCAGTTCACATTATCAAACGCTTTTTCTGAATCTACAAATGCCAGGAACGCAGGACGGTTTTTTTATTGTGTCTTCTAAAATTAGGTGGAAAGTCAATATTGCTTCTCTTGTCCCTAAATTCTTCCTAAAACCAAATTTTAATGTAAAATTATATTTCTGTGTTATATAAGAATATTTCTCGTGTTGAGAAGCAAAGACAGGAAGTAAGCTGAAACTTCCTCTTACTCAGTTCTTTTCTACTCGTGTACGAACGTTGTACCCAAGCCTCTCCACCTCTCCGATTTAAGGACTTTGTTATAAATAATATTAACTTATCCCTCCACTCCTTAGCTAAAACTCCGCGCTAACCTAGATCCGTTCCCTACCAGGCCTGCATTATAAATGAATGTAATTGGCCATCCCTTCTCCTTACTTTTCCAGCATCCTAAAAGCTTATTGGTACGACTTCATATAAAAGGTCAAGATTTTCTACAATTAAGTAAGTTTCTGTGTAACCCTCTGCCACTCTCAACTCTGATTTTCTTCCTACATTTTTTCTTAATAATAGGCTGTGATTTTAAGAATAAATCCCTTTTCAATTCTTCTGAACTAACGCCTTTAATTTCACCCACCACACTTATTGAAGCTATTCTAGAGTACAACCTAGCTTCTTTCCGTATCCTTCCGAAGTTATATTTTTATTTTATTTTTTGTGAATTACTAAATTCTAATTCTTGTTCGAAATATTTCAAATTAAAAGTATTTCTGGTGGCAGCGGAATTTAAACCTACCGATATTCCAATTGTATATTTCAAAATTGATCTTCTGCTACCTCGCATTCTATTTGACGTTCCATCCTCCTATTTACTATTTTCGTTCATATTTTGGACGTATGAGATACAAAACTAATTGTCCTACATTTATCAGCCACAGTCCCCTTCGGTATGGGTTTAGTTATGTTTTTACTAAAATCATCCGGTATTTATATAGTCTATATAATTAAAATAACTAGTACGGACAAGCAAGAAAGAGACATGAATATGTTGGTGAGCGTCGCCACTTGACGATCTCAGAGAGATTCGACTGTCTAGGCTTGGTTTCGTTGTCTGTCTTATGTCTACCGTACCGTAGCTAGACTGCAAACTATTAACATCCATGTAATTTTGATCCTTTTATTCGAAGCTTGACTTTAAGGAACTTAAAATAATCGTCGCTGTCTGTCCCTGTAAGGTCCGAAGGGCCATTACTCCTTGTTTTCTGGTTTCAGCCTCATGAAGAGCTGTTCTTCTTCGCATCCATGGCTGTCGCCAATTCCTTCATCAAAGCCTTCGTCGTGCTCAGAGGAGGCGCAGACCCGTATGAAGTAGCGCAGTCATTATCAGGCATGGTTTCCCTTTATTGCATTGCCGTCGCCTGCGTGGTTTGGGGCTACAGCCCCTTGACCATCAGCAATATCTGCGTGTTAATAGGGATCTTCTGGATCCAGTTCAACTTCCAAATAAACAACATTGGGCGATATAACGGTAACTACACTACAGTAGCTGCAACCACTGTCTTGTTAATAGTTTAATCTCCCTGACAAAAGTAGTTTCATCCCTCTCATAACAGACTATAGGATTTACATTCGTCATATCTTCAATTCAGGACGAACACGGGACCTTACTTACTTACTTAATCTCCCTTACAAGATCAGCAGCGGCAGCCAATGTTTGGCCATCCTTAATCAGCCGCCACTTACATGATTACTGTTACTACAGTTGGCCGCGACTAGGAAGGAATGAAAGCATTTACATGCGTTTAAATAACTTTGTGGTTGCCCGAAGTTGCCCCGGTATTTTATATTGATTAACCCGATAACGTTATTAATTCGACTAAAATATTTTATTAATCGACTTATTTGACGGATATCGATATTGACCTGTATATAGCAGAGAGCATCGGTCATGTCACAGCGAAAGTAAGGCTAACGCGCTGTGCCAAGTCGATTTTACTTCATGATTCTCAGTAGTACCTTAAATAACCTCAGCACTTGACGTACTCCCGATACCTTCACAGAGTCTACAGTACAGTAGTTGCTTGCCATAGCAACGTGTTTGGTAGAAATTATTCCACACGTTTAAGATTCTACACGTAGCTTGATATGACTCTGCAAGCTACCTCTGTTCGTTTCTTCCCTTACCGAAATGGCACAAACAACATCGGGACAAACACTATCAATATCATTTTTGCCAAAAAAATAAATTATTCGCAAGTTTGAATAATTTCATTCCCATTATTCCAGAACCACAAGGAACATGCATACAAAACTTAGATGAAATAAATTTCAATTTCTTTATAGAAAATACACAAATCATCCAATTTCATTACAGGGCTCATCTTTTACATTCACTAATACAGATGACGTCACTGCGATGTCCTCTAGGAACTTAAAAGCAGATAATATTATAATTAAAACATAAAGGACCTTCGGCAATAATTCAGAGACATGGTCCGTTGAAATAACATGAATAATACTCCATATATATAACTTTAGGAGGGCTGTGCATTGACGTCATCTGTACTAATAATGGTCCTGCGTTCCACCATTACTGAATGCACGCAATTATTCTCTTTTACACTATTTTTATTTTCAAAACTTGCACTTGAATGGTAATTTCATTCATTGTATAAAATTATCTCATGTGATTATTTTTGCATTGATTCTCCAATCAAATTAATTTTAATGTGAATGGTGGTTTATCTCGGAATGTAACTTTCTAAATAGTGAATGACGGTCTGCAGTTTCCATCTTTATAATTATTTCTAATATTAGGAAGTAACTGGATGCAATTTTCCTTCCTTATTTCATTTTCGGTTTCTGTTGCGTAGCAATAATTACGAGACTTTAATTTAATACTTAGTTTCTATTTCCAGAGTGATGAGGAATGACCTTCCCAGCTCTTTCTGCTCACAATGGTCGTCTATGTTTATTTAATCCTTGAGCACAGTGTAATCACTACGTGTAATATGGTATGTCTCACAATGGTCGTCTATGTTTATTTAATCCTTGAGCACAGTGTAATCACTACGTGTAATATGGTATGTCTCACAATGGTCGTCTATGTTTATTTAATCCTTGAGCACAGTGTAATCACTACGTGTAATATGGTATGTCTCACAATGGTCGTCTATGTATATTTAATCCTTGAGCACATTGTAATCACTACGTGTAATATGGTATGTCTCATGTCTAAAAAATAAAATAATATTCAAATATAAAATATGATTTATATTTATTTGTTATCTTTAATAGCAACTGGTATCTTAGTGAGAAGTCTAAGTATTCAGTCCTGAGCTTCCATGTTACTAGATGTAAAACACTCCCCAGATCTCCTCCACAAAACTGTCCTCTTCTTATTTTTCTAATAGAAAGGACGAGGACAGTGGCGATGCATTGGCCCCTAGGGGAACTTTAATAAACTCACTATTATAACTCAGCGGTACGAAAGTGATTCAGTATTTCGTTCACAGTCTGTGACTGCACAGTTATTTATTAACAACTAGTTGCGTGCCCGGCGATGACTGGCAATTAACTTATAGTACAGTCTTTAATTCCCTTTGCCAACGCCTGATGGAGACAAGAGCGAGAACGTCACACGCCGTCTGCTTTATGAGGCTGGATTTCATAAGCCATTAACCGACTCAAGAAATCTCCTGGTACCTTAAAGTTGCTCACTCCTGTCTAGCATTGCATGAAAAGTAAACTGAAACTTTTTGGTTATTTGCCAGGGTTTACTGAGGTTCTGTGACGAGGATGTAAGTGATCTCTTAACAAGGAAATGTAAATGCGCTAACTCGTTTCCTCGCGCTCTTCGTACTTATACTTTATTGCCCTAATAATCTAATTTAGACAATGTTAATATGTACGCTAATTGAAATAAACAAATAAAGTCAATGTAAGTAGAAATGCTTCAAGCGAAGCTCACGCAGGAGCGTATAAATATTTTATAATTCATAAACAAATAGATTAAAAAATATCCGTATATAAGTGATTGAAGTTGTCACTTTGTGACTCGCGTTTCTCTACCTTATTTGAGCTTGTTTCTGGTAGCAGAGACAAGTGGAGGACTTTTTGTCGATGTATTTCTAGGAGCATTCTTTGAACATAAAAGAACGCAGTAATCAATACCGAGCGGATGAATGGGGAAGTTGCCTTTCAGACAGATTGAATTATCTGGAAATAGCATGCACGAGCAGCGCTCATCAAACCAAGAGGCACTCGTGATGCAGGCAGGATTCCTGGACCGCAGAGGCATGTCAGCTAATGAAGATCTCTCCCCAGCAACCACGAGCCACGAGCCACGAGCCACGCGCCATCGAGGACTCGAGCATCGAACTCTAGACCAAAAAGGTACATTTAATCTCAAATAATATGAATTAAGTAAATATACCTATTAAAAGAATATATTGTGAACTCATTGCATGACAAATGGAAGAACACTCTGAAACAGGGATGTGATATAAGCTTTCCCGTAGATGACTTGTTCCGCCATTCTTTAGTATCGGTTCCCATAAGTACTTTTATGTGAGAATCTAACCAGTTTTGTGTTGCTACCTTCGAAGACGACTTGGAGAGTGGCTCAATCAATATAATTTTCAAGTAACACATTATATCTTAAACAAATTA
This sequence comes from Eucriotettix oculatus, assembly GCA_034510155.1. Classification (NCBI taxonomy): domain Eukaryota; kingdom Metazoa; phylum Arthropoda; class Insecta; order Orthoptera; family Tetrigidae; genus Eucriotettix; species Eucriotettix oculatus. The sequence goes on along the minus strand of CM067377.1, from coordinate 214,210,509 downwards.
AAATTGACTTAAGCGGCCGCGCTTAGAAAATAGTGATGAAGAGGAGGGGTGGTTATTTTTTTACTCGTAATATAACTTTACTATATTCATGATGGATTTCATATTTTAATTATTAATTTAATTTTCAAGGGTTTTATTTTGAAAGAATGAAATTGAATGCTATTTACAAATATTTACTATTACTAAATTAACAAATTTACTATTACTAAATGCTCCATATAATAATAATCAAGTATTTGCCCTAGCCGCGGAATTATTTTCTAACTAATTTTACTCGTGGCCTGTGTATGAAGGAGTGCTAATTACCATTGCTGTTTCCGAATGAGGCTGCGCATAACTGGACCCAGTGGTATTAGTTGGAGCAGGAACTGATGTCGACCTCGTAAGGACCTTGCAAATTAGACGTCATGTTGATGAGCGATGCTATTCAGCTTATATCTCACACCTCGCAGTGCCTTGGCTTGCTGTCCTCAGTCTCTAGCAGTACCATTATTAGGCATTGTCCCAGGGCCACACATCTACCCTTCTCAGAAACGTCCAGGCAGTCAGTGTTCCCAAACGAACTTCAAAAATGACTATGCACAAAGTAACGCTATCACCTATATTTTGGTACGTTGCGTTAAATTGATTTTAACACATAATGCTAATGTAATTTCGCTTATTACATAAGCGATCATTACAGAATATTTATTCATATCAGTAAATTCATCCACCAATAGGATATGGGTTTAATAACATTTAAATTGTAAGGTTAATGAACTGAAAAACTAATAAGTTCTTTAAATGATTAAGTGCCAACTTTTTCGATTTCTTCGGAAAGCAAATTGAAGAGTTATTTCTTTACGTGAAAAGATTTAAGCGATTGAAAATAAACGTAGATTTCTGTCTTTAGCCGCGGAATGATACACAGACTTCTTATTTGTGATTTTTGTTCGCTAGAAAGTAGAGAATACGTGGATCGCTGCTCTCCCTAAACACGGAATCTTTGATTTGGGTTTATTTTGAAACTTTGATATTTCAAAAGAGAAGGTTTCGTGATAATATACGTACGCTACAAATGTAAGCATTTCCCTATTCCCGGTTGACTACAAACTGATTTACTTGTTGTCGTCGTCGGCTTCTATTCAAACTTAGGAAAACGTTTGTTCACAATCAATAAATCAATTAAAATTGTATTTACTCCCTTTCTAGAAATAGTTACAAAATTCTGATAGTAAATAAGTTTAAAACAACAGATTTATGTAACAACTGAAATAGGAAAACTCGACGTCGCCATTGAAGAGAGGAAGGAGGCGTTTTCTTCCTTTACAGGAGCTCCGTTGCGCTATTCTCAACATTAAGGCAAACGCCTACGACAGTTTGAACAACTTGTTCCTGTCATCCATGGCGACGTCAAGCTTTAATTATTTAATAATATTTTTCGTATGTGACATCCTTTGCCCGTCGTCATAGTTTACCTGGCAACTGGCATCACCACCTCTACAGATAAACTCTTATAACATAATATAATGAAATAAAGAAAATAATTAAGTAACAAATCATTAATATGTAACGGAACATATATATATATATACATGAGTTTTGAACGTGCTTTGTCCACCTGTTGTGGTAAGATATTAGTGTTTCTCACGGGAAACGACGGAGGCTACTTATCTAATTTGTTCCCCGCGATTTGAGGAGTACAAGGGGAGACTGGAGTCGTCTCAGGAGTCTGTTGAGATTTCACACGTGATTTATATTCCGTGGAGTATTTGACTGTAAGGCACCACTATTTTCCATCGTAATGCCTGTGGGAAAGTTCGTGATGTCTTGGAGTTGGTGTTCGCGGGCGAAGTCGCGTGGATCTGCCGCTTACTGATTGCAGGCCGTAGTATCTGATTTGTATGTGGGGGTTGCGCATCATGGCCTGTTATTAATAGAGCTGAAAGGAAATGTGAAAGTGGCGCGTGGCTGTTTCAGTGATTTTTTAATTTTGGTATTCTAGTGAGAACCAAGGAACAGATATATAATATGGGTCGCGTTCAAATATTTACTAGACAATCAAATTTATCAGGCTTTTGATAAATAGTTCATAAAGCAGAGCATTGAAAATTCTCAGGGGTGGATGTAGAGCACTTTGGCTTCAATAAGATGCGCAGCGGTTGGAACTCACTTTAACAGGAACTATTGTTACGTCAGAATGGTAGTGCAGAAAGTATGTTGAGAGATTGACCATGCAAGGAAATACATTACTTGCAATACGTAAAAGTGTGCAAGTGATAGAGAGATTGGCGCCGCTCTAGGATTCGAACCTCCTAGAAGACAACAGTAAAGGGAAAACGCAATGCATATTTAATTTATAAAATATTATTTATTTATTCATTCATTTCTTATAATTGCCATTTTAAAGACAATAGTTTTCATGTTGTTACTATTATTTTTATCTTTATAACGCTAGTGTTGGTATTACGCTCGCCAGTCTTGCCAAATATTAATAATTTGTTTCTTTTCTGTTACATATATATTGTAGCGGATTCCGCGTTCCTCCGTATTCGAGGATTTTTCAATTCCTTTAGGGCGCCAGGTATTTTTCACAAAAAATACCAAAAGATGATTTTAATAGTTTTAATTCCTATCAGAGCATGAAAAATAATTATATCTGCAGGGCGTGGTCATTCTCTCGTCGTCCCGCCGACACAACCTGATCCTTCCACTACCCCATGACGACTCTCAAAATCTCTCCAGACTACATTGTTGGCCCGGGCTGCGTCATTTCCTCAACAATTGCAACTCGCAAGCTGGCCTGCATTGTTGGGAGTGTAACTTTTCATGTTACATTTTCCCCGCCCCCAATGAATTTAAAAAATTGTACAATTTTTTAATATGACACTCACTGAACCCCAGTCGTAAACAATATGAATGACCAACGCCCTTAATCAAAATTACAAAATATTTACAAAAATTGACTTAGAACTAATTACAATTTTCTTTGACATATTCTTTCATAAGAGCAAACATTGAGTAAATAAACAAATCACTAAATTAACCAACTTTAATTCTAATTACACATTTTATTTTTCCAAACAATTTTCCCATTTACATTTTTTTTCTACCCACACATTTTCTCTGGTGTGTTGTTTGGGAGAGTTTCTTAAAGTAAATGTAAATCAATTAAAACACTTGACATTTACATCTATTGACAGTTGGCTGAATCTTTGGGAATAACAGCAGATTTCTGTCCGTATTATTCTGTCATTTCACAATTTTAATTTCAATCAGCTGTTTTTGACAGAGCATCTGTTTCTTTACAATGTGTTTACATAAAATTTTACTCATTTACAGCTGTTTTTAATTTATCATATGACATTTATTAGTTTGACATTCAGCTCTTTGATGTACGTCGAAAACAGTCAACTGACCACATGGTTTTTACAGCTAATTACATTTGGAGTACATAATTTTTTTTTATCTGCCATCAGCTGTTTCTTACATCTACTACAAAGTCATTTGGCAGAACAGCTATTTTTGGCATTTAATGTAACACTTTTTTTACATTTACCGAAATACCACATTGGGCTTTTCCACCTGGGTTCCAAGGAAATCTATATTCACGACAATTCCTTAACACATACAAATTTCTTCCTACTCTGTTTTTATCATACTCGTCTTTGTTTACAAACATGATCAGCTGTCCTTTAACATGCTTGTACAATGCATTCGCATTACCTTCACACTTATCAGCTTCCATCTGATGCTCTACAAATTTAAATTTTTTCTTAAACTTATTTGCAAATACATCAATTAATTTTAACAACCTTATGTCATTCTCAACATTATGATTAACCTCCACTTCAACTTTCTTAACTTTACAGCCGCGTTTAACAAATCGCCATTTCTTTCGCTTTAAATTTCCTCCCACACATTGTTTCCTCTGTGTTGTTCGGGGGATTTTCTTTCTATTTCGCCGTTTACGGCAATGAGCACAATTTTTCATACAGAAAGTTTTCATTACCACATCTGTATTCTTTACCTTTACATTCTCTTTGGCACTCTTAGCGCATGAATCACTGCGTATACTATTAACCTTAAAAACTACCACACTTTTTAATTCTACCACCTTCACCTTCTCCTCCACATTTTCCTGTGCACACCTTTCATAAGATTTTAACTCATCAAATATTATATTTGTAACTTGTTGCAGTTTTTCCTCTAATCTTTCTTCTTGTTGCACGTGCCTCTCATTACATTCTCCACTTAACCTACTCTCCAATTCCTCACACTTCCGACCTTGCAACTCAGCCATTCTGTCTAAATCAGTCCTCAACTCTGCCTGCATTTTCTTAACACCATTATTGAAATCTTCCAACCGCTCATCAAATATCTTATTAAGTACCAGGGACAATTTCCTGAGCATAGAGTCCTCTGCCTTCTCAATACCCTCCTGCACTTCTTCCATTTTTAAAACACTACAGAACACAGAAACCGCAACCAAAATATTACGCAAAATACATTTATTTGCTACCAACTTGTGGAACCTGTCTTCTTACTCTTACTTCCACTTCTCCATACACACCGTACTCTGCTTTTTTACACAGACACACACACACACCTCTCGAAGATATCCACGCAGCGGTCACTGGAACACTTGACCCCTCAGCTACGCGTAGATCAGCTCTCCTTCCACAGCGCCTCCACTTCTCTCAAATAATTCTCGTCCTCCACACCTTCAGTCGTCGTAACCTCACAAAAGTTCGATGTTCTGAGCCTCACAGATGTCTCGCCGCTGTTCGTTGTTCTAGGCCACTCGATGGCTCGCCGAATGCAGCATATTAATTCTCCACTGTTCAATGTCCGTCAGCACCTTCACCAAAATCCTGCCATGTTCGTTGTTCGATGCCCCAACGTTGCGGCGTCAAATGTAGCGGATCCCGCGTTCCTCCGTATTCGTGATTTATAATTCCTTTAGGGCGCCAGGTATTTTTCATAAAAAACACCAAAAATCGATTTTAATAGTTTTAATTCCAATCCGAGCATGAGAAAAAATTATATCTGCAGGGAGTGCGTGGTCATTCTCTCGTCGTCCCGCCGACACAACCTGCTCCTTCCACTACCCCATGACGCCTCTCAAAATCTCTCCAGACTACATTGTTGGCCCGGGCTGCGTCAGTTCCTCAACAATTGCAACTCGCAAGCTGGCCTGCATTGTTAAGTGTAACTTTTCATGTTACAATATATAGATACGCGTAGGTAAACGTGTTTCTAAACCACTGAATATTGGTGAAAATAAGGTATAATGTTACTTTTAGCATCCTTCACACGACTTCTACACGCTCGCTTAGTTTGGACAATGTAGCAAGTCTTACATCTTGTCAATGATTTTGTGTACATGAAAAATTTTAACTGTACATATAATGCTTTTACTAAATTAAAAATGTAACGTGATGTGGATATCTAACTGAAACTTGTTAACAGACACGATAAATTGTAAAGAAGTACGACTTTAATGGGCCCTTGATACCTATAGTAGTCCTTATTTTCTAGCACCACTATTATGCTATTTTTACGCATGCGAACTTAAATGAACTGGGGTGATTTAGATTTTAATTTAAACTAAAATAAATTTTTATTACATTAAATAAAACAAATTAAATTTATTAACAGAAAACAAAAAAACAACAATTACAAAACTAAATTAGAAAATTTACTACTACTTACTCATCTTATATTCAACCTCATAAGAGTTATTTCGTGGGGATTTTTGCAGCAGAACGACAGTCATGACACATCTCAGATAGTGGTACAGACACGCACCCGTTTTTCCTATGTGAAACGGCGGCTTCATCCTCTCTTTTCGTAATTCAAGCTTTCCGCGTTCGTCAGGCGACTCCTTCCGGTGGTGAATTCTGCCGTCAGTGCCTGGTCTTCGTTCTAGGAATTCTGGGGCCAGGATTACGTACACGGGGCTCCTTCTGCTCGCTGCCTCTATCTTCTTTATAGTTTACCCCCAGATTAGATCTCTTACTCTCAAGCAACTTCTTCCTAAATTCTTATGTTCATCGCAAACACGATCTCTCGTCTCATCTCCACCTTCCTACTTTCAAGTTTCATTCACCGACTGATCAACTTCTATTTCACGACTTGTTCCCCCTTCATATGTTCTTGTCGGACTACCGTGCCATCCAGATTTCTTCTTTCTTCAAATATCCACGCCCGACTGACAAAATTTCTCCCATCCGTCCTCGCAGGTCATCTCGTTCACTCAGTCCTCCGTGAGATGCATGACGGATCGCCTGACCCTCAGCCTCCAATTAGAATCCAGCATAGCCCGCGGTTTCACTCCCTAATTTCTGGAAACGGACGCACCCTTCAAAATTCCCAGGGTCAAGAAACTGGTCTCAGGTACCAGATTTTTAAGTCACCAAACGGTCGATCTGACACGTTCGGGACTCCGATGCACGCCTATATAGCGCCTAGATGTGAAAAATTTAATTAATTAATTTCAATTATCAATACAAGTAAATCCAAATTTTATTAAAATTAAACTTTACCAAGTTACAATGAAATAAAATTAAGAAATTAATCGCTCCACTGTACGGAAGTTGAAATACAGAATATCTGTAAATAACTGAAGTGTTAAAATTATTACATTGAATTACTAAATTACTTTCATGTGTATTTTGTTGATTCCAATTAATGTGTAAAAATTGTCTTTCGTCATGAAATAAGTTCTCTTACTCTGGTATGTTTCTTTCTTTAGCATCAATTTATTATTAATTTATTAGAGTAATTGAAAGAAATTTTTAAGTAATGCATAACTTTAGTGTCTTGACCTTGTCACCACTTAGAGAACTTACCTCACATGAATTCCTTGAATTAGTGAATTTGTTCAGTGTAATTAAGTCCGCACTTGGAGGGAGCTGTAATCAAATAACATTTCTAAAAAGGAAAAACACTAAGTTTCGGTACTTATTTGTACCTTCTTCATGTTATTATTACCCTGTGGAGAAACATCAATAAACGGCGTGTTAACATGAAAACCCAAACAATTTACATATTTTGTAGTTTTAGTATATTAGTAAACAAAAAAAAGGTATAACAAATGAGAACACTCACGTAATAATTAATACATCAATTATCACATATTGTTTAAAGATAATTAAGGACAGTTTTTCAACTCCAAAATAAAAAACCAAAAATGTCCTGCCACTTCTATATAATGAATAATTTATCACATATTTTAAATATCACAATATTTTCCACATAACCACAACTTATCCGCGGCTATAGGACAATTCAACACTGGCGAGACTAAGCGGCAAGGATAAGCCACAGAGGCGCTGAGCTGTCACTCAATCTGTCCAAGCTGTGACCTCGGAAATCAAGGATCGGAGCCTCGGTCAATATTTAAAGCAACTTTAGATGGAAAGAGATTTAATACCCACATTTTATAAAAAAGTTTTTAATAATTTATTAGTTCACTATATATTCACTAAAATTTTGATTTATTATTATTCAATCCATTAGGCCTCGGTTGAGGAATTAGGATAATACGTGAATAATACAACTCTTTATGAATAATTTTTGAACCTTTAAAGGTTTTATTTCTTCAGGGAGAGTATTGTATAGATTTATACCGGATTATTGAAGGCTTGTCTCAAAAAGACTTTGAAATTGTTTTCAACACGGAGCTGAGAAATTTCGAGTGACTTCAACAGTTTAGATCATATAGATTGATATTGCCCCTACAAATTTTTAAATTTCTAGAATATACGTACAAGGCAAGGTTAAAATTCCAAATTTGCGAAACATAGGTTTGCAAGTGGTATTCCATCCACTCCCACCAGACAGATACTATTCGTAGTTTAAAGATGTGATGCGAATGACCCTAGTTTGCAACACCGTAAAACATGGCAGAATGAAAATATGCATGGTACATCATGTAGCTATGTCAGCTTCCCGAGCTGACACTCGTCATGTAAAGCAAATTTTGCTGAGTTTTCCCGATAGTTTTTAATGTGGTGATTCCATTCAAATTATTGTCAATCAGCAGACCAAGAAAAGAGAGGAGATAAACTGTGTTTGGTGTGAAGTTAACGATTTTGGTTTCCTCTAGGTTAAGAGAAAATTTGTTTGCAGGGAACCAAAGATTGAGACTGCAGGCACATCGCAGGATCAACGTCAGTGGCTGTCCGTGATTACCAAATTTGTGTCGTCAGCCCACGCAGAGGACTGATATTAAGGGATCTAAATAATTAGGTAAATCGTTAATGTAAATGATAAAAAGTAAAGGTCCCAAAATTGAGCCCTGAGGGACACCACAGGCAGGCAGGTAATTGTTTCACATTCTGACAGATACTCATTCCCATCCGTGTTTTCAATTGCAACTTTTTGGCGTCTGTTTGTAAGTACAAAGCCAATAAAGACAGGGGAACTCCTCTCATTCCGTAGAAGTCTAATTTTCTGAGTAGAATATTATGAAAGGCTTTCGAGAGGTCAGCAAAAATGCCAGTCACTTTAAGTCTTTGATCAAGTGCGTCATGAATACTTTGAACGAAGTCGTATGAAGTTGTGTTTGTAGATTTTCCACTAATAAAACCATGTTGCGATGTGGAAATAAGTTTGAATTTTGTAAGAAAATCTGTAATTCTCATAAGTAATGCTTTCTCAAGAATTTTTGAGAATATTGGTAAGAGGGAAATAGGGCGATAATTGGAGACGTCTGTTGTGGAACCCTTCTTGTGTAACTTCCCCGTATTTTACAGCATCTGGAAATATACCGGAGGAAAAACAAGTTAATTATGAACTTCATTGGAATTACAATTTAATTACAGCGATGTTTAATGATCTTACTGTTGATGTCACAAGCAGTCCAAGTTTTCGAATTTTTTATTATATTAATATAGTAACTTAAGAAAATAACGTATTATAAATATTACTTAATTTAATTGTCATTCTGCGAGTTAATGGTGTTCTCATTTGTTTTAATATGTTGCATTTCTGATAAATTGAGCTTGTATAAATTTGGTTCTATGTCTAAATTATTCCAATTGAAATCATGATTCTTCTCGAGTTGTGATCACATTATGGTTTCAACTTTTATAATTACTTATGTGTTCTATTAGTCTGGTTTCTAAAGCCCGTTTAGTCTGTCCTATGTAACATTTCTTGCAATTTTGATCGGAACAGTTAATTTGGTAAATAACATTGTTGTTTTTCTTTATCAATTTTATCTTTTTCATTTTTAATAATGCCCGTAAGATTATTATTAATTTTGAAGACAATTTTGAAGCCTAAATTCGTTAAAATTCTTTATAATTATTCAATTACGTAACCATAATATGGCAGCATTATGGATCGTCATTTTGTAGTTGTTCTTATATTCCTTAAGTCTAGTTGGCAACACACGCAGGCTTCGTTTGTCCTATATGACATTTTTGGCAGTTGGGCGCTATTCAATCAATTTTGTAAATCACATTATGTTGCGAATAAATTTCCAAATCTTCTTTGCCCTTTTTTTATAAATTTACTCAATTTATTAGTCATAGTAAAAGTAACCGAAAAGCCAAAACTAATTAATATATTTTATAAAATTTTCGCCGACATAATAAGATTATCAATTGTGGGTGACTAATAATACCGGTTTTTGTGAATTATTTTAAAAATATGTTTATTAATAAAGTTCAAAGGGTACGAATTTCTAATTAAGATTTCTTTAACCAAACTAATATTTTTTGCTGTGGAATTTTGATTTATCTAAATGGATGGCTTTGTCTATAAGATTATAAACTCTCCGTATTCCATTAAAGTAGTTTAACTGGGTTCATTTTCTACTAGTGTTGCAATTCCATTCCCTCTTGTTACTTAAATATTTGAGATATGACGAACGCTTGCCGTTACTCTTTGTCACTCCATTGCCAAGGGCAGGGATTCTTGGCTAACATTCAGTTTGACATTAATTACGTGTGGGTAAGGAGTTGAAATGTTACTTGTCGCCTCGGATCTTCACTATATTTTTGGATTTCTGATGAAAGTTTTGACATTGTTGTGGAAGTAAAAAATCTGAAGAAGGCATAAAAACATGCCGAAACGTTGTTACAAGTAATTTTTATAATAAGGGTCTGTTAAAGGTCATGATTTGTTTAAGTAATACTATTAATTTAATTTTAAAATCACTTCAGCGGTTCCTCATTAAGTACACGTACTGTTGTCGAGATAACATTATCATATAAAATGTGTTGAGCAGAGACAAAGTGAATCTGATGAAAGCTTAAATGCTCCCTTCCTCGGAAGGAAGAGCGTCTATAGCAGCTGTGACAAACTCAATTAATATATATGCAACTGGTAAGATTCACAACACCACATTTACAAATTTTCTTAAAATTATAAATTATAGAGAGGATTTAGGAATATGGACAGTATAATTAAAACACGTTACGTAATCAATTGAATTAAATGTTTATAATATTGATATTTAACTATTTTTTATTTAAACATTAATTTAATTTAAATTTTATAAAGTGAGATTATTTTTTTACCAGAAACTTTCCAGCGCTTTCCTCCTACTAGTTTCCCAATATCTGGATGCAAAGGCTGAGAACAGACCATCTGCATTATGATCTTGATCTGTAGGCCGTTTTATTTAATTTAATGAATGAAAATAGTTGCTCACATAAGTATGTACCCCCAAAATAGCATAAAATATCTGCTGCAATTTTGTTTTAACTTTTGGATATTTTTCACCCAAATAAAAATATGTTTGGGGTATTCCTACTTCTCTATACCTTCTTTTAAAATCAAATAATTATGAAGATTAATTAACTCAAGTTTTATTGAAGTGGGAGTATTTTGAACTTCAAAAGAAAAAGGGCCCAGTAAAAAATTCATTTTTTAAAATCATTATAACGTTTATCGAAGTCGTTTTTGGTTTTTTCAGTTTTACCATTACATTTTGAAAATGAGTAACTTAAATTTTGTGCTTTTAACTGCTCGTAAGTAGAGAAATACTTCAAAACTTTTTTGTAACTTTCTTGTAATGTCATGTATGTAGTACACCCGAGGAAGTCTCAAAATGGTGACGAAGCGTCGCTTTTGAATAAATAGTGATAAATTTATATGCTGACTTATTGGCAGTCTTTCCTTTTATCGTAAATTTTGCTGCTGCTTCAACGCTGAAGATGTCACTGCGCACCATGAAAGCAATGTACACGGAATGATCTCACTTGAATATTATATTGTAACAAATAAACAAACACAACGTACGCCACGCTCATATACCGGACCTGTTGAAACACTCTGGGATTTATGAGGTTTCCATTCATCCCTTGACACCCAAAAGAAAGATTCTGTCGAGCTTTCCTACCCTAGTTGCATTTAGAAACTGCAACAGTATGGATTATGACGTGACGTGTGAGACGAGATGCTCATCGGCTTCGTACCTGCGGCGTAGACGACGACGACGTTCGCGAAAAACGATACATAAGTAACGTAACTGGAGTAATGTTAGTTGTGCTTAAGTATATATCACGTTTGACTGGCTACATCAGGGTAAAAACATCATCTGAAGATAATCAGACGAAAAACATTAAATCAGTATAACTGACACTTATCAGGGCAAATTGATTGCTTAAAGGCCAGGACCGCACGCATCCGTAGAGCATTATTTCACGGTAATGAGACCGAACAGATGGTTGAAATATCTACACATTATAAATATAGTTGACAATTTATATGTGTGTATGGATTTAAGGTACCTTTAGCGGATTAACATACTGCATCATTGCTTACGGTGGTTATGACGTCATAAAGTAGACGGCCTGAAATGGTTACTTGTAAAAAATGTGACGTCCTCGATGATCCTTTAATCACTTCATGACAGACAGTCTAACAAATTACTATTACTGAAAGTTCACGATAATTATTTATAATAATATTATTAATAAAATAACCAGTTTTTTGTTAGTCCATACAAATTTAATTGCAATTTTTGCAATATGTCAATTATATTGTTAAAACAGGACCTTTTGCCTAGTTACAGACGCAATAACTTGAAATATTAAAAATTATACATATATATATGTATAATTACAGTAATTACAAATCCTGATTAGTTTCAGAAAGGTTTCACATTAAAATCAACATTAATACTCTGAATGTAAAACGGACACTGATTTGCTCAGTGGAGTACATAATATCTTAATTCATGAAATGTAACGTATCAAATGTATAATTATTATCCTTGCTTTTAAAAAACTTTGTCCTTAGGATTTTTATTTACTGTATTCTATGGCTCTACTGTAATACCTTTGGAATGTTATAATTTTTGTGCATTGTTATTGAGTTCAACCTGAAGAGGCTCCAGATTAGAACCGAAACATGTAGTTGACTGCAAATTATAGTTTGTTATGTTTTCACTAATTTTTTGTCTGTTTTTGACCTTATTTAAACTTGTAGAATACAGAACGTGTTATTACTTATCTTAAGTAATGTAATATTTATTTATGCAGTAATTGAAATTGAATTATTTATAACAGGATGAAAGAGCTTAACGTTGAAAGCAGACTTAACAAATCCTTAGCGCCATTGGGCTATAGGAGAGAGTAGGATAATGCAGCACCATCGAGGGCTGAGAATTGAATCCCTGGCCACTGATTCATCTGAATGTTTCCGAGGATTGATTAGTTCTTTGCAGAGATGTGGAGCGGATTTCGTCGTGAAAGCAGATCAAAGTAAACCAACGTTCAATACGCAAGGATTACAGCTTTACAATTACACAGGAAATGGGAACAGGCAACACTTAAACATGCACACAGAACGACTTCAAAAGACAACTTTACTATTTATTCATCATTTTCTGTAGTTTTTCACCTGTATCTGAATCCGACGTAATCAAAGCAATTAAGTATATTTATTATTTTCATTTTCAGAGCATTTGTTTATATAAAAACTTTAATCTTAACGATTGTTAGTTGGTACGATAATTATATAGTATATACAATATTAAATAATGAATACAAAATTAAAATAATGTATATAATTGGAATGTCGGCATGGAGGTAAGTTAATCCAATGATTAACCTACTTTGCAGAATTGGGTTGGGTTTATTTATTTTTGAGAGTACCTGAGACGTGGGTGTGTGAGGGTTGACAGGCGGTTAACTGATTATTGGAGGATATGAGGATGTTGCATGATGGTAAGGGGAAGTTTGAGGCCAATTGGGAGTTTTATTTTCAGCCGACGGAAGCGTGGATCGTGGGGTTTCGGTGGTTGAGGGCGCTTTTAATTAGAAAATTATGAATTTGGAGATAACGGAGTTTACTTTGGGAAGTTTGATGTACTGGTGGATGACAGAATTTCTAAGGTACCAGGGAGAGTTTGTGATGGTGCGTAGGATTTTTTTGTTTAGTTTGAATTTTGGCTGTCGTTCCTCATATGGTCTAGGTGGCTTGTATTATGGAGACGTATAGAGGGGTTTTGTCCTGGTGGTAACAGGGGCTTTTCCTGTTTAGGAGGGGATATAGGGTCCTGAATTTATGGTTGATTTTGGAGAGGAGAAGGTTAATATCAGATTTCCAGAAGAGTTTTGAATCAAACATGACTCCGAGGTAGGTGTTTTCTGTTTTTGATATATTGACTCCCGGCTGTTATTGTGGAGAGTTGGCAGCAACTTTTAACTTGGAGGTCACTCAGGAAAAGCCTTTCAAAGCATTGACATCCAAATAATAATTTTTTACAGTTTTTCCAAGACGAAGAACGGAGCATTGAGCCAAAATTACTCAAGTCCCACAATTATGCTGAAAGATAGTGATGAAGTAAATTGAATGTTAGGCTGATTTTGAGACTTTTAGAGGTCTCGCAGGGTTAGCTCGCAAATTGGGGAGGTCCCGGGTTCAAGTCCCCGTGTGGCCGAGATTTCCCCTTCCCAATCTTCTAAATTATTTAGAAAATTAATCTTTCATCTTCTTCCAAAATTTTTATTAATCCAAGCAAAATTCTCGTTAAGAAGATAAAATTGCTTGGCTACAAGCTGGGAGCTAACGTTATATGCGTCTAAGTTACTAATGGTGCCTGTAATATTTTGAACATACTTGTATTAATAAACAATATTACGTGAAGTGGATAGTAACTGCTCTAATTAAGGAGCTTGTCTCCGCCCACCTTGCGTATTCCGTCGCACTTCACTGCCTTCGTATTACATTTAAACCCTTATTAAAACACTTTTTAACCCTTAAAAACGCTATGAATAGAAATAAATTAGTCGCTTAAATAATAAAGTTAATTAATTTGACCTCGGTAAAACAAAATTATTATTAGAAAAAATAATGTTAACACTACTATTTTTTAAAAATTTAAGTTTTTATTTCATTTTCGAATTACAATAGTGAGACTCGCTTATCGAAAATGGTGAAACGACGGCAAACTTCAATATATGTATTGGCGTAATCCGTCACTCGCACCGGAGCTCTAAGGGGCGACATTAATCCTTACCAAAAATAAGTAAATGCTTAGATTTATGGTGGCAAATGAACCATTTTCTAATGAAAAAAGGAATAGTAAATGATGAGGACGGGAAATTACCTGCCTCCTGTCCGCGAAAGGAGATTTCCGCAATCTCTGAAGACTTGGCAGGTCGCCCTTTTACTTTTCTATGTGGGATGTCATCATTTCCGGAGCTTTTCACGCGCGCACTTTCCTTGCATTCAACATTTAGCACCTGTAATGAACATATATTACATAATACAAACGACCAGTGTAACACACACTTAAAAATAAAATTTGATTTTAAAACTTAACATTAAATAGACGTTGCGACAAACCCTTGTCAAAAAGCAAATTAACAAAAAGAATGTAATCATTGGCTCTGCTGCCCGATATACAAGGTCTGCATCCTCCTGCTCGTCCCATTCTTTCGACAATCAATATTGTAAAAAAAATCTGACTGCAATGTAATTCAGCGGAGTTAAAAACAGTGAGCTGCGTCAAAAGACAAAGTGAACGGTGATCTAAATTGAGGTGTAAACCAAGTTTAAATAATATGTTTTATCCAAAAGTCACATGAGTTTTAAGTTTAAATTTATACGTAATGATGAAGGACTAATTAAGAATTCTCTTTAAAATGCTGAAATGTTTATTTAGTACATATCTATGGTTTGTTTTACTTTATTTAGGAATGGTATTAATATGGCAATAATTTTAAGTAATTTTTAAAATAATTTTTAATAATTTAATTTAGTGGTTATTATTATATCGTATTTTTAGATTCTGATTTAATTAACAATGTGATTTATTTCAATTGACTGGAACATACAAAAATTATTAGGGATACGGAAATCAATAAAGAAATCTTTCCAAATATGGAACAGGCGGTTATATTATTCACGAGCTTTGAGGTCAATAAGCCATAAACTTCTGTAATATAAGAAATATTACAAATCAATATAGCTTATTGAGCCGAAAACTCCTGAAAAAGTAAGACTGAACTGCAATTGTATTAAATTATGTCAGTAAATGAAGATTGAACAATTGGGTATACAATATTCAATAAGAATGGTTTTACGTTAATAACTTATAGCAACACAACACTTAATTACCAGCTGAAAGCATCTGAGCTGTAGACATCCGAGTTTTCTCCGGAAGAACATTAAGATGTACCGGGCCCGGGTTTTCCCCGGCCTGGGCGATCCCCATTTACCTGGCCAGCGACATGTTCTTGCTGAAATTTTATATAATTTAAAATTATATAAATTCTAATTAAAATTAGGGAGGATCCTACTGCGCTACACTCTCTCCAGAAAGCCGTTACAATCTTACAGCTGTAACATCTAACAAGTCTAAAAGAAGGCAACATTATTTCTAAAGACGTATTTCCTAGGTTTCCGAACAGAAACTAGAAATTTGGACTCTACAGGCATTAGTGAAATTGAATTACGTGGTGTAAACGTTCGTAATTCACGGCCAGAAAATAAAATACTTACAAATGTATGTGCGGAAAGAAATAATTTTTGCAAATACAAATAGAGATCAGATATTAAACATGGACGAACAGAAGAATGTAGGCTCATTTGCACGTTCTGAAGTCAGATATCTGGAAAATACTTAATAAGAAGGCTTTTTTCCTGAAGGAACCCGTATTCGCAGCTCTGATTAAAGTTTCTTTCTGATAAAACGCTCACACGAAGTCATTTTCGGGTCTAAGTGAAGCCATACGTTGCCCTTTTTCAATAAAGGGGCAGACGTGTTAATTTAGAAGGCGCTGCAGCTCGACGGGTCTAGGAATTAAGAGACGAGACGAGACGAGACGTGGTAAGGCTTCAAGGAGAAATGAAAAGTAATTCCGCGGAGCGTCATTCAGGTGGCATTCAGTCGGTCTTCCGCCTTTATACGTGTGAAGACGGGCCGAGGTCTGTGTTCCTTCATCTGCTTCACACTGCTCAGAACCCGAACCAAACTCAGTCCTTAGTAAACTAATATTGCAAATCACACAAACAATGGCATTGATTTCCATATAGCGTAAGGTAGCTAAAAAACAAGAAATTGTAATAAATAATTTTACAATGTTACTAAAAAATCGTCCCTCATTTAATCGATATACCTTCGTTAAACGAAAATCAAAGTAATGAATATGCATCCTTTATAATCGGCGGCCAGGTCTTGGTTAAAAAATTATTCATAGTCTCATTATAGGTCATGGGAGATTTACTTGTTCTTCTTGAGGTAATGAGTCCTTCGACTGGTCTCATGCAACCCTCCATGTTAGCCTAGCTTGCGCAAGTCTTTTCATTTCTTCATAACTATCACAACCCACATCCTAACCAGCCTTGGCCTCCCTCTTCTGTTCTTACCCCACACACTTCCCTCTAATGCTAATTTTAGTCTTAAAACATGGCCTATGTCCTTCATATTGTTCGCTCTTCCCCTATTCTGTTTAGAACTTCCTTCTAGGTGATTCTATCCACTCATCTCACTCTCCTATAGCACATTTTTTTGGGGGAATTAACAGGCTACATGAGGGTGATCCTGAAGCAGGCAACTCTCATTTAATAGCATAGGAATGGAATTGAAAAGGGGGGATGCGGAAGGTAGAGCAAGATAGCCAAGGTTGACTAGGGCCCCCAGGCTATAATCCTACCCGGTGTTTTACCTAAAGAGATGCAGGGAAAACCCTAGAAAGCCTGCATCAGGTAGTTCGGGCATTGGCTACTATTCTCACACCCTTCCGAATGACGGGAAAAGAGTTTGCTGTGGGGTCGCAGCATTCTATTTTCTGTGTGTCCACCAGTTTTAGCAGGCAGTTGGCCGACTGATACAATGGAATTAGCGGACAAATCTTACCTTATGCTCAAGGTCTTCTACCCCAGTACATATACCTCCCAAAATAGGTGAAGGTGTCTCGGCATGTGAGAACCCAAAGACAGTGCGAGGCATTCCCGCAGTCACTCTGGGGGGAAATTTCTTCAAGTGAAACTCCCACAGTTACTCTCCTATATTACCACAGCACCCTTTTTTGCGGGGGGGCGGGGAGGTGGGTTATTTTTTATTTATTTTTTATTTTTGGTTAACAGGCTACATGAGGGTGATCCTGAAACAGGCAACTCCCCTTTAATAGCATAGGAAGGGAATTGAAAGGGGGGGATGCGGAAGGTAGAGCAAGGTAGCCAAGGAAGGGTTGACTAGGGCCCCCAGGCTATGGTTTAAGGATCCTACCCGGTGTTTCACCTAAAGAGATGCAGGGAAAACCCTAGAAAACCTGCATCAGGTAGGTCGGGCATTGGGTACTATTATCACGCCCTTCCAAATGACGGGAGACGAGTTTGCTGTGGGGACGCAGCATTCCCTTCTCCGTGTCTCCACCAGTTTCAGGAGGCAGTTGGCCGACTGATCCAATGGGATCAGCGGACAGCTCTTGCCATATGCCCAAGGTCTTTGACCCCGGTACATATACCTCCTAAAATAGGTGAAGGTGTCTCGGCATATGAGAACTTTGATAAAAAGTACCCAGAGAGAGTGCAGGAGGCATCCCCGACATGATCAGGTGAGCCCCGCAGTCACTCTGGGCTGAAGCGTCTGCGAGAAAACTCCCGCAGCGCCTGTATGTGAGGTGGGTTATCAGGTTACACCTTTCAAAGGCTTTTGAGATCTCCTTTTCGACTGAGGGAGTCAAGGAGAAATAGGATATATTGCTAAATTTTAAGTCTGAAGAAGTCTCAAAAATGATATGAAACGTCGCTTTTGTTAATAAATAGTTATATATTTAATGCTGACTTTTTTGGCCGTGTTTTTATTTATTGTAGCATTGATATAGTATTCCCGCTTGCGGTGTATTTACTTATTATATAATTCCGTGTTCACTGTCCCTTATCTTACCTGGAATTCTGTAATGAGGGCGCTGTTGGTCGTCTGGGTCACGCGGTCGTGTAATTTCACGATCCTCACTCCTCACTGCACACAGCGGTGACATAATCGAATTTAACGGTAACGAGCAGATTTAACGATCAAGCGCGCCAACTTTGCCGGCAAAATAACGTTTATTTTTGTGAAGAAGTTCTTAGTCTAAAACGCAACTACAGCAAGAAGAGGCTTTGAAAATTCTTCATAACAAGATAAACTAAGGTAATGTCTTCCTGTTGCACGACGGATCAATAATCATAGATTAACAACAAGTATTTACTTCCAAAATTAGTTTGCATGGAAAACATTGTTGATTCACCGAAGATGAGTTTTATCAACTTTCAGGACATTTTGCATTTTTATTGTGTCCGAGCACGACGACGCCATCTTCAGCCTCTGAATAATTAACAACGTTAAAGTACTTCGCAGAAGGAAGCCTGTGGCGTGGCTCGGTGCAAAAAACATTTTACCCAGCTGGATAATCTGGACAAAGGATTGATTCGTAGAATACTCCAGCCAGGGAGGCAACACGAGGGGGATATTCGCAGAATTCCATATTGTCAACGTGGAGATGACTTCTAGCCTCGATCCAAGAAATAATTCACAACGTAATTATCAATTATTCAATTCAACTTCAATACTTTCTTCAAGGAAATACAAAGTTTAATGATTGTTTGTTACTTAATTAATAATGTAATTAGATAGCTATAAATCCATTTATTGAAAGTTAATACAAAGTTCTTTGTAATTATCTGGAAATTTTTAATTTGTATTAAATTATATAAATTATTCAAGTATCTTTCAGCTATATAGTAAAAAATACACAAAAATTTCATTGATAAATTTCCAAACTTCAAATTTTAATAAATAATAATAATTAACAACAAATTTCAAATGTTTTCTAGGAGTAATGTGCATACAGTCAATTGGTATTTCTTTTCGCGGAGACTCAGAGTGTATGTACCTGCCTCAAATATTCATACATAAAGTTATAACTTATATATAGACTAGACGAAGAAGAAAGTTAAGAATATAGAAAACGATTCATATTTCAATGAGAAGAAATAAAAACACTACGGTTGCTGATGATATTGTAGGATTAGGGGAGTCAGAAGTCCAGGATATCGTAATAAATGGCAAGAACGGGATCCTCGAACAAGAGTTCAATATGAGGATAAACAAAAGTAAAACCAAGGTAATGGACTGTACTATAGGAAACACTGGAATAACGAAGGCTGTTAGATTCGGAAGGGATAATTTAACCTGAAGATAAGGCATTCTGCTAGTAAGGAAGAGTAATTAATTAGGGATGGTAGAAGTATAGTAGACATAAAGACTAGGATAGCACAGGATTATGGGAAATATAAGTGTGAATATTAGGAAATCGTTGCTAAAAATGTTGTTATGGAGCGTGGCGTTATATGGGTGCGAAACATGGACCGTAGAAGTAACAGAAAGGAAAATAATAGAAGCCTTTGAAATGTGGTGTTATAGGAGAATGAGATAGGTGGATAGAATCACTAACGAGGAGGTTCTAAACACAACAGGGGAAGAGCGAACAATGTGGAGGACGTTGACCAAGAGAAGGAATAGGTTAATAGGTCTCGTTTTCAGACACGAGGCTCTTGTAAAATTAGCATTAGAAAGGAGTGTGCTTTGGGTAAGAACAGAAGAGGGAGGCCAACGATGGAATGCGCTAAGAAGATTAGGTAGGATATGGAATTTGGTAGTTATGCGGAAATGAAAAGGCTTGCGCATGAAGGGTCGGAACAGAGCAGTCTAAGGACAAAATACAACAACGTATTGATGGACGTGCACGTCACTGCTGTATCTATCAACTTCGAGATTTAGAAGTGACGTTTTTAAATATAATAGTTCAGCCCAACATGGAACGCATCGGGGTCCGTTCCTTGCATCTTAGTTTCGCCTTTATTGTCCGGTATTATAGAAAAGGCAATAAAATTCGCTTATTATTGTGATGTGCGAAAACAAAGCTGTGGTAGTTGTCAGATTTTGTGAATTCAATTTTCACTTGTCCTTAATTTAGTATTTTAGTTTTCTTCAGAGCGATACATTGTTCCGTCCCTCATTATGATATTATTTTCTTGCAATATGACTGGGTTGACACTAACGAGGTTTCCTTTATGCTGCAATGTTTTGCAATAAATATTTCATGTCATGTGCTTATATTAAAAAACCAAGTGTCATGTGTTACGTCAGCCGTGGAGCCAGGTAACAGCAACCATCTCACTTACATATCAATATTATTAATAATTATGAATTATTCGTTACGATCTTTGGGTCTATAATATTAAACATTGATTCGCATACTATAAAGTAACAACTTGTTTCATCACAGTACAGTACTTTAAAGACAGAAAGCGGTCTGTCTCGAAGAAAGAACCACAGACCGCTTTCCATTAAATTGAGTGACTGAACTGAAATATATATATATATATATTGTAGCATGTAAAATTAGCCAAAAGCAATGCAAGTCGGGAATGTACCTTGCAAATTGCGACCTGTTGTTCGAGTGGCGCGCCAAAGCAGCCGCTGACGTAGTGTAGTTATCTGACTTAAATAACGAAACAGGCTTGGGCAGTCGTTGGTGGGAAAAGACGTGTTTCGTGGAGTGACCACGCCCTGCTTCTTATGCTCTGAAAAATAAATTAAAATCTGGAATTTAGCTTTGGCGTTTTTCTGTAGAAAAATACCTGGCGCCCTATAAAATTATATTTCAACGCAGAGCTGAGCTGAACGGGGAAACGACCGATCTGCTAATATATATATATATATATATATATATATATATATATTATTGTAGAAGATCCGGTCGCTTCCCATCTAGTTCAGTTCGTCTGCGACATTGAAATTTTTGGGCGCTAGGTATTTTTTGTTCATAAAAACACCAAAAGATCAATTTAATGGTTTATTTTTAATGAGAGCACGAAGTTGGTAATCTACATTCACCCTTCGCTAACAAGTCTCAAAATTAGTCGTCGAAATTTAATTGAGCACTTAACGAACTCTTTCACTACTATCAGCACCTAAATCTGGGGTTGATTCTTTGGCCGTCGATAATCACGTGGTCGCGAGGATTCGCAGAACACAGCACCTCCGTCTGAGAGGACCTTCCCGCCTGGACTGCCCGTACGCTTCCGCTTACATCAGTAAAACGACAATACGTCTCCCCGACAACAATTCCTGCCTCTGACGTGGCGCGACAATTGTCCAACAGGCCGCAACGTTAGCAGAGTTGAGTTATTTATGGGCATGTTAAATAGCTTTATTAAATAATTGCCTCCCCTCCCAGTTGAATTATTTCTTTGGAGCTGACGTCTCGAATTTACTAATCCTCCTCCTTACCGCGGTTTCGAATATTTTCGGATTCGTGGTCGATGTTTTTTTGACGTGTTAGTACCGTTACTTTTCGTAAACACAGAAACGAAGAACTCGTTCCATAGTTTTGCCTTTTCTCTATCTGAAGCTTCATCGATGCAGTCAGATTTTAAGATATCTAACTTTTCACAGTTCCCTCTGCGTTTTCGGATGTAGATATCAAATCTCCCCCAGTTTTTTACTAGCATTTAGAATGTTACGTAAAAAGGACTCCTGTGCATTTTTCTTTTCCTTAATGTTAATAATTGACGGAAGTATAAATAGTTATCAGGGCTGTGCTCCTTCCTAGAATGTGCACGTCTAACTCTTCTCTTTAGCTGTTTTATTCCTGTCGTATAGTATTCAGGATCACCATTGCGTTTTATACGAACTTACTTCTAGCTTCGGAGATGATATATTTAAAATTAGTCTATATTTCATTAATATCTACCCCACTATTTATAAAGTCTCCCCGTTTCTCCCACAAGGTCTGCAAATTTAATTTAATTGTTTTATAATATTGCCAAATATATAAATTTTCATCTATAAGAGCAACTTCTACGTTGAATTCTAATTCTATTGGAACACTTTTGTGATGGCTAATTCCTGGCAGTACGTCGCAGCTTTTCACGTCTTCCTCTGGCCTAACTAGGAAAATGAAGAGAATATTACTTTCTCGTGTTCATTCCTTACTACCTTCTTGAAGCCTTTTTCCACAATAGAAATTTTTACAGCTATTTTTTTTCTGGAATGTCTGAGCTGTCCTTCCACTTACATTACCACGAATTTCAGGCAGCTTAGATTTAGCATAGTTTTTCCGCTATTGCTTACAGAACTGAGTTAGTTTCGTTTGGTGGTCTGTAGCAAGATAATATGTGTGTACGCTTATGAGTTCTTCGTTTCCATGTGACCATGATATGTCACTGTTGTATTCATTTCCCCGGCCTCCGAAATATTTTGTAATCGAATCTATAAATTTCATTATAATTTATATTTGATTCAGTACCAATTGGTACATCCAGTTCGTATATATCGACCATAACTCCTTGGCTTTGTTAATTATGCTACGAAAATTTACCTGCAGAAGGCGTAAAGAGTTTTTCCTCATACGTTCCTTACTATGGCCATCATCTTTTTTAAACAATCTTGTGCGTGAGTCGTCTTCGCCGTTGGCTGTTGTCGACGTTTCCGTACCCGTCTTTTTCGTCCTCGTCGTCTCCGCCGTTACCGACGTAATCGTTTATAATTCTTCGACATTAAGGCCTAATTTAGCATACAAAGTTTTGTTCCATTACTGTGCGACAAATTTTGGAGAATTTATAGTGTATTATTTCATATAAATTTATTTATACTTCAGACCAACTTCAGTATCAATTATATATATTTTTTAAATTCTATACCGTCAAGACAAACCTATTGCGTTCTGTGAGACGTCCATAAATCACAGACCGCTTCCTGTGCGCCTGAACCTGAGGGAGTCCACCCTGCTCCCGGAATCACTAGCGCCTATTTATTGATATCTCGTTGCGTAGCGGAAACTTTAACATCCTGCGCACTCAATTACGACCGCAGAGTAAAAAAATAACAGTTGCGTGTAAACTTTCTTTCAAATTATGACTTGAAATTATATTCTCCGGCATTAAACATCATGAATTAAATATTTAAAATTAAAACGGACGAAACTTCTTTTTAGAGTATTCCAGCCTTCGCCTCCCCGTTCTCTTCTTACACCAACACTTTCTTCTAATGCTTATTTTACAAGACTGGTCTAAAAACGTGGCCTATTAATATATCCCTGTAAAGTCCTCCATATTGTTCGCTCTTCCCCTATTCTACTCAGAACTTCATTCTCCTATAACACCACATTTCAAAGATTGTATTCTTTTCCTTCCTGCAGCTCCTAACGTCCATATTTCACTCCTATATGACACCACACTCCATACCAACATTTTTAGCAATTATTTCCTAATATTCACACTTATATTACTCACAAGTAAACGTCTTTTTTTGCGAGATACGAAAAAGTTCTATAAATACATTTCCTAAAGTTCGTATAAGACTATAATTGCGCAAAAGTCTCTTTCTCGTTGCTACCTGAAATACTTCATATTAAAATTCGGTTTTAAGTAAAATATAAATGTAGGAACATAAGTATTCCGACAATTTTCCTCCCCGCCCCTACCCCTTAGGTTTATCACAGGATTTTAAAGAATATCAGTACCATGTTTTTAATTTGTACCAACAACCTTTCAAGCATATTACATTATTATTAGCACTGAGAATCAAAATTGAATTGCATTACAAAAGCATCTGGTTTGGTGAATTCGCGAGTCCAAGCAGACAAAGGACGAGAGGAGCCTTTGATCCCCTGGAGAGTCCTTCAGCGAGGTAATCAATAATGACTGACCACGACTCAAAATACTCCACTCTTCTTCTAAATGATTATACATGAAGAAAGAAAGACAATTATGCTCTAAAATTTCATCCATATTCAGAAAATAAAGCCTTTTGTTCACCTGCCTTTTGTTAATCTGCTTAGCGATTCAATCCTTTGCTCCCTCGCCTGTTCTTACTCCACACAATTCCCTCTAATTATTGTTTTGCAAGACCCTCGGGTATTAAAACGCGGCCTATTTATTTATCTCTTTTCTTAGTCAATGTTCTCATATTATTTGCTTTTCCCCTATTCTATTTAGAACTCCCTAGTTTGTGATTCTATCCACTCATCTGATTTTCATCATTCGCCTATAGCAAAACATTTCAAAGGCTACTATTCTTTTCCTTTCCCCAACTCTATAGTCAACTTTTCGCGCCAATTTAAGTTAATCCCTCTTTTTCGCGAAAGCCTTCCTTGCCTGTGCTCTTCTACTCCAGTTATTACGCTTCCCAAGTAGCATAATTCCTTAACTTCCGTAAAAGAATCTCTTCCCAACCTAACAGTCTTTATTATTCCACAGTTTCCCATACAATACGCCATTATCTTGGGTTTGCCTCTATTAATGTTGATATTGAACTCTTTCTCCAGGACCACGTTCATACCATTTATTATGGTTTCCAAGTCTCGTTCTGACTAACCTAATACTAAGCAAAGCGTAAGGGTTTTATTTCTTCTCCTTGAAGTATGATTCATTTTCTATATTCCGTTTTAATTTTCTTTATCGCCTGTTCTATATATAAGTTAGACAGACTGAATCCTTGGCTTACTCCTTTCTTGATTACGGCTTTGTTTTCTTGGTCTTCTATTCTAATTACTGCTGCCTGTGTTCTATATAGATTATGTATTAACCTTCTTTCTCGATATTTTATTTGAGATGTCTTCATATTAATAGTGTGTCCAGTTCACATTATCAAACACTTTTTCTAAATCTACAAATGCCAAGAACGTAGGCCTTTTTTTAGTATCCTGTTTTATAAAATTAAATGCAAAGTCAATATTGCTTCTATTATCCCCATAATCTTCCTAAAACCAAACTAACCCTCTCCTAACTCGCAATCTATTTGACGTTCCATCCTCCTATATACTATTTTCGTTAATATTTTGCATGCATGGAATACTAAAATAATTGTTCTGTGCTGTTCGCCACAGTCTTCTTCGGTATGGATGTAATTCTGGTTTTAATAAAATCTTCGTATATTTCGCAAACTATCCTGAACAGCCATGATATTGCTTCTTTGATTGATGCTCTAATCAACTCTGCTGTAATGTTATCAATTCCTGTTGCTTTACCATAACTCAGGCCTTTCAGCCATGGCCCTGTCAAACTCTGACCTTAAAAAAATTTGTCCCCAAACTCTTCATCATCCTCCTCCTCTTCTTCTTCTATTACCAACTGATATAGACTTCCGCCATGATACAGCTCTTCTAGATATTTCTTCCACATTTCTGCTTTTTCTTCTTTATCCATAATTGGTTTCCCATCCGCACTCTTGATGTTCTTGCTAATATTTTTTCTCGCAAAATGTTTATTTGATTTTCCTTTAAATTGCGTTTATTTTCCCTTATACCATGAAATCTTGAACTGCTTTGCATTTCTCTTGTAGCCAAGTCTCTTTGGCTGACTTTCACTTCCTATCTATCTCATTCTTCAAGCGTCTGTACTGCTCTTTACCATTATCTCTCGCGTTTTTATATTTACGCCTTTCATCAATCAATTTTATTATTTCTTGTGTTATGCTTTCCTTTTGGACTGAGCTATTCTTACTATTTTTTCTTCTGCTGCTCTAGTCATTTCTTCCTTTAATAGTGACTACTTCTCTTCTATATTGTTTCTTTCTCCTTTCTGTATTAATCTACTCCTGATATTTTCTTTGAAACTCTGAAGTACGTCCTGTTGTTGCAGTTTTTCTATTTCCCATCTTTTGGTTCTAATTCCTTTTTTTAGTTTCTTCAATTTCAGAACCAGCAGATTATGGACGGAGTTTACGTCTGTTCCTGGGTACGTCTTGCAGTTTAGTACCAGATTCCTATACCACTGTCTAACCATTATATAATCTCATTGGTACCTGCCCGTGTCCCTCGGCGTCTTCCATGTGTAGAGACTTCTTTCATGATTCCTAAGCCAGGTATTCGTCATGACTAAACAGTGCTCCATGTAAAATTCTACTAGCCTATCTCCCCTTTTATTCCTTTCCCCAAGTCCATAGTCCCTAACTACATCACTTTCTCTTCCCTTTCCCATTACTGCGTTCCAGTCACCCATTACTATCAAATTATCGTTTCCCTTGCATATTTAATTATTTCTTCAATTTCTTCTTCCTCTTCGGCACGTGTTCACATATAAACTTAGGATTACACATAAATCTACAAAAGACAGGAATAGAAGATGAAGAAAAGAAAGCTGTAATCAAGAAAGGATTAAGACGAGAATGCAGTCTGTCACCCACGTTGTTTAATTTATAAATATAACAGGCGATGGAGAAAGTTAAAATGGAATATGGAAAAGGAATCATACTGCAAGGAGAAAAAATAAAAACCTTACGCTTTACCGACGATATTGTAGTATTAGGAGAGTCAAAAGAAGACTTGGAAACCATAATAAATCGCATGAACGTGGTCCCGGAGAAAGTTTAATATGAGGATTAATAGAGGGAAAAACAAGGTAATGGAGTTTAGTTTGGGAAACAGTGGAATAACAGAGGCTGTTAGATTGGGAAAGGATATTTTGACGGAAGTTAAGAAATTCTGCTACTTGGGAATCGTAATAACTAGAGTAGGATAGCACAGGCAATGAAGAGGAATTTTCTTACGGGTAATATAAGTGTGAATATTAGGAAATCGTTGCTAGAAATATTCGTATGGCGTTATGTGGGTGCGAAACGTTGACGATAGGAGTTGGGGAAAGGAAAATAATAGATATGAAATGTGGTGCTATAGGAGAATGCTGAAAATCAGATAGGTGGATAGAGTAAATAACGAGGAGGTTATAAACAGAATGGGATAAAAGCGAACAATATGGAGAACGTTGACCAAGAGAAGGGATAGATTAATAGGCCACGTTTTAAGGGTCTTGTAAAATTATCATTAGAGGGAAGTGTGCGTGGGTAACAACAGAAGAGGGAGGTCAATATTGGGTACTGTTTGCAATTACATGTTTGCTATATTCTGTCAGGTATTGCAGGGTTGTATGCTTGCTTGCCTGCCCCTGTTCGAAACTAAATTCTCCAGTGCACGTGCAACAACCGTTTCTCCACCTTTGAGAGCGGAGGATATTTACCGCCATCTCGTTACTTTTGCGACGGTTATCTGATCACCTGTGAACAGAAGAGGGAGGCCAAGGATAGAATACACTAAGTAGATTGTGCCAGTTATGAGGAAATGGAAAGGCTTGCGCAAGATAGGTTAGCATGGAGGGTTTCATCAGACCCGTCTTATGACTGAATACTACAACAACAACACATTTTTAAAAGTAAAACTAATATAATACAATCAAAAATGTTAATAACGTTGATGATTTTGGGTCCTTGAATTGCATATCTTTTTTTATTTATAAAAGTTGCAACGACCACTGGTCATTAGCGACCATAATGACAAGAATTGCGCATCTTGTTGACATCAGGTAAATAATATTTGTATCTTGAATTCTAATATCTGCCTTTTTTTGAACTTTGACTTCATTGCAGCATAATAAGGAAATCCCGCTTCTCATAATTAGGCTACATGAAACTGAGGAAATAGCTTGATTTTAAATACTGGGGAACTCTACTCTCCTGCCAAACTCGCCTAGAAATATTTGAAATGAAAGTCACTGATCAAATCAATTAGATTTCAACAGTCACTTGCATTATTGATACTGGTTTATCTCTGTAGGAAAATGGATTCTAAACCCAGGAATCGTCCTTACTTTTTTTCTGGAAAAAATTGCAAAATATTTGATTTCCAGTTATGTAGCTGTGTGTTCTAAAAACATGCTAGAAAATTCATGATATTATATTAATGTAATTCATTTAAACATTCATGTAAAGCAGGAAAAGAATTAAAATCACCTGATAAATTCCAAAATGTTTTTTCTCGTATCAAAAGATGCAATTTTGTCTCTTCTATTAAAAATAGGAATAATTGCTTGTTCATTGTAATGATTAATTAATTACACTTTGTAAAAATATGTGTTAGATTTTCAAGTATAATCAATTATAGAGAATTTGTTAATAGTTCAATAAAATGTTGTCCTGAATTATTTTGCGCCTTCAGGAAGACCAACAACTCATTTCGAAGTTCAGAAAGTTTTAACAGCGTTTTTTGTCCACTTTCAATTAACTCGCACAAAATTTTATTTAATGTGGATTGAATTGGTTTTGATTTTACTTTCGCAGCTTCATTCATAATATTTTTTTAAGTTGTGGAAATTTTTTGCCACAAGTACTATTTATAAAACCAATTTCAGATCCTCATTCGCTCCACTTGCTTTTTTATGCTTCTTACCTTAAAAACAGCGAAATTTAACGCATTGAATAAGGAGACATATTTTAAATGGATGATTATGTCAATATGTAGAAAGCTTCCGAAATACGTAAATTAATAGATACTTTTGTGTCTATATGTTTTTTTTTGTTTTTAGGAAAAAAATAATATTAATTATCTTCTACAGACCACTAAAATTTTTCTCCGGACATCCGGTTGTACTAGATGCTACCTAGAGACTTCGATTATGCGTTGTTGAATTGCATTGTATAAACAAAGATGTATAAGGTTGGTTTACTTGTTGGCCATAACTGCTCATGGTCAAGCTAAATAAAACATTTCAAATAATTTTCTGCCTTTAACTTTAAAATATAGATTTTCTGTATAACTCTGGGCTATGGCAATCTCTATCTCGGGATTCTACTTTACTGACAATTTCACACTTGTTCAGCCATGTTTCCTATCGTAGCGAGAAACAAGGAATAGGGTTTCTTTGTTTCTCAACGTTGTTGAATGTTCCGAAACAAGGTAGAAACAAAGAGATGCGTGAGAAATGATTCTACTTAGATGTAACAGAGTTTTCGTCTTACGAAGTGATTAAGTTGTGTTATAACAGGATATTATAATCCATAGTATAGATAGAATGACTCGAAATTTTATGCGCTATTCAGGGAAACCCGGATCTACAGTGTTCCGTGGTAATTCAATTGTATTTTATCATTCGAAAATTGTTCATAATTTTCTATCCATTTTCTTCTATGTCCTTTTCCTTTTTTAAGTGTCATTATAAAATATGGAGAAAGAAAAGTAATCAATAACCTCTGTAGCCGAAGGAAGTCAGCAGCAGTTATAATTGGAGGGCAAGAAAAGAAATCAGAAAAGATGTCGACTTATTTCTAGGAGCGCCTTTAAATGCAAAATACCGCAGGGCCGTAAATTAATGAGTAAAGCGGATTGAATTAGCTGTGTGCGAGGCTAACAGCATGCACGAGCAGCGCTCATCAAACCAAGAGGCACTCGTGATGCAGGCAGCGTTCCTGGACCGCAGCGCCATGCCATGACATGCCATCCGTGTCTGTCTGCTAATGAAGATCTCTACACTGCAGCATAGCGGTCAGTGGCTCCAGCAACGAACTCAAGGTACGCTTACGTTCACTAATATCAATTAACTAAATATACTGTTAACTCATTCCATCACAAGTGGATGAATAATCTCAATAAGAGGCGTGTCATAAGCTGCCCTGTAGTCGTAGTTAAGCAACGTTTTGACAACTTTCTGCGTCATCCTGTCGGTTACAATCGAACCTGTTCATTCTCGCTACCTAACGGACGAAACCTTCTCACTAATTCGGCACCAGTCATATGAAAATAACAAGGAAACTATCGACTTTGGTGTAATGCAAGTCGACGTGGTACATTATCGCCTTTAATATGCGATTTAACTAAAAGTTCATTCCTTACGCGGGGGAGAATTTTTATTCTGTTGTTGTTGTGGTATTCAGTCTGGTCTGATGCAACCCTCCATAGTAACGTATTTCGAACAAGCATTTTCATTTCCTCACAGCTATCACATCCCACATCCTCCCTAATCTGGTTAGCGTATTCCATCCTTGCCTCCCTCTTCTGTTCTTACCTCACACACTTCCCTCTAATGCTAATTTTACAAGACCCTCGTGACTTAAAACGTGGCCTATCAATCTATCCCTTCCCTTGGCGAATGTGCTCCATTTTGTCCGCCGTTCCCCTTTTCTGTTTATAATTTCCTCGTTAGTGATTCTATCCACCCATCTCATTCTCCTATACCACCACATTTCAAAGGCTTTTATTCTTTTCCTTTCCGCAACTCCTATCGTCCACGTTACGCACCCATATAACGATTTCCTAATATTCACACTTATATTATCCGTGAGTATATTCCTCTTTTTTGCGAAAGCCTTCTTGCCTGTGCTATCCTACTCTAGTTATTATGCTTCCTAAATAGCATAATTTCTTAACTTACGTCAAAATATCCCTTCCCAATCTAACACCCTTTGTTATTCCACTGTTTCCCACACTACTACTATGCAAAACGTTTAAGGTAATTACAATTCCTATTGGTTGAAAAAAAGGATTTATATACGAAAAAACAAAATTTACATTAATACTTTCTTTAAAATATTTATTGAATTATATGAAGAAAAATTAAAGAAATTTTCCAAGACTATTTTACAACGTGCCTCCAATCAGTAGTCGACATTCATTTCATTTAAAGATATATATTTATATAAAATATTGGAAATTGTCGGTACTTACTTAAAACCTCTGCATGTGTTGGGATAGGATCCTGTGCCTTGTTTATCCCTTCCTGTGCTGTTGAAGGAGAGTTTCCCACATGTACGACGGAATAGTCTCATCTGAACACGCCCTATTTTCCTCCGTGGAGTTGCGAACTACCAAGTATTACGCTCCTAAGAAAACTCGCCTTAAGTTTTTAATTAAAATGGCGAGCATATTTAGGAAAACTTGGCAGACAGGGTCAAGTACAGCAGAAATTGTTTGCGAATTAAGTTATACAATTCCCACTTTAAAATATAATTTCAAATTTTAATTTTTTCTAGTTTACGTCATATTTTTCAGACTTAAATATTTACAATAAATAAAAAGACGGCCAAAATAGTAATTATTAAATTTATGTCTATTTAATAACAAAAGCCACGTTTCATCTCCATTATTTTCGGTCGTAACCGTCAGGGACTGGACATGGTCCATGCGCGTTTTTTTTTTTTTTTTGGTTAACAGGCTACATGAGGGTGATCCTGAAACAGGCAACTCCCCTTTAATAGCATAGGAAGGGAAATGAAAAAGGGGGGATGCGGAAGGTAGAGCAAGGTAGCCAAGGGTTGACTAGGGCCCCCGGGCTATGGTTTAAGGATCCTACCCGGTGTTTCACCTAAAGAGATGCAGGGAAAACCCTAGAAAACCTGCATCAGGTAGGTCGGGCATTGGGTACTATTCTCACGCCCTTCCGAATGACGGGAGACGAGTTTGCTGTGGGGACGCAGCATTCCCTTCTCCGTGTCTCCACCAATTTCAGGAGGCAATTGGCCAACTGATCCAATGGGATCAGCGGACAACTCTTGCCATATGCCCAAGGTCTTTGACCCCAGTACATATACCTCCTAAAATAGGTGAAGGTGTCTCGGCATATGAGAACTTTGATAAAAAATACCCAGAGAGAGTGCGAGGCATCCCCGACATGATCAGGTAAGCCCCGCAGTCACTCTAGGCTGAAGCGTCTACGAGAAACTCTCGCAGCGCCTTGCTGCTGAATGTAAGGTAGTCCATGCGCGACGCCAAATTCTTCACATGTAAATTCAATAATCATTTCGACTGAGGGAGTCGAGGAGAAATGTGATATATTGCTAAATTTTAATCCTGAGGAAGCCTCAAAATGGAGATGAAACGTCTCTTTTGTTAATAAATAGTTATATATTTAATACTGCCATTTTTGGCCGTCTTGTTATTATTTTTGTAGTTTAATTTTAATTTGAAAAAATTATATAATTTTATCACAGATTCCTACACTGTTGCTAGTTTATGAGAGTCTAATGTATTAATAGTGTATCGTTAAGTTTAAAAAAATTTATATTTCACTCGCCTCGCTTTCCAGCCTTGCTTAAATGAAACTACATGATTTAAATTCATTATTTTCACCCCTTGCGGACGGAGGCTCCTCGTAAAGGATTTTCTTGTACCATTATAATTTATTAATAATTCTAAATCATTTACGAAACTCGGCCGGTGTTATTTATGTATAACACTGCTACTCACAGCATGAAAATTGTTATGTAATCAATAAATCAAATATTTAAATAAAATTGCGTCAGAAAATATATGACGTGAAGAATTAAGAAATTTCTTTAGGTTTATTCTGCAGTGTTTTGTGATTGTCAAACATGAAAGCGAGCAGATGAGAGGTTTTACTGTAACTGATGTTAATTTACATTGCAGACGATGTAATTCCTGTCGCAAAAGTGATATTGCACGAGAGATCAATAATCAAGGCGCTGAAAATTCCATATAGTTCTCTGAGCAATTATGATACGTTATTGATTTGAAATAAACAGTGAAATATAAAATAAAATACATTACCATAATATTTATCTGCATTGAAAATCAACGTCGATTAATCTTTTTTCCGTTAACATTTGCATTTCTTTTGTAGCAAAGAAGACCATCTTTAATCGATTAATAATTAATTAATACATTTTATGTACATCATGAGGGCCGGATTTAGATGAAAAGAGGCCACTTATGAGGCCTTTTCACCTCCCATTTTTAAGTTTGTAAATTACATGAGAGATAATAAAATACGTCACTACTGTGATATATATATATATGTTAAATGAAACTTGTGATTGGTAACAACATTTATAAAAAAAGGTGTCACGGAAAATAACTAATAACTAACCAAACATAATCCTCATCATTTACAAAGAAAACAAATTCAAATAATGAAAATCTTTGAATATCTTGAATTTGAAGTCTTAAACTATACCAAAAATGGAATTTTATTCAAACAAAATCCAGATCACAAAAACGAAAATACCAAATTGTATATCATATTAAATTTTATGTTGATAGTTATTTTATTTAAGAACTGATTCAACACAATTATACATTTAAAACGAAATAAAATTCCGCGATATGAAGATAGCGTCACATAACAATTTTTCAATAGTCTATAAACACTTAACGAAAGTAATGAGTCTACTGAACTCAAAAGAAGAGAATCAAATGATCCTGTACGAAATCCTAAAATGATAATCTTTTCTAATTACATTCAGACGTGTTTCATATTAACACGGATGTAACCGAACGTCGGGATATACATAGGGCTGTTCCCGTCTGCACTTTAGGAACTGCATTTATAAATGAGAATTTCGTTTTTTGTTTTTAATGTGGCATTTCTGCCAAGTAGCCAATAATTTTGTGAAGCTTATTCTTGACATGGTCCCTTTTGGATGTTAAACGCGGTTTCCATGTAAGTTCAGAGTCCAATTGTAGACAAAGGTATTTATTTGACTGCATTGGTGATAGGTAATGGAGTATTATTTATGGAGACATTTGGACAGTTTGTTTTCCTGGTGGTAAGATTGACTTTGCACTGATTTCTTATACCAAAAGTTAAGCAGCAGCTGTCATTATCTGCGCACGGTGTCATCAGCGTAGGTTGCAAGAATTGTGTTATGTGTCCCAGGACAGTACCCTGTGATACTCCAGAGACAATTGGATTAATTGTGGAAATAGTTTCAGAAAAACGATACTTAGGTAGGACTTTAAGATGAGAGAAAAATCAGTGGTAATTGTAAGTTTAAGTTTGTATAGTAAACCATATTGCAACGTCGGTTGCCTTAATCAAGAAAGCTGCAACACAAACTTTATTATTTCATTGACAATTCTGTTGTGGCGTGAGCGGAATCCAAATTGATGTTTTGGTAGTATCTCATCCAGGTTGATGTCAGTCTAGTATTATAAGCAGTAATATCTTGGATAGCTGTGGTGGTAGACTTATGGGGTGATATGACGAAGGAGACTTTGGTGTTTTATCGTATTTAGGTATCAGTATTATTTGTGCGAATTTCCAATATTTTGGGAAGTAGGTTTCTCTTAACATGCTACTATGTAGGGTGCTTAATAGTATTATTGCTTTCCGTGGTAACTGCTTAAGACCTTGTCCTGTCATGAAGTGAAACCCAGGATATTTATGGACATTGCACGAGTTAATTTCTTGTTGAACCTCTGATGGTGAAACTCGGTTGATAGGAAGAGTCATCGGGCAAGGTGCATCCGTAAACGTTAGCATTGGGTTCTTCCTAGATGTTCTGCAAATGTGTTTGCTTTCTCCTCGTCAGTCCGTACCTAGTTTCCGTCTTGTTTTCTTAATTGCGGTACATGACACTGTTCCATGCTGCCTCTTGGATCGTATTTATAAAATATTGCACTGCACTATTGATGTGTTCAGGTTCTTTATGTTTGATATTTAAAATTATTTTTTCCTCAATGTTTTGCTGAAAATTAGCCCAATCGATTTTTGGGATATTTGTATAAATGGTTTCTTTTCAGAATAGTATGAGTACTAAGGGTAAGGATTATTGGAGTGTGGACGGATGAAAGGTCCAAGTTGGGTTCTATATGGAAGTAGTTAGATGCAAACAAGCCCAGCAGGTCCGGCAGTTTTTTTAATTATTCATATAAAAAAACTTTTTCATCATAAAGATTGTCAGTTTGTACAATATATGATCCAGTATATAAAAAATTGAATCCAAAATTAAAATACTGCATATAATCAACAAGTAGGTAGGTTAATCCATTTAATTAACCTACTTTAGCGAGATGGGTTTTGTGTACTTGAGGGGCATACGACGTGGGGGTGTGAGGGTTGGCAGGCTGTGAACTAATTATTAGAGGATGTGGCATGTGGGTTAGGATGTTCAGGGGGAAGGATGAGGTCAATTAAGAGTTTTCTTTTGAGCCTACGGATGTCTGGCAGTTTATTGTGGTCGGAAGGCCAGTTGCTAAACGGTCGAGGTTTTTGTTTCTGCTTTTTGGTGTGGTGCATCGTGACATGCTTTGTGTTCCAATGAAAGCCTCTTTCCCAATTAATTGAAAAGGTTTTCACAATCGTCAATATTCCTGGGCTGGCTGCCTCTCTGTATGAACCTTGAATTTTATTTGTTTGAATAGATGGTGATTGATGGCGTGAGATCGTAGTGCGTGTTAGTATCGCAGCCCCTGTCCCATTAGGATGATTGCTGCGGCACGTTCTATATAACGGTACTTTAAATACCGTTCGATCAGTAAAACGTGTTTCATTATGTCTATTTTATGTAGTTCACGAAAGTTTATTAATTCCGGTTTGTGGTTTGTCAAACCATTTGCGTTTCATAAGGCAATACGTAAAGACGAGGAATTCATTAATGAATTAATTTATTGATGACGGTTGGTAACATATTTAATATCATACTGTTCATATAGTGCTTTAAATTCTTACCCGGTGGCATTTAGTTGATTACTTATGATTTAACGTTGTCATATGGAGGTTTCTTGTTGTTACACTGGTTGGTTAATTAGTTGAATGAGTCTAGGTTGATTTTGATTATTTTTGGTTTAGTTGTTGAGCTTTGTAGTTCTCTGTAAACTTCGCAGCCTTTGTTGTTGCAAAGTTCACATTTGTGTGGTGTATCTTGCATGAGTTTGAATCGTGGTTACCCCCACACCTAGCACACCTGAATATGACAGTATGATCTAGTGTCCTTAACATTGACACCTGTATAATGTTTCTTTTGTTGTGCGGGGATTCGACGCTTATCATCACATAGCCTATTAATTCTAAGTTGTAGATTTATTTTTCTTAGGTTTTAAGACTACGAAGAGTAACATTAATGACTGTTCTATGCCGAATATTCATCATGTTACGAACAGTATGTTCTTTTGCACCTAATTCTTGTTTAATTATTTCTGTATGGATCGAAAAGTGAATATTTTTAATAACTATTCTGTGCGCTCTTTTTTGCTTCACTCGGTAAGTGTGGTGTATGTATTTTTTTCTTTATTAATATGTCTGATTAATTTTCTATAGTTATCAGCAATATGTGCATTTAGTTTAATTTTGATGTTAGTAAGCGCTTAACTGTAGTACGTATCATGTTCCATGACTTTTTACAGATTCTCGATCAGTAAACTACTCCAAAAATAAAATGTGACGAAGTTTTGGGTCTATGGAAGCACTACTAGAATAGGGATTATTATTTTCAGTGGGTACATTTGTCAGTGGATTTAAACGGTTTGTTGTAGGAACTGTAGGTTTTGAAACCGCATTTTTTCGTATGATGAAATTACCATTTCTTATAATTTGGCATGTATGGATTGTTGTGGATGTATCTTCTTAGTTTTCTTCTTCCGATAGAGCAGAAAGCGAGTCCGGAGTTTTAAATTGCCTTGTTCCATATTCTATGGAAGCCGCTTGATGAAAGGAATTGATTGTTGATTAGTGTGTAATTTAGCAATTAATGTTATTATTGTTACAACTAGGGCACAGAAAAGAAAGCGCTGACCTCTGCTAAACGGAGACTATTAGGCCTGCCGCTGAGTAGAACGCTGACGCAGGTTGTTATCCAACACTGCATAACTCTTTTCCGCGGTCTTCTTATTAGTAGCCTATATAAAACGTCGGTAATGAGTCCATAGAGGCAGTTCTTGAATTGCACTCAGTCTTTAGACATCAGGTTCATCTATTCATTTACTTGTCATTGCAAGACTGAACAATAATAATATACCTTCCTTTCTGCTACATTGGAAGTGAAGTCTGCAGTCAACACTCCTCGCTGTTCTCAAGATTGGACTTGGCTCCAATCCTAACTCAATCCACGAAAAAAAATATATCCAATTTCCTATCCTATCGTCAATCCTAGACAACTCTTATTTATAGAAGTGAATCTTGATTCACTCTCCCCCTTTCTTATAATGTTTCCACAAGCTACCAAATCTATAAAGACTAGACTAGACAAAGACTATCATGACAACGGTAACCAAGTCTTCATTTCGTAGTACCTTTGGGCAAAACTCTATTACAATGACGGCGACAACATTATAGAACCCATATTTAAATTATTGTAATATTATGTTTGTAGTACGCCTAACGAAGTCACAAAATGGAGACGAAACGTCGCTTTTGAATAAATAATGGTGAATTTATATTCTGATATTTTGGCCGTTTTTTTATTTATTTTAAACATTTTACATAGCTCAACTGCTGCGGATTTAATTGTTGCTTCTTCGGGATAGGTTGATAATAGAAAATAGCTTGGTGGTTTGTAGTTGTGGTGCCATTGGCAGGTTATTTTCAATGTGTTGGAGTGAACAATTTTGTACGATGCATGATATGCTGATATAACTCATGTTGACTTAATACATGTTTTTTTTCATCAGTATTATGGTACTCGCTCGTATCTGATAGTATTCATAGCTCTTACTAATCAATCCGTTTCTATGTAAGTAGTTTCGTGTAAGATAATTACAGTTAGTATGTGTGTGCGTGTGGGTTCTACTCTCGTAGCCGTCAGCAAAGCCAGAGCTCACGGCCTTTCATCAACTTCAATGAAAATTATTAATAATTTGAGTTCAAACACTACATTCACTGCACTAAATAAGGTCTATACTTCCGGAAGTACACTTGGACTCTACGATGCGATGTAAACACTGTACGTCCGATCTCGATGAAGGAAAGGGTTCAACTGTATACTTATAGTATGTCATTTTTTCTGGTTGACATTACTTATTTTGTCCATATTTGCCCCCGACCCTTCCTACAGCGTCGTTATACAATGGGGAATCAGATAAGCTTTACGCTGTAATTTGGAAACTCTCTCTTCTCCGCGGCGCAATACCAACACCGTATATGCCTTTGCCGTCCGTGCAATCAAATCAAAGATTGTCAAAGAACTTTGTTTCTCCATAGCCAAGTAAGCGTTTCAAAAATAATTACAAGAAATTTAATTAAAATATTTTTTTTTTCAATTTAAGCAAATTAATTTCAACCAATCATTTAATTCGTTTCTGCGCTGCTGAAACATTTCGTCGCTGTAAGAAGACGGATAACGTCTCACCATCAATACTGCAGTTTTTAGCAGACACCAAACCATCCTTCAGTGTCTATTAATTTGTGTTGAGGAAACAAATAAACCACTCGAATGAATGTGTCACTTAATACGGCCGCATTCTGCTCTTGTTCCAGTCTCGTTTATTGATCGGCAGCCTCGTAGTAATAGCTGCATTTGAAGCCATCTTGATAATCGAGATCGCCCGCAGACGCGGTGACACTTTCCGACAGCAGTTTGTGTCTCTCACGTGGGTCTATCTACGATTTCATGGTTCATGCCATGGAGCACGGCCCTAACCTAAGGTTCTTTTTTCTTCTTGGCGTGGCCTTCCACCTCGTCCTGCAACTCTTCAACTCGCAAATGAGCGACGAATTTCTGTCTCACTGGTGAGCAGCTTCACTGGTTTCATCTCTTTCAGGTGTCTACTTTAACAATATAAAATTATATTCATCAATATTACCTCCTCGAAAGGGGATATATGATTCGTCACCAAATATATAAAATATATTTCAATAAGAGTTTAATCTATAAACAACATGCAACTGTCAATGTAAACATGAGGCTGAATATTACTAAGACTGGGAGACTGTTCTTTGTAGTTGCAGAAGATGATACGTGAATCTATAATTAATATTCTCAGTATTCAGTTCTGCCTGGAAAGAATGGACGAGCACGAGGGAGGGGAAGGCGTCAGACCAGACCTACCTACACCATGCAGGTGTTCTAGGGTTTACCTGCATCTCTTTCAGGTGAATACCGCGACGGTAGGTTTCTTAAAAGTATAGGCAAGGGGTTGCCTTCCTCTCCCTCTAAATTCCCTTCGTTTCAATAGCAACGTCGATATTCACGCGTAATTCATATCTGTAATTCGTGGTTTAAATAACATGTCCGAATACGTACAGGAATTAAGCAGTATTCTGGTGGACAAGGTTTTCTTATGGAATCATTTTCCTTTCGTAAGATAGTAATAGATTCATATTTGATTAACTTTGAATGTTACACAAACTGTGGGTAAATGAGTTGATATGAATAAAGTAAAGGCACTGAACAACTGCTGTGATAAATGACAGTTGCAGAAGTACAAATGGGATTAAACTAAGGTATGATATAGGTATTACAATAAAATTACCCATGAAGATCAATGTTGATTACTAAGGGAATGATGTGATCGAATATATTTGTTAGAAAGTTGCCGGTCTGCTTCAGTCTGTTGCTGTGAACACTCACGTAGTAATGACCGCTCGTTTCTTCAAAACCCATTCGTAATTTAAGTTGAGATCTTGAAAGATTCACTGTCAATATTTTTCGTGAAAATAAATAGAACGGAATATTTTAATATTCAGCAATCTCAAGAATCTTGTTCAAGAAAAGTTCGCATACTGTGCAAAATTGGATTTATTGGAATCCTCTGAGGAAGCATATGTTTATTATATATTTTCCCGGAATTGCTTTAATTATGAACGTATGTATAGAAGACTGTCTACATCTCCTCATATTTGTTGCTAATATTACAAAGTAACTGTATAAAATATATGCAAAGTCCCATCCGCACTTTTGTTTAATTTCTCTTGTGCACTGAAATTTTCGAGACTGTAATTTAACAATTTCTTTCTATTTTCAGGAATCAGTGAGGCTGCTGTGTGAAATCATCTCTCCAGGTGTTAGTACTCTCAGAAAGTTAGTTCAGCTCTGACGAAAATATGTCTTGATGTGGTCTTGTGCAACCCCCCGTGCTTATCGTATTCCATCCTCTTCTGTTCTTACTCCACACAATTCAGTGCAAGCCTTTCCATTTTTTAAATAACCACCACATCCCCCAAACTGCTTATCGTATCCACGTTTCGCACCCAATATAATGCCACACTTCATTCCAACATTTTTAACGATTATTTCGTAATATTCACATTTATTCCTAGCCTGTGCTATCCTACTCTAGTTATTACCCTGCCAGAGGAGCAGAACTTCTTAACTTCCTTCAAAATATCCCTAACCTGCTTAGAATTTGTAAAATATAATATCTTTATTCTGATAAAATAAAAGAAGTATTATTTTATAAAAAGTGGTTTATGTCTATTTCTGAGCTCCATGCCAAGTTGCACCAACTTTCTCACACAATGTGCTTTCACTTTCTCCTTTCAACAGAAGCGGATGCGTTCTAAATGTACCCGTCTCTTATAGTATCACGTGATACTAATTAACGTGAACCATGACGTCTTCGGCTTTGAAATTGTTATTCTTGTTCTCCTTTGGTTATCTGCAATCAGGTGAAAATACATTGTAAGAAATTTTTGTATTAATATATTTCACGCCAGACACACAGATTCGGGTGGATAAGTTGGCACAAGCAGTCCTGCAAGTGCAAGTGGAATTTTTTTGAAGCGTGTATATTTGTCTTCAGGCGTAAAAGACGAAATTATGCATCAATTTCTTTTACGAACAATCCTAATCTCGGTTGTCATTACAGAAGTTTTTTATTTTATTTTACGGGAGGCAATAATTCCCTTATCAATTAAAGACTCGCGTAGAGTAAACGTGAGTCGATATTAAATACAATCGCATGACCATCTTCACTTATAATAAAGATCACAGGATCTTGTATTTCTGTTGGTCAACCGCTAGTGTTTCTCTAAAGTTACTGGACCTATAAATATATTTCATTGAAACAAAAAAAATTTGAGCTACATGACATGAACACTCATATACACACATTGCCTTGCCCTACAAAAAACAACATTGCCAACTTCAGAAATCAAATGTACATAAAACTAACTGCTCCATTTATTCAGATAGAAAGTTGGGAATTTTTAAATTTAAACAATTAAATTGAAACCTGAACAATTTATATTTTAACAAAATTTTATCGATTTATATTTATAGTTTCTTTCTCTGTACAAAACTTTAGAAGAAAATTTATTACGTATGTTTCATACTGGTGGAAGAAACGTCCCATACAATGAAGAAAGAATAAAAGTTCTGAGGTTTTGCTTTTTAGATGCTTATGTATTTAATAAAATAAAAAGGCCGATTAACTTACATATTGACAATGGTTTACGTAATTTTTGAATATCAGAGTTATTATCAAGGGATAGATAAGTTGGCAGCCTTGCACACGAGGATTGCGGCAACCTTCTCCTTTACTGTTTAATTCCACGGCACAAAAAATGATGGAGATATTGATGTTAAATCGTGGCAGTTGAACGTGATCTTACGGTATCTGTGGCTGGTCTGAGCTACAACTTACCATTTAACAACAAATACATGTAGAACAACTAAATACAGGATATATATATATACATAATTAATGAAACTTGGTTAATATTCAGTAATTCAAAAATTCGTTTTAATAAAATTATGCAAATTTTTGGTAAGGGAATGGCGGCGCAGGACGCCTCATGTCACCAAAGACTCCACTACACCTGCTATAAAGCTATTATCTGTGGCTGTCTGTCGATACTCGCCGCTCATTAAGCGTTTAACTGAGTTAGTCTGCGACTCCGGCGTCCAGAGCCGCCACATAAACCAATTACGAGGGCGGAAATGTTCAGCTCCATGGGTTTCAATCCTCCACCAACGTGCAGCAGAGAATTTTAACATTTACATGAAATTTAACTACCGTCAGCTAAAAGTTTATTTCTTAGCCTACTACTCTAAAGTGTATTTTATTAACGAAACTAAAAGAAATTCTGTGCCAATTTCGCACTCACGGCCTCAATATTACAATACTCTCACGTCTGGCGATGTAATAAAAGGAAATTAAAGTTTCACCCTCTATTGATTCCTAATAAGAAACATAATTAAGATGCATAACTGAAAACATAAAACAACCGGTAGGCATATTGAAAGAAAATAAGTTGTTGTAGTGGTATTGAGTCCTAAGGCTGGTCTGATGCAACCCTCCATGATAACCTATCTAGCGCAAGCCTTTTCATTTCCTTATTAGTAACATGACCGACATTCATCCTAATCTACGTTCCTGTCCTGTTCTTACCCCACACACGTCCCCCTAATGCTAATTTTACAAGACCCTCGTGCCTTAAAACGTAGCCTATTAATCTATCCCTATTTTTAGTCGATTTTCCCCTATTGTTTAGAACTTCCTCGTTGGTTGCAATATTCACCCATCTGATTTTAAGCATTCGCCTATAGCATCACATTTCAAAGGCTTCTATTTCATTCCTTTCCGCAGCTCCACGTTTCGCGCCCATATAACGCCACGCTTCATACCAACATTTTTAGCAATATTCACGCTTATATTATCCGTGAGTAAATTCCTCTTTTTCGGGAAAGCCTTCCTCACCTGTGCTAAGCTTCTCTAGTTATTACGCTTCCAAAGTAGCATAATTCCTTAACTTCCGTCAGAATATCCCCTTCCTCATCTAACAACCTTTGTTATTCCAATGTTTCCATAACTACACTCCATTACCTTGGTTTTTCCTCTATTAACTGTTCTGCAGGATCACGTTCATGCCATCCCTAGAAAATAAGTTAAGGGACTCCGGCCAATTTTCAAATCGTGACTTTTAGATTCGTACTTCTCAAAAACCGTTGTGCACACTGCACTGAAAAGTAAACACCTAATTTTGAAAATAATAACATTTGTGAGGAAACACAAGAAACTATTTATTACGATTCATATTTTTAATTCATTTGTCATTTTTATGGAAAAACTTATGAGTTTTCCATACGTATCTAATATTAAAATCGCATCTACTGCAAGTTGTTGACATAAGTTGAATGTTACTTTCTGGATCGTTACTCGACTTTTCAACATTCGCTTACTTTATCCAATGTATTCAACATTAAACTGTCAAACGTTTGTTCTGGTAAGGGTTTTGTACATATGCAATTTACTAATTGTAATATATATATATATATATGTGTATTATACAATTCAATTGGATATTTGACACAGAAAGTTCTTGAAGTAGAATTGTTACGAAATCGTTACGAGATCAGTATGAGTGGAGTTGAAAGAAGCAAAGTCCTTGCTCCTTGCCCGAGGAGAGGAACCTCAAAAACTTCCCGACTTCTTTACTTGTAACGTCGTCAGCTCCGTCGTCTCTGCAAGAAAAACTGACCACATCCTTGATCATCCTCGTCGTGTGCGTTTCAAAACACGAAAGAACCATAAAGCTATCTTTACTTCATTATAACTTTCTTAGAGTTTCAGATCGCCATCAATAATTAACATTAAGAAGCTGTAGGAAACATGTTTGTTCTTGGTGGAATATGATTAGGCAAGACATCTCTGTCTCTCACTGACTCTGGCAGCCTCCGCAGGTATTTGAAGAATTTTTGACATAGTTGAGGTTGCAACAAGAGGACGAGGTGAGTGTTTTACCAATAAATTTCTCAATTCTGAGGAAGTTGGCATGGATTTATCACTGTCTCACTTGTTCGTTGTTGTCCGTGTGTAAAGGTTCTAGTACAGTTTGCATTCAAATGCCTACCTCCATTTTGGCAACATGGAGATATTCCAGTTGAGATTTAGAGATAATTAACTGAGTGTTGCCTGCCTGCCCCTTCCACCAAATTTCGTTGGTAGGACTACTAATTGTTCACTGCACGCGTAACATCAACGGAACACGCAGGATGATTTCAATACCGGTACAAAGAGACATTTTAAATCCTTGCACAAGCATAACATAGATATCGATACGAATTATTTTTTAATCTAAATTTTGAGGTAACAATAATATTTTCCATTTAATACCGTAGTGTTTGTTCTATCATGCATTCTGGTAGAAAGTTTATTTTTTTCTCTAAGATATTAATATTGTAACATATCGTTTATTTTGTTAACCATGTCACTCTAATCTCTTATTATTATTATTTTCCTTAAATTTCCGCTATTTAATTTTAATGGTAATTATAAATCATTTTACATTTTACAAGTCAACTAGTGTTTATAGTATGTTAGCTATATAAGAGAAAATTATTTTTTCTGTTGTAAATCATTTTAACAGATAAACTACTGTGGGAATACCTGATTTTATTCAATCTTATTTTGACATGTTTGTTAATGAAATTGATTGGGTATGAATTTATTAACAGAATATTGGTAACTTTATTTAGATTTTCCCTGTGGTATTTGTGATGTGACAACCTTACCTAAACCATGGCTTTGTTTTGTGCAATGGGGTGATTGGACATATAATTAAGAACTCTTCCTGAATATGTAGATTTTTGATACAAATTGGTTTTAATTTTTTAATTTTGAACACTTATCAGATCAAGAAAATTATTAGAGTTATGTTGTTCTATTTCATAAATAAAATTTAAATTTTGATGATAACTATTGTAACTTTGGACTAAATGATCAAACTTATTTTTTGGAATGACGCAAAACATATCATCAAAGTATCTGAAGTATGTTAATCGTTTAAAATCTAATAATGAGATACATGAGGCTTCCAAATCTCTCATCACAATCTCCGCAATGAAAGGGGACAAAGGATTTCCCATTGGGAAATGCTGTGACAACTTGACAGATTTTAAACCACGGCTTTCTTCAGAGCAATGGGGTGATTGGACATATAATTGAGAACTTTTCCAGAATATGTAGATTT
Organism: Eucriotettix oculatus; assembly: GCA_034510155.1. Taxonomy (NCBI): domain Eukaryota; kingdom Metazoa; phylum Arthropoda; class Insecta; order Orthoptera; family Tetrigidae; genus Eucriotettix; species Eucriotettix oculatus. The sequence goes on along the minus strand of CM067377.1, from coordinate 214,165,659 downwards.
TTAATGTCAGAAAACTATGTCGTTAGAACATAATTTATATAATTGATTGAACAAACAAATCTTGTGCTTCCAGTCGGGTCATGACAGAATTAAATCACGACGTTTCGACGGGAATCTCACCCATCTTCATGAAGTGAATGCCTGGACCGCCGCGTCGAGCGCAAAATTCCTTAGCTTACGTCAAAATATCCCTTTCCAATTTAAAACCCTGTTTCCCATCATACACTCCATTACCTTGGTTTTCCCACTATTAATCCTCATATTGAACTCTTGAACTATTGTTTCTAAGTCTTCTTCCGACTCCCCTAATACTACAATATCGTCGGCAAAGCGTAGGGGTTTTATTTCTTCTCCGTGCAGTCTGACTCCTTTTTCATATTCCGTTTTAACATTCTTCATCTCCTGTTCTATATATAAGTTGAACAGCATTGTCGATCATTGTCCTACTCCATTCTTGATTACAGTTTTCTTTTCTTGATATTCTATTCTAATTACTGCTGCCTGTCTTCTGTAGAGATTATGCGTAAACCTACTTTCTTGATATTTTCTTCCAGTGCTGTTCGAAATCCTTAATGTTGTGTCCCACTTCACATTATCAAACAGTGCTTTCAAATCTACAAATACCATGAACGTAGGCTGGGGTTTTCTTATCCTTTCTTCTAAAATTAGTCGAAAGTCAAAATTTCTTCTCTTGTCCCTACTTTCTTCCTAAAACCAAATTGATATTCTTCTAATTGGCATTCTATTTGACGTTCCATTCTCCTATATACTATTTTAGTTAATATGGGATACTATATTAATTGTCCCCTGATATCAACCGCAGTCAACTTCGGTATGGGTATAATGATGTTTTTACTAAAATCTTGTGGTATTCTTCGTTTTTCATAGATTTCGCAAACTATCCTGAACAGCCATGACATTGGTTCTTATGAACTCCGCTGGAATTTTAGGTATATAGGAGGTCAGACGTGAATTTCCGCCCCTTGCGGACGGAATCTTCGCTAATTAAAGCTCCCGTGGCGCCGTTTTCAATTAATCCAGTACTTGAATGCGTCTCGTTGTAAACGCTTAGTCAAGACGCTTCACCTGTTGATCTCTGTCTTCCCGTAAGGGTTGTGTAAAGGGATGTTTTGTGTCACATAAATTTATTAATAGTCTTAAATCATTGAGCAAACGCGGGAATGCTCAAACATGGAAGCGAGGAGATGAGAGGTTTGACTGCGCTGTACTAGTTGTAGTTGTTGTTAATTCCCATGAAGCTTCCCATTACACACAATATAATTCCTGTTGTAAAAGCGTTATTGCGCGAGGGATCAATAATCAAGTTGCTTCAAATTCCATATAATTCTCTGAACAATTTTAATACGTATTTGATTAGCAATAAAATAGTGAAATATTAAATAAAAACCAATTCGTTTATATTAAATGAACAACGCCAATTAATCTCCTTCTCGGCAGAGCACTACGGCACTGACATCTTCAAACTATTAACGATTAACTCCTTGAAACAACTTGGCAGGATAAATCCTGCGGCTACTCATTCACGATCCACTGCAAAGTTATTCAAAGCTAAAACAATTATATCTAACTGTGAATATTGGACGGTCTGGACAAACACGGTAAAAGCTGCAGCTATGGCGGAATATATTCAAGTCTGGGTATTTACACATCTGTAGAATCTATAAGTTGTTGCTGTGGTATTCAGTCCTGAGACTCGTCTGATACACTTCCACATAACTATCACATAAACCGTATTCTCCTTAGCGTATTCCATCCTTGGTCTCCCTCTTCTGTTCTTACTTCACACATTTCCTTCTAATGCTAATTTTACAAAACTTATATGTCTCAAACGTGGCTTATTAATCTATCCCTTCAGATTCCTCCATATTGGTCGCTATTCCCCTATATATATATATATATCACGCTAATATTTGATATTGTAGAATAAGATGGTGGCTTTCACCCCCGAGTGAGGTAATAGTGAGTGAGTAATAAAGGGATGTGTTTAGTACCTGTGGGAAATCCAAGTTGCTCCGAAGGAATAAGGAATGAAAAGGTCCCGTATAAAAGATCACTTTATTTCTAATTCTAATAAAACTTTGACTTAAAAATACTCAGATATTTAACATTAATTGAGTCCACTAGGATTATTTGCCTTAGGTTTTAATGAATAAATTATTTTATTTAGAAAGAAAAACAAATAATACAATTTTACTCATGTTAATTAAGGGCCTCAAATTTAAATAACCTATAATAGAAATAATTGAAATTTAATATTATTTTTAATCATTTACAATATGCTCCTGGAATAGCACCGTCGATAAATAACGACACTAATACACAACTGCATGGAAGTCCAAGTTATCGAGGTGAAGAAATCCTCAGCCGAATATCAGGTAGGCTGAGGAATTGGTGCGTCGGGAGGAAGAAAGTCGTCAGTGTCGTCATCTCTCGAAGATCTTCTGCCCTGAGCCTTGACGGTGATGGTTTGGCGCCTTTGCAAACAGGTAAGAAACTAATATTTACCTTTCCTTCCTTCCCTCTAAGACTTTCTCAAACAGAGTTGCAGATCATCATCAAGTAATTCAAAATAAAAACCTCTACGAAGCACGTTTCTTCTTAGTAGAATATGAACAGAACCTTCCAAATCCGCTGACGCAGTTAAATAACTTCTTCAGGTTTAATAATCACAATTGTTTTCTGCCTTCAAGTCCTTCCGAGATGAGTTTATTTGGCCGGTGCTTGTCTTCCAGACGACATTAACCCCATTGACATTTGCGCATTTCATGGATGACCGTTCTTGATAAATATTATCAGAAACTTTATGTAGTAGATTCTTTTGTAACTGAATTACTAACTAGTTCAGCCTATGGGGTTCCAGGAGATGGCTACAGCTAAGCAATGGAGGCCAACATCATCTGCTGTGATAATGCAAATTTCTCATAAGCCCGGTGAAAGATAGTTTAATTCTCCTACATCCCTTGTGATCATCAGCAGGGCAAATGTCCAGCGTTTGTAAAACTTAGTCTCACTCACCCTTAATAATAATTTAATCTCAAGTACATTAACTAATAATTCAAAAATCAACATTATATTATTAAAAACGAAGACTCACCACATTTAAGAATATTATGACTCAATTACTCATATATAAAGGCACCGGAAGTGGAAGAATTTTTTCATCTCCTAATTATAATATGTGTAATATCTTAGTCAATTACTCTGAAGTGTATTTTATGAGTATAACTAAAGGGATGTTTCGCGTCTGTCGTTGCCAAAAAGAGATTTTTAGTTTCACCCTTTATTAATTATAAACAATAATGTAGTTAAGATGCGTAACTTAAAACAACCAACAAATGACATTAAAAGTAAATAAGTTAAATAATATCACGGGAGTCAGATCGTGCGTTTTCTTCCCTTCCCCTCCTTTTCTTTTAGTTATAGTCCGGAAGTGGTTTTTTTATAATAATGTAAACTATCTTTATTTCAATTGATATCTAAACCTTTTTTATTGTATTTCAATTGTTGTGTATTACTTTGTGTTTGTTTATTTTCTTTTATTATACTCAAAGAAGTTTCTTTTAGTTTTAAAATAATGTTTTCTTTTGGTCCAACCGTTTTATTCCTGTGCATCATTCCTTGTTTTCTTATATTACCAATTGATCCACGACTTGTTGGCGTCAGACTAAAAAAACTTACGGTCGCAATGGCATGGGTAAGGAAGCGGAAAAACAATAATTTTTAATTTCAACTATTAAATAATTTTTAATAGTGGTCAGCCGTATTTAATAATTCAATTATACAATCCCAATCAACGTCATTACCGTGGAGGTAAGACTTGTTAAGTTTCGCTTACTTTACACAATGTGGCAACTTTCTTGGTATGAAAATTTATTTTCATAAAATTGTAATATGTATTGCATTCTTCTTGTGATATACCAAAATGTACGAATATCTCTTGTGCTGAGAGCCAAGTTTTCCTCTTACTCACTTACGTGTATGAACGTTGGACGTAAGCCTTCCCTGACCTCTTCCATTTATGAACATTGGTATAAATAATTATAACTTTTCCCTCCACTCCCAAACTAAAACTCCGCCTTAACGGATGTACATCCTAGACCAGGCCCAGACATTATTGGTCATCTCTTCTCTTTACGATTCCAACGTTCTGAAATCTCTTTTGTACGACCTCATATGAATGGTCCCAATTTTGTAAAATTATTTATTTGCGCCGTTTCTATACCACTCTGAAATGAAATGTAATTTTATATTAACATTCAATTTTTTGTAATACAAAATATATTTAAATAAAACAATAATGAAGTCCAAGTAATTTAACTCCTCAAAATTAGCAATACAAATACATCACATGGACCTTCCGATAGGGGAAACACTTCTTCTTCCGTGGCACTGCTGCCCATTCAGAGCCTTGGCCTACCAGGTCGACCGTCGTCTTTCATCTTGCAAGACACATAGAGAGAACAGTAATTACTATTTAATAGTTTATCTGTCAATTAAATATACAATAAATGAGTTAAAACAGCCTCTTTCTCTGTTATTATTTTAACTTAAAAATTAAACTTTACTGTTTCGTCTCTCTCTTGAGACTTTTCCAGGTTTAAAAATTTAGCTTCAATTAAAGAAGTAATGGAGTGAGATCCACGTACAACTAATTTTTTATACCTGAAGAAGTCTCAAATGAGACGTAGTATAGTTTAAAATTTAAATAAAAACTGAAAAAGGGGTTCTTTTAACTCACTTATTATTATTCATTGAATTAATTACTTTATTGAGTGTCTTTAAGTCTGCGCTTGGTGCCAGCTGTAATCAAATATTCAAATCAACTTTGGATCTCGATTTATTAAAATTAAATAAAATATTACGACCAGTTAAACAATTAGATCTATCCCATCGCTGTTACCTCCTCAACCTATTTTCCAGGCCATTGCTCGTACGTTTCCAGGCCAATCGTCCCACTTCCTAATCGAGAAACGAAGATTTTCCCGCGTTCGCGGGACCAACATAATTAGGTGCACTTGCAATGTTCCGTATTCAGCTCCAGGCTGCTTTCTTACAAAAGGACAAATTCTGGTCTTCTTCTGTCTCTATGTCGCCTTGGCTCAGGAGACTGCTCCATGTCCCATAAAGGCCCTTATTCAAAGTGAATAAAGCGCCCTGCATCCTTTTCTAAGCTCACCCTACTTTAAATCCTTGCAACATCCAGGTTTCTACAATTGTTGGTTTGTTCTATGTTGTAACTAACTTTCTATTTAACAAAAATGCTAGTTGCATATCTACTAAACCTTACCAAATGTAAATGATGTGAATATTAATCAAAGTCCAGCATTAGTTTTCAAGTCTATTTATTTATATTAAATATTTGGGAAAGAAGGCAAACATATTAAGCTTATTTAATTGGTTTCAGTACTGATGAGGAACTTGAAGGAAAGACTGGATCCTCCGCCGTCAGAAACAAGTGGACGAGGTGAGTACTTGACCACAAGACTTTTAATTGTGAGACACTTATGTTGCCGCACAACTGTAATAATTTGTGGCTCCATGCAAAACACAGTTTCATTTTAAGTGAAAACTTCCGTTTGCTACATGAAAATATTCTAATTGAGTGTTGCTGGGTTGCCTGCCTGCTCCTGCCACCAAAAATTGTTGCTGGAAAAAATTCATCGGCACCTTCTAAATTAAAATGTGCACTGCACAAGTAACTACCTTTTCTTCATCAATAACACACTTAGGATTCTAATACGGGTTTGAAAAACATATTTTCAATGTCTTTACAAGGAAAAGTCGCAAAATAAAATCTCCTTTTTTTAAAACACTTAAATATTTATTGATCAGCTGAGCAGTTTCGGAGCCTATTCAAGACAAACATACGGACAGACAGACAGTTTTATTTATTGGTATAGATGAGTGATGTTATTTATTGTTCAAATATGGAGGAAAATTAACTGTAGGTTAATATAATATGGACAATTTTAAACAAAATTTATAGTTATAGTGAATCAATAGAAGAGTTCAGCTATTTAGGTGATATTTTTTAAAAAAGTAATCTCATAAACAGAGACTCTGGTTACCGAATGAGTCATTCTTGGGATCCCTTTATCACGAAAATACACGATAAACAAGCGCAGTTGACGCGCTAGGACCAATCGGATCACGACGGCATATATCATGAGAATGTCCGCCGAAACGTTGAGCCTGAACCCTTTGGTTGACCGTGAATATTTTATCAGAATTATACAACGGGAAAGTCAACGTTCATTAGTTCAATTTAACTGTAATTTTTATCGTGTATTAAGTTTGATAACTCATATTTTTCTCACTTCCGCTTTCCAGCCTTGCTTAAATGAAACGAATTATTTAAACTAATTTATGTAATCTAATATTTTGAATTATTGTAATGAAAATTTTAGTAATGCTATTAACAATTAAAAATAAAGGTAAAGTAGCAATGCATGACCCGAGGATTTTCATGCCTTGTAGACAGAAGCTGAGTTAATTAACGCGCTCGTGGCGCCGTTTCTAACTAAGCCACAAATCGAATGAGCGATTCGTTAAATTCCGTCTCGTTGCCAACTTTCAGCCTGGATAGCGCCGACGCTCACAGCTGCCAATATAAACACGCAAATGTCTCTTGGACTGTTAAAAATGCTAACTAACTAATATATCACAATTTCATTCATAATAAAGTCCTGAAACCACAAAATACAAATTAACCTGTGCACTTATTAACTACAGTCTCTTCTTTCTCTTGGAGCAAGTTAAGTAGAACTTCTGTATTAATGTTGAGGTAAATGTCTGCTCAAAGTGCGATTCACCTGTATAATTTATAGCTTTACTCGCTCCTTATAATCGTGTAATGACAAGTTTCGAGGGATTCTTACTTCTTGTTCCACAGCTTACACAAAGGAAACTCTGAAAATCAGTGACGCGTACAATTACGAAATTCCTCCGACAATATTTATTTGTTTACTGTACAGTGTTTTGTGATTGTCAAACATCAAAGCGAGCATATCACAGGTTTGACCGCCAATAACTGCGCAACGCCGTAATTGCTGTTAATTTACAAGGAATTCCGAAATTACACACAATGGCAATTCTGTTCCAATAATTAAATGCCTTCATATTACATGAAAAATTTAAATTGATTGGCAACAACAGTGAAATATAAAATACAATCCAATAACACAACATTCATTTCTATTTATAAAATTTCGACTAATCTTCGTCCCGTGAACATTTGAATTTTTATATTGCGGCGGAGTAGGACGACGACATCTTGGATCACTTTTAGAGGATCAAATCTGAGGCTTCTTCGACACGTTTCAGTGTAATAAGAATGTGTTATAATTTCCCTCAGAACGTGGTTGAGTTTACTATCGTATGTCGCCGAGACCTTCTGGGCTCGTGCCTCGTGCTCAACTGCCGAAAATAAATTGTAAAACAGTGTGGAGTCTCAGTGCCATCAATTCCTCCAGCCGCGTCCATTGCAGAACCATGTTTAGCTACGCTTGTTACGCAAGTTTCGGTTATATTCAATTGTTGCCCGGGTGACGTAAGCGTACGCGGGAAGTAATAAAGTTTTCCTTTCTGTTCAAAACCTTAAAAAATCTGATATCTTGAAATAAGATTCCTCTTTTGCAAATCACAATTTAGCTAAATATTGTCACAATTCATTCTACCTCCACTCAACGTGGCACTAATTGCAAATACATAAAACTATTAGCATCACTATAAATTTCATAGTAAACATCCACAATAAATGTATTCCTTTTCTTATAATTGTGAACTCTGTCTGTAATCTTCAGAAATACATTTCTCTGTCAAGAGTTCCTCGGAATTTGTTTCCCTTCATATTCCTGATATTGCTTCGGAATTTACTAGCATTCTATTCCCCTTGGTCATCTATTTTGACACTCTTAATGCTATCGGTTGGCCTGAAATGAACTCTGCCAACAACTTGTTTTCTTTCTATAACAAACTTTATCACGAGATCGTGCGGCTCATCCTTATATCTATTACATATGAGAAGCTTGGAAAAGTCTGTCAATAATTGGTATCACAAGACCACAAATTCAGGCCATTTCTGATCTTACAGAACAGACGGACGACATAGCCAAAAATCATTTCCTGTTCACACTCAACCACATATAATTAGTCTATGAACTTTAAATTCATGTTACAACTACTGCTCTACAGTTAGGAATAAAGCACATATTAGTCTCGTTGTTTTACCTTACAGTGATACTCTTATAAAATGAACTTACTTCATTGCTTAAAATTAAAAATGCTTCTCTAATTTCCAAGTCTATAGTTTCGTTGTCTGGAATTATTAAACAACTACTTATAAATTGTCCATTAGCAATGTTGTATACAAAATAGACTACATCCAATATTTCCAGTGCTATCCTACACTTTATGTCTACTATACTTCTACCATTGAAGGTTATTGCGCTTGCCAAGAAGGAGAATTCCTTAACTTCGTTCATAATATCCCTTCCCAATCTAACACCCTTTTTAATCTACTTTTTCCCAAACTACACTCCATTACCTTATTAGAATCATTTAAACCAACGTTTGATATTATGTCATTTAGTTTACAATTTGGGAAACTGCTTTTAAATAATATATAGTGATTATTTAATCTGTTCTCCCGTTGCATTCGATTGTGGCGCTCCACTATTTGATATTTTCCAGCACAGGCTGTGACAAATCCCTATGAGGGGAAATAAACGCCGTCTGATTTTGTCACGTCCTAACAAAGTCGAGTGCGATGTTGCACGATCCGCATTTAAGCATTTGAGACACGTTCATGTCGCGACATTACATACAGACATGAACCTGTCATTCAAAGCCATAGGATTATATCTACTTTGATTAACAAAGATAAGAAAATTTATAAACTGAAAAATCACCATTTACAAAATGATATCGTAAAATGATTATTGGAGTTAATGAAACTTTGATTAAGTAATTGGTTAATTCTGCCCCATGACACCATAAATCATAAAGTTTTGCGGCAATTTCTGTCAATTCATTGACTAAACAGTTGATAAAAGGCTGAATGAAATAAAGTTTATAAAATGTCAATATACTTTTATGGTGTAGTCTTGACGACAAATTGAAATTTCGTCCCAGACTCATGAAATTTATTACTTTACTATCTGAGTGCCCGGCGATACCCTGAAATTGACATACATTATCATCATTATTATTAGTGATTCAGGGAGAAGATCGCGATTTTATAAATTTACCTCCTCACGCCCCTTACATTATGAGAGCCGAATTTCTTCACAACCACCTTAAGCAATGACATGTGGTCAAAAGTCTATTCAGTATGGAAACTCAGAATTAAGTGACTAACCGCAATAAATATTGGCAGATTAATTTTCAAAATACCATCGTTACAAAATAATGGCATCAATGGAAGGAGTTGCAGGACAGACAAACTACTTGCAGACGAGAGTCTCAAGCCGAATATAACGGAAGCTAAAACACTCCTTTCCTTTCATTTATAATACATAATCAAAACTTAACACTCCATTCCTCACGTATGAATAGTCTGTGAGTATTCTAATTGTCTATGACTTTAATTCGGAGAAATCTTTTCCTGGATATGCTAACAACCTCCTATCGGATAATAGTGTATCTCATAGATTATCTTTTCGTTTCTTAGAGCCTTTATCTCCTGGTAGACATTCCACTGAGTAACGACTTGAGCAATATGCATTTATATTTTTGTTGCCTTATCTATATAGACTGTTTCAAAGTCGTCCTTCTATTGATTAACTAAAATATTTTAATATATAATCTGAAAGTAGGGGGAAACTTACATAAATTGCATTATTCACCCACTTGAGATACCAAAACTCCCTGAGGGAACCGGGAGTGTTACACACTTCCTTAAGGAGCTCTGTGACCTCAACCTCACTTGTCTCCTCATTAGACAGCCTTTTGCAAGATCAATTCATAACTTTCTCATTCTGTCAGTAGTTAGGTCAGTTTTAGCCTGAGCGTGGAGCTCGACCCGAAACCACGTTTTCGTAACTTTCTTTCAGTTCCTCGACTTTATATCCGAGTTACAAAAGATCAACTATCTACACTATGAGTGGCATTTAAATACCGAGTCATTAACGTTTTTACTTTAAATATCACAAGTTATCATCCACTAGATGTAACTCTCAAATTAATTATTCCCGTATTTTAGTCGTTCATCTTATTTAGATTTATTGTTAATTCCTCGGTTCAGTCATACATTGCATTAAGTAAAAATGATTAGAACAAAGGAAGATATGTTTACGTAAGTACAAAAATCCCTTAAATGCGTAATTAGAGTAAAAAATAAACGTGTAAAAAATTTTAAACAAGAAACACAATAAAAACGAACACACACACGAGAAGAAAACAAGCATTAATAACAGAAATTTCACTTCTTGAGCTGCACGACGAGGAATCTGACCTTCCTTCTATAGTGGCTCCACGCAATACATGAAACAAACAACACTACAAATTAAACAGAAAGTCTTTAAGTTATGTAATAAGCAACACTTTTGCAGTAACATTAATTTCAACGTCGTCTCTGAAATTTATCATTAACTTATTTGCAAAATCATGGAGCACTTAATAACTACGTACATTCGGGATGCATTTGAACCAACATGAATTTCGATAGGGTTTTTCGTGTGAAAGTCAGATAATCAATTTGTTTCAAGATCTGGCAGATCGTGCTGTGGTGGTAGAATAGGCGCCATTGTTATTGATTTGGCAAAGGTTTTCGTTGTAGTTCCTCATGACATCTTCATCCAGAAGTTAGATGGGCAGCTATTGACAAAAGAGTAGTTCTCGGGTTGCACGAATTCTTAAACAATAGTTGGGAAAGAAACTTCAGAACTCGGATCCCCCAGGGATCAGGTTTTACCCCATTATTGTTCCTCATATTTACTAATGATTTGCCTGATAATATAAATTCTAAGGTCCGACTTTTTGCAGATGACTGTGTAATAACTAGGGAACAAGACTCCGCTGCTCTCCAAAGTGATTTATATACTCTAAGTACATGGGCTAATCAAAATAAACTCAAAATCAACAATAGTAAAAGTAAGGCGATTAGTTTTACTAAAATGCGCGTTATCGAAGAAACAAACTGTAAATACCTAGACTTTAATTTTAACAGTAATCTGGGGGCAGGTGAAGCGTGGAACACCTTGCACGTAGTCATGAGAACACTCAACAAGGGGAATGCAAAATCTAAAGAGATGGCATATTTATCATTAGTACGCTCACTTATGGTGCAGCACGCCCCTGGGATCCGTACAGGATAGGTCAAATAGATTCCTTAGAAAGGGTGCAAAGAAGGGCCGCAAAATAGGTACAAGTATAACCTGGGTATGGGAACAAAAAGGTAAAGTGACTAAAGACAAGAAGAGAAACAGCTAAGCTACACATTCTCTACAGAGCCATTGCAGGTGAAAAACATTGGCAGGGAAAGAAACGAAACGGAACGGGAGGGATGATCACTTGTTTAAATTACAAAGCAAGTCACCAAAAACAGACGTTGGAAAGTACTCATTGCTAAATAGAACAATTAATGACTGGCACAATCTACCTGCAGGAGTGTTTGGGGAACTTGCTCTGACAGAAAGAAACTTTAGACTTCATCTAAGTTTAGTGCAGTGTAGTGAAGTGACAAGTACAGCCAAATCTCTAAAAATATACTACAGTGAAATATATTTCCAGTGTTTTCTTTCAATAGAAAACAATACTATTCATCTTCTTATAATATGATTCCACAATAAATTATTTATATTGAATATAATTATACATTCGATTACGACCAACATCTTAATTATTGTTTAAGTTCTGTGTATCTGCCACCGAGCATCTCCCCATTTGTAGATTTAATAAATATATACATACATACAAATGTTACAACTCAACCAGAAACTGTTAATATTAAATGTTGTTGATGCGGTAATCAGTCCATACTCTTGTCTCATTCAAGCTAACCTATCCTGCGCAATCCTTTTTATATCTACATAAGTGCCAAATTCTCCCTAACCTGCTTAGCGCATCCCATCCTTGGCCTCCCTCTTCAGATCTAACCCCACAAACTTCACTCTACAAGACCCAAGAGTCTCAAAAAAGGGCCTGTTAACATATCCTTCCTCTGTATCAACGTTATTCAAATTTTTCTCTCTTCCCCTATTCTTTTTAGACCTTCCTGATTACTAACTCTATCCACCCATCTAATTCTTATATAGAACCACATTTCAAAGGCTTCTATTCTTTCCCTTCTGCAACTCCTACCGTCCAAGTTGCGTGACCCAAAAACACCACGCTACTTCCCAGTATTTTAGAAATGATTTTCTAACTTTCATACTTATATTAGCCGAAAGAAAATTCCTTTCTTGCCCAAGTAGCAGAATTCCCAAACTTCCTACAAAATAAGTAAACGACACTCTGAAGAACGTCATAGAAGATGTTGAACGAAACTCACAGTCCTTACCCTTTCTAACCCTTCTGAAAGGGGTGAGACCAAAGCTTAAATCAGGAAAGCTTGGTCGTTCCTCTTTTAGGAGAGTTGGAAGGAAAAAATTCGTCAACAAGAAGCGGACGTGCTTAATACTTGATTTCCATTTATGAGGATGTTGCAGGCATTTATCATCTACGTCACGGAGATTTCATCGCAATACTGAGTACATTTAACCCCAATTTGTTAAGATCAAAGATCTATACTTGCAGATATTTCAAGTTGTTGAGAATTAATTGATTTTTTCGCCACGAGTGTTGCTAGGTTGCCTAACTGCCCCTGCCTCCAAAGATTGTTGCTCGAAAATATTCCTCGACAACTTCATCAATAAGACTCCCACGACGTTTCCAAAACTGGAAAAAACGGATTTTTCAATGTTATCATAAGAAAAGGTAACAAGATTATAAATATCAAGACGATAGAAATTTTCAAACAAATTTTATTAGAGAATAATAGATTCTATAATAATAATGTAATGTACTATAAGTTCTCCGGAAACTGCTTCTCAATAATATAGATTGTAATGTTTAAATTCCGTCCGATTGTGACGCTCCACTGCGCAGGGTGAGAGAAAGAACCACAAGTTTCAACTACAAGGAAGAATTCATGTGTTGACGTCACTTCCGTAACTTCACGTCATCAGTGCAATGGTTCAACAAGGAAGAATGCGGCGTTGCGATGTTGTTGTTGTTGTGATATTCAGTCTTAAGCCTGGTCTGATGCAACACTCCATTTTTACCTTTAGTGCGCAAGCCTTTTTATTCCCTCGTAACTATCACAACTCACATCCTCCCAAATCGTCTTCGCGCATTCTATCCTTGGTCTTCCTCTTCTGTTTCTCACCACACACACAATTCCCTCTAGTACTAGCCTAAAACGTGGCCTATTAATCAATCCCTTCTCTTGGTCAACGTCCTCAATACTGTTCGCTTTTCCCCTATTCTCTTTATAACTTCCTCCTGACTCTCGCACTATCCACCCATCTCATTCTCCTATAGCACCACATTTGAAACGCTTCTATACTTTTATTTTTTCCCAACTCCTATAGTTCACGTTTAGCACCAACATAACGCTACACTCCATGCGAACATTTTTGGTAACTATTTATTATTTTCACACTTATATTACCCGTAAGTTTTTCTCTCTTTTACTCTGTTTGACACCCATAGTGGAAAAACGTAGTTTTCTAGTGCCTCCCTTTTGGGCCTCCTATTTAGGGTTCTGTCCAACAAGATAAACTTTACTCTTCTCTTTATTTCTTCTTCCATTCTCTTGCTAAAAGATATTATTTGTCCTAGATATATATAGTGATGTATACAGTAGCTCTGTTCCTTCAAGATATATTGCAGTTTGACATCACTTCCGTTTTAGATTTATTCATTGACAGTCCTGCCAACTTGCTGTGTGAGGTTAACTCTTGAAGCATTGGAGTTTATGTTGTTTGCAAACCTCAAGTGTGTTATTCTCTTGTTATTAATGCCTATTCTATTTTAATTTTCTGAATAAGTCTTCCAGCATACAGGTAAATAGCTTTGGGGAAATTGGGTCCCCTTGTCTGACTCGTCTTTCCACACGGAAATATTGGCCTGTTTTTTCAGCTTTTCGTTTAGCATAATTTTGTGTATAGATTTTTCTTAGTAACTGGATGTATTTAACTTTTCTTCCTTGGTTGGTCAGTGATTTAAGTTTTGCTGTATTCTAAAAAAGGTGCATAAATTTTTAAGTGATTTTCTTCTGACATTTCTACTATTTCACTGATGGTTTGGATATGGCCCACTGTGCTGTAACCTGTTTGTTCTGAGGGTTGATTCTCCTCATGTCATTTTGCTATTCGCCTCTATAGTATTTTTGTGAACAGTTTATATATAAGTTTGACTTCAGGTTTTAGGTCTATAGTTGTTCAAATCATCCTTCGTAATTCCTTGAGAAGGATTATAATCGTGTTTATTTTCCATTGTTCGGGAATGATCTTCGTTTATATGATTTTCTTGAAAACTTCTGTGATGATTGGAGTTAAGTGTTCTGCGGCTATTTTAAGAGCCCGTGTCATTCTATTTTTAAGATAATTAATTGATGCTCTAACCTCACTATAGATTATACCGGGTATGTCTTATGTGGTGACTTGATCCACATAGCCTGGGTCGTTATTTGTGACTATTTTTTGTACGTAGCTTGTATATTTTGTTTTGTTGAATTCCGTTGCTGATTATTTTGTCTTTTCGACTGATTAAGGGAACCCCTGAATGTTCCTTGGATATTAGGAACAATAATATATAGTAATTTTTGAATCTGTTCTCCCTTTGCTTTCGGTTGTGGCGCTCCTCTAGTTGATATTTTCCAGCACAGGCTGTGAAAAATCCCTTTGAGTGGAAATCAACGCCGTCTGATGTCGTCACGTCCTAGCAAAGTCGAGTGCGACGTTGCACGATCCGCATTTAAGCAGTTGAGACACGTTCATGTCGCGACATTACATACAGACATGAACCTGTCAACCAAAGCCATAGGATTATATAGACTTTGTTCGAGTAACAAAGAAAAGAAAAATTTAAACTGAAAAATGAACAATTACAAAATGATATCGTAAAACGATTATTCGACTTAATGAAACTTTGATTAAGTAATTTGTTAATTATGCCCCATGACACCATAAATCATAAAGTTTTGTGGCAATTTCTGTCAATTCATTGACTAAACAGTTAATAAAACGCTGAATGTAATAAAGTTTATAAAATGTCAACGTACTTTTATGGTGTAGTCTTGATGACAAACTGAAATTTTGGCCCAAACTCGTGAAATTCATTACTTTACTATCTGGGTGCGCGGCGATACCCGGAAATTGACTTACATTATCATCACTATTATTAGTGATTCAGAGAAAAGATCACGATTTTATAAAATCAACTCCTCACGCCCCTTACATTATGTTAGCTGAATTTCTTCACAACCACCATAAACCATGACTCCGTATCTTAATAGACTCAAAAATCTATTATGTATGGCAACTCAGAATTAACTTACTTACCGCGATAAATATTGACAGAGTACCAACGTTACAAAATAAGGGCATCAATGGAAGGAGTTGCAGGACAGACAAACTACTTGAAAAGAAGAGTCTCAAGCCGAAATAACGGAAGCTAAAACACTCCTTTCCTTTAATTTATAATACATAACCAAAACTTAACACTCCATTCCTCATCTGTGAATACTCTGTGAGTATTCTAATTGTTATCAATATGATTACAGAACTAATTTAGGACACGCAGTCTGATTCCCGCTTACAGATTGGATTGATTTCGCTGCCCTTGACACTGGGTTATCGATTGCGCCTTTCCTCCTGATGCAGGCCTCAGAGCTGCGAGCTTTGTCAAGTAATCAAGCAGCTACTCTTAAGGTTGCTGACTCCCAACATCAACATTTCAGTTTCCTTCCATTCATCGTCAGGCCTCGATGGACATTCCTCACATTCTCACCTCGCGTTTATTACGTTTCAAGTCAACAGTTTGTTAACCCAATAAATGTTTAACAAATACCTAATGACCTAAATATCAACATTAAGCCCTTCCATTTAACAGTATATGCATTTATAACATCTGAGTACAGGATATACATACTTTATATTATTATAGACACTTCGTTTAGATTCCGGAGAAGAGCATAAACTTTGTCAATAATTATTTTTTTAACTCTTTTAAATGAACTTCTAACACTATTGACCATGCAACTCTTGAAATAGCTGAACAACAACGACACTATGTAGAAATTCCTGGAAGATGCTGAACAAAACACACAGTTCTTACTCTTTCCAACCCACCGAGGAGAGGAGAGACCTAAGCCTAATATTAGGAGAGCTTGGTTTCGCCCCTCCTCTGTGAGTTGGAAGGAAGATATTCGTCAGCAAGAAGTGGACGTGCTGAATACTAGACCACTTGATTTCTATTACCGTCATTTCCTCGCTTTAGCGCTATATTGAGTACATTTGTCCCCAATATTCCAGCACAAGCTGAGAGAAAGAACCACAAATGGTTTCACGTCATCAGTGCAATAATTCAACAAAGAAGAAAGCTGCAAATATTGTATCGAGTGCTAACGGCTGTTCTAATATTACATGAACATTATATCTATTTAATACGAATTGATATGCAAATAACACAACAATTTATAAAATATATCTAATTAGATTAACAACATCCACAATTTTCGATAGAGCTTCGTTTTCTGAAATTTCTCTATTTTCTGTCTTGTCGTCCTATTGTTTTGTGTTTGAAGGAATAAGAGAGAGAGAGAGAGAGAGAGAGAGAGAGAGAGAGAGAGAGAGCTGTTGAACTCCAACGGAGAAGTTGGTATCAATAAAGTGGCAGTCAGATCATTCATGTTGTCGACAATGTATCCCTTCCTCTGTTGCAGGTGTTGGTTGCTGACTCTCAACCTTCCTGCACGGGCAGAAATCTCCCAGCAGTGACGTCACGAGGTGAAGGCAGGAGACTCGATCCCCGGACTCCTACAACATGCAAGGTGAATATAGATGCATGAACTGAGATAAACATTTATTTTTCAACATATAAAGTCCTTATATGATAACGTAATCAACTATTGACCACTCAGACTTTGAATATTAAACTGAAAACAAAAAACTAATATTTGAGAAAACAATAATAATAATCCGTATTATGAAGTCCTGACAATCTATTAACGAGGGGCTACATAATCATCCCCCCTACGTAGAGAGAGTATAATGATTAATAATAATACTGCATGCTAACCAATTTTCCTCCACGAATGTACTAATACTTAACTCATAATTTTGCATGTTACTCAGATCCTATTTCGTTTGTATATATAATGTAACATGTAAGTTATAACACCACCCGATTGTTGGTACATACAGCCTGTGCTATCCTACTCTAGTTAATACGCTTCCAAAGTATCAGAATTCCTTTACCTTCCGTCAAAATATCCCTTCCCAATGTAACCCCCTGGTTATTCCGCTGTTACCCATACTTTAGTTTTAGTGTATAATTAATAATAAACTCCCGGATGAATTTTGAGGGGTGTATTTTGTATAAATTTTGCCAAATTAAGGACCTGATTCATGGCCGAGACAACTTTCTGTGTTATTTCACCAATATGCGGGAGGAAGGATAATTTTGAATCTAACACAACAACTAAATAAAGATTTTGATATACAATTTCAATGGGTTTTATCGTCAAATTTTATTATAGGATGTGTTTTTGTGACTTTCTAGTGATTCTAGTTTTATCACTAATTATTAGCATTTTGTTAACAATGCACCAGTTACTTATAATTTCTATAATGACGTTTTTTTCTCTCTGAAGATGCAAAAGCAATTGCTATCATTCCATCAGTCCTGTTAATTATTTTTAAAAGTAAATAAATATATATGATCCAAAAGAGTGATCCCAGAGTTCTCCCTCTCTCCATTGCTTTTGAATTTATGATTTTCTCGGGAAAATATTAAGAATTGATAAGGTTTAAAACAGTGTGGCCACCATAAATGGTCGAAAGCCCCGGTTATATCCACAAAAATAGCCAAAGTGTGTTTAGAAGTGGAGGACCTCATAACATCAACCACATGATTGATTGAATCTACTGTGCTTGTTTTTTCGAAAACCGTATTGGTTGTTATCCAAAGTATTTTTTTGTTTAAGATGTAATAAATAAGATTCTATTTGCAATTAAACAATTTCCAAGGAATTTAGGAGGCTGATTGGTCTGTATGAAAGACGATCCTCAGGGGTTTTGTTTCTCTACTCTGTTGTATTGCCTGGAGCTACTCCAGAGGGAAGGACAGTCAAATCTCCATTGCGTGTTTCTCAGTATGTGCTTGTGATCTCTTGTATGCATGTAGTGTTTATACTGACTTTAGACTATGTACAATTTCTTTTATTTATTTTAAGATTAATTATGTTCCTTATTTTGTTTGATATTTGTAATGTATGACGTATCATATTTCCCCAACCGAGGAACTGATGGAAACAACAATAAATCTAAAATCTGTCTAATTTCTGCAACTTCTTCCTCCGTGATAATAACCTCCTCCATTTTTTTCATGCTTATTTTTTTCCGTACTTCTTCTTGGGCTTTCTTGTGCATTAATTTATGTTCTAAGCTCTTGGAACTAAGATACTCTTCATATTCCTTCCTCTTTTCTTTGATATCCTGTTCTATATCTTCATCCCATCAATATGGTTTACGTTTATGTTTATTTCTTCGAATATACCTAATGCTACTTCATGTATGCACTCCTTTATATGCTTGTATTGCTCTTCTATGCAGAAGGGGTTTTCTACCTCTAAATTTTTATCTAACCGGTTGTTGTATATTAATTTCGTACTCTAGACTTTTTAGATTATACCTTCTTTGTTCTAGTTTTTCACCTTCTTTTTGTATCTCTATACCTTGGCTCTTTCGGCCGGGGAAAAATACTGTAGTTCTGACAAAACAATAATCACTAAAATAGTTCAGTCCTCTGCAAACTTTAACATTATGAAATTTTACAAATGTTTTTTTTGTTATGACATAATCGAT
Source organism: Eucriotettix oculatus (assembly GCA_034510155.1). Classification (NCBI taxonomy): domain Eukaryota; kingdom Metazoa; phylum Arthropoda; class Insecta; order Orthoptera; family Tetrigidae; genus Eucriotettix; species Eucriotettix oculatus. The sequence goes on along the minus strand of CM067377.1, from coordinate 214,146,568 downwards.
AATATTTCACTTATTTTCCTGTTTATTCCTTGCACATTCCACGTACCTAATTTCAATGTCATTTTCAGTCGCTTTGTCCGTATCCGTTTTTCCGTCATATTCCGAGAAGTCGATATGGGTTTTTTACGGGAATAGAGTGTTGGCCCATTGCCCATCCCTCCTCCTTTATCCTTGCTTGGGTCCGGCACCTGGCTGATTGAGCTACACAATCCATTCAACGATGGTAATTACGTCAGTATCTCACGTCTATGAGATCTGAAATATCGATAGAACCGCTTACGATCCCTGTTGGTGGCGTTGAAGTGCGTGCCATGGGACAAACCTTAACAGTCCGACCATTTCATTTAACATTGGTAGTTCCTTAAGATTGTTAATTTTATTGCCATTAATATTAACAAATTTAAAATATTATCTGTTATTATTACACCAAATACCACGATTATTTAAAGCCCTTTTAAGACATATAGGCTACTTCCGAAAGATGGTAAAGCTGTGTAAGAAATTTTTATAATCCCTTTTACTGAACGTCCAACACTATTCACCGTTCAACTCTTGAAATAGCATCCTCAGGAAACAACGACACACTGAAGAACGTCAAGGAAGATGTTGAACGAAACACAAAGTCCTTACTCTTTCCAACCCTCCAAGGAGGGGAGAGATCTGAGCCTAATATCAGGAAAGCTAGATGACTCCCTTCTTTAGACGAGTTGGAAGGAAAACATTCGTCAGCAAGAAGTGGACGTCCTGAATACTTGACCACTTGATTTCCATTTATGAGGATGTTGCAGGCATTAAAAATCTCAGTTACAGAGATTTCCTCGCTTTAGCGCAATATTGACTAAATTTATCCCCAATTACTTAAGTTTAAAATTCTATACTTGCAGATATATTAAGTCGATCTTTCAACTTGTTCAGAATTAACTGATTTGTTGCTCGAAAATATTCCTCGACGCCTTTGGAATTAAAGTCTTCACTGATCAAGTAACAATCTTTTCTTCTCAGTACGTTTTCAAAACTCGTAAAAACGCATTTTTCAATGCCGTTCATAAGGAAACATAACAAGATTATTAATGTATCAAGACGATAGAATTTTTCAAACAAATTCTGACGTGAGAATTTTAAGTAAATTAATTATAGATAATAAATAATGTAAAGTACATTAAGTGCTTGGGAAACTGATTCTCAATAATATAGATTGAAATGTTTAAATTCCGTCCGATTGTGGGGCTCCATGAGTCGAATATTCCAGCACAGGCTGTGAGAAAGAATCACAAATTTCAACCACAAGAAAAATACTTTTGTTGACGTCACGTCCAAGGTTTCACGTCATCTGTACCAATGGTTCAACAAAGAAGAAACCTGAAAATATTGTAGAGTGCTAACGGCTGTTTCTATTATTACATGAATATTATATATATTTAATACGAATTGATATGCAAATAACACAACAATTTATAAAATATATCTAATTAGATTAAAAACATCCACAATTTTAGATAGAGCGCCATTTACAGAAATTTGTCTATTTTCTGTCTTGACGCTCAATTGTTTCTGTTTGAAGGAATAAGAGAGAGAGAGAGAGAGAGAGAGAGAGAGACAGCTGTTGGACTCCAACGGAGAAGTTGGTATCAAAAAATTGGCAGTCAATACATTCATGTTGTCGACAATGTATCCCTTCCTCTGTTGCAGGTGTTGGTTGCTGACTCTCAACCTTCCTGCACGGGCAGAAATCTCCCAGCAGTGACGTCACGAGGTGAAAGCAGGAGACTCGATCCCCGGACTCCTACAACAGACAAGGTGAATATAGATGCATGAACTGAGACAAACATTTATGTTTCAACGTATAAACTCCTTATATGATAATGTAATCAACTATTGACCCCTTAGACTTTAAATATTAAACTGAAAATAAATAAGTAATATTATTAATAATAATAATAATCCGTATTATTAGGTCCTGACAATCTGTCCACGAGGGACTGCATAATCACCTCTCTACTTAGAAAGTGTATAATGAGTTAATAATAATACCGCGTAATAACCAATATCCTCCACGAATGTAATGATACTCATAATTTGGCATGTTATTCAAATGCTATTTCATTTGTATATGTAATGCAACATGTAAGTTACAACCCCCACGATTCTTGTTGCATAAACATAAAAGTTACACGAAGGGGTAACAGGTTAATATTTGTGACCCTGAAACAGGTAACACCCCTTCAAAAGCATATAAGAGAAGTTCAATGGCTGTGTCCCTACTTGCTTCCGAGTTGCGAGAAAATTTGGTCTATATTCCTCCTGGAATCTAGATTTCTATGTGGCACATACTGCCACAAAAATATATTTTTACAGCTAATTATATTTATCAGGAGAAGAATCTTGAAGCATCTCGTCCGTCTAATTACAGTGTATATTTACATTATTCAATAATAATAAAAAGACGGACAAATAGTCAGCATATAAATATATAAATTTTACTCTGTTGTAATTTATGTTGCTTGGCCTGAGAATTTTCATCTAAATCAGTTATGATTGAAAATTAAAAAATATAAATGTTAGTTATAATTGATCATTATTTACAGCAATTTTCCAAACTACGGAAGATATTTAAGTGTTACGTACTACGTCATTGCCTACGGTACACGTAATAATTCTATATTATATAAGATATCTAAGTCCACTTGGAACAATTTAACAGAAACATTGAAATAAATCATTTTGCTTCTGTTTCCGCTGTTGTTGTAGATGTGTTAGGATGAAATTTTCAAGTATTCCCTTTTATTCTTCTGTAACTATCCAGGATTCTATTCTGCCTCATTGCTCGTTGACATCTTTCACTATTTAGTTGGTTGTTTGTATATTCTATTAATTGGATACCTAGTCTAATTTTGTTTATGTTCTTTTACTTGGTTATCAATAATTTGCAATAATATAAATTTTATTATTTTATAAAATAATCCTCCTCTATGTTTTTATTTTGAGTTTGATACAGGGTCATTCCATGACAAGTGACTATACATTTATGTAAACGTATCAGGCTTGAGAACCTGCAGTTAAATAAACTCTCCCATGGCTGGTCTCGGGACCACGGGATACGAACCTTTGATTGTTAATGCAAGGCTGCCATGGATTCCACATGGAATTTTGAGTGTGTTGTATTGATTCTTACTCGTCGTGTTATGAACTTCATACGTAAATTAATGCTACATACTGAAAAAGAAATTCGCACGTTTAGAAAAGGCATACTTTTACTTTTGAGACTTCATGGAGTTAATAACAAATAGGTGATTGATCAAAAAAAGGTTTTGTTTTACTTTTGGTCATAAAGCTAAGAAAGTGAAATAGCACGTTATTATTACACAATAAAATACGATGAGACGATATTTTTCGTGAGCCGCCGCACTACAGTGAACTTTGCCCAAAAATTTTAGACCTTTGTCATCGAGAAAATAAAATGAAATATATGTTTCCTATTAAATAAATTACTCATCTTTATAATTGTGTCAACTAGAAAACGATTTATACCTGTGAAAAAGCTCATTTTTGTCGTTTTTTGATTGTAGCCAGGATTGCTGCTCCAAATTTAGCAAAGCTGTGAATCGTCTGACTTGTAAACACTCATGTAGATTTGCAAACCACGAAATATGAATACCGTACATATTCTATTTATCTCTCCAGGATCATTTGAGATTACAAAAAAATAATAAAAACTTTTTTTCGCCATCTTTGTGGACTCATAGTTTCCAGGGGTGAAATTAGTTTAAAGATGTGTTATTATTTTCATAAATTACGCATACTATTTATCTGGGAAACGAATTTTCATGATCTATTCTTTAATAACTGCCACAATATTGAAGTTCAAAAGTGTCACTTTTGAAACGACGTCGTCTCCGACGAAAAACACCGGCGTATCTCATATAGAACTCAAATTTTGCATATGTTCATGTAAGGCTTCAGAGTACAAACTGTCTAAATTTTATCAAAATCGGAAATGGACACGAGGGAACCTTTCCTCAAATCAAAACACTTGACATGGAATGACCCTATATTTGACTCGAGTTGTTCCTGTCATCTCATGTATTTCTTAATTTTTTATTAGATAATTTAATAACGATACATCCCTTATTTCTTAAAGCGACTATTCATCATTTTTCGTTCATAGTCTGCAAACAGGAGCCTGATATTAGTCTTTACTCATTATCGGTTAGTTTGTATTTTTTTTCATTTTTTTCTATCGTACAACTGCATGGTACGTTTATTGCTGATAAACATTTAACGAAGTCTAATCTTTTTGATTTCTGGTTCAATTACATGTTTTCTAAAGCTCAGACTTTTAACAAAAATTATTCCGAAAGGTTTTTAAGACTTTCAATAGGATTTTTAGAGGTTTCGCAATTGTGTCAGGAAAAATAAAACCGATGTCTTTTTCCCACCTCTTTCCTTGTTGTTCATCGTACCTTGTATCTGTTTTATTATGTCCCTTTCATTCATATAATAATATCGTTCGCATAAACTTTCATTTTGTTTGGTAACAATTAGTTAATCGTTATTAAGTTTAAAAAACATTATATTTCAATCATATAATGTTTAGATTATAATCGCATTACAATATTTCAATTAAGGAATATTTTGTAAATACGATTGTCTATGAAGAGGAAGGAAAAGTAACAATATATAAAATTTAATGTCACACGTGAATTTCCCTTAAATTCTGTTGTCATCTTTTGATGTGGTTGCTGAAGACGCTGGTAGGAAACACGTCACACGTTTTTGTACTAATTGAACTAATTATTAATCTTAATCAGAGGAAAGTCTCTTTACTTTTCGGGAGCGACGTTAATCGACGAAACTGAGGACCAGCCATGTCTTGCAAACAATTCCCTTATAAATCCTAATATAGCCATTGTCCACCCTCAGCCACATATAATTAGTCTATGAACTTTACATTCATGTTACAACTACTACTGCACTACACTTAGGAATAATGCACTTATGAGTTTCGTTGTTTTACCTTTCTGCGATGCTCTTATCAAATCAACTTACTTCATTCCTTAAAAATAAATATACTTTTGTAATTTTCAATTCTATAGTTTCCTCGTCTGGTATTATTAAACTACACAAAGGTCCTACACATTAATCGTCCATTAGCAATGTTGTATACAAAATGGACTGTTGTGACTGTAACCTAAGTTATATAGACCAATCTAGGCGAATATTAGGGTGTAAAAATATTCCCAACAGAAAAAAATGTTTTTATTTTGACTCTACTCGTTTTTCACAAAGAGAAACACATTTTCCAAAAAGATTCATCTTACAAATGTTCAACTCAACGAGAAACGGTTAATATTTAATGCTGTTGATGCGGTAATCAGTCCTTAAACTGGTCTCAGTCATCATAACCTATCCTGCGCAATCCTTTTTACATCTACATAATTTCCAAATTTTCCTTAATCTGCTTAGCGCATCCCATCCTTGGCCTCACTCTTCTAATCTAACCCCACAAACTTCCCACGAGTCACCAAAAGGGGCCTGTTAACATATCCCTCCTCTGTGTCAACGTCCTCCGAATTTTTCTCTCTTCCCCTATTCTTTTTATACCTTCCTGATTACTAACTCCATCCACCCATCTAATTCTTATATAGAACCACAATTCAAAGGCTTTTATTCTTTCCCTTTCTGCAACTCCTACCGTCCAAGTTTCGTGACCGAATAACACCACGCTACTTCCCAGCATTTTTAGCAATGATTTTCTAACTTTCATACTTATATTAGCCGAAAGAAAATTCCTTCCTTGCCCAAGTAGCCGAATTCCCAAACTTCCTACGAAATAAGTAAACGACACTCTGAAGAACGTCATAGAAGATGTTGAACGAAACTCACAGTCGTTACCCTTTCTAACCCTACTGAAAGGGGTGATACCAAAGCTTAAATCAGGAAAGCTTGGTCATTCCTCTTTTAGGAGAGTTGGAAGGAAAAAATTCGTCAACAAGAAGCGGACGTGCTTAATACTTGATTTCCATTTATGAGGATGTTGCAGGCATTTATCATCTACGTCACGGAGATTTCATCGCAATACTGAGTACATTTAACCCCAATTTGTTAAAATCAAAGATCTATACTTGCAGATATTTCAAGTTGTTGAGAATTAATTGATTTTTCCGCCACGAGTGTTGCTAGGTTGCCTAACTGCCCCTGCCTCCAAAGATTGTTGCTCGAAAATATTCCTCGGCGCCATTGAAAAGAAAGACTTCACTGATCAAGCACCAACATTATCTTCATCTATCAGATTCTCTGGACGTTTCCAAAACTGTTAAAACGGATCTTTCAATGCCTGCATGAAGAAACGTAACAAGATTAAAAATATCAAGACGATAGAAATTTTCAAACAAATTTTATTATAGAATAATAGATTTTATAATAATAATAATAATAATGTAATGATCTATAAGTTCTTCCGAAACTGCTTCTATATAATATAGATTGTAATGTTTAAATTCCGTCCGATTGTGACGCAGGGTGAGAGGAAGAACCACAAGTTTCAACTACAGGAAGAATTCATGTGTTGACGTCACTTCACGTCATCAGTGCAGTGGTTCAACAGAGAAGAATGCGGCGTTGCGATGTTGCTGTTGCGGTATTCAGTCCTAAGACTTGTCTGATGCAACACTCCATTTTTACCCTTAATGCGCAAGCCTTTTTATACCCTCGTAACTATCACAACTCACATCCTCCCAAATCTGCTTAGCGCATTCTATCCTTAATCTTCCTCTTCTGTTTCTCACCACACACACAATTACCTCTAGTACTCATTTTATAGACACTCGTGCCTAAAACGTGGCCTATTAATCAATCCCTTCTCTTGGTCAACGTCCTCAATACTGTTCGCTTTTCCCCTATTCTCTTTATAACTTCCTCCTGACTCACACTGTCCACCCATCTCATTCTCCTATAGCACCACATTTGAAACGCTTCTATACTTTTATTTTTTCCCAACTCCTATAGTTCACGTTTAGCACCCACATAACGCTACACTCCATGCAAACATTTTTGGTAACCATTTATTATTTTCACACTTATATTACCCGTAAGTTTTTTTTCTCTTTTACTCTGTTTGACACCCATAGTGGAAAAACGCAGTTTTCTAGTGCCTCCATTTTGATCCTCCTATTTAGGGTTCTGTCCAACAAGATAAACTTTACTCTTCTCTTTATTTCTTCTTCCATTGTCTTGCTAAAAGAAATTATTTGTCCTAGATATATATAGTGATGTATACAGTAGCTCTGTTCCTTCAAGATATATTGGAGTTTGACATCACTTGTGCTTTATATTTATTCATTGACAGTCCTGTCAACTTGCTGTGTGAGGTTAACTCTTGAAGCATTGGAGTTTATGTCGTTTGCAAACCTCAAGTGTGTTATTCTCTTGTTATTAATTCCTATTCCATTTTAATTTCCAGAATATGTCTTCCAGCTTACAGGTAAATAGCTTGTCTGACTCTTCTTTCCACACGGAAATGTTGGCCTGTTTTTTCGGTTTTTCCTTTAGCATAACTTTTTTTATAGACTTTTCTTAGTAACTGCATGTATTTTACTTCTCCTCCTTGGTTGGTCACTGCTTAAAGTGTTTAGGTGTCCGATTGTATCAAGGTCTTTGCTGTAATCTACATATGCTAGGTAAATTTTTAAGTTATTTTCTTCTGACATTTCTACTATTTGACTGATGGTTTGGATATTGTCCACTGTCCTGTAAACTGTTTGATCTGATGATCTGAGGGTTGCTTCTCCTCGTGTGATTTTGTTATTCCCCTTTATAGTATTTTTTGAAGAGTTTATATAACTTTGACATCAGGCTTATAGGTCTATAGTTGTTCCAATTATCCTTCATTCCTTTTCTGAGAAGTAGTATAATCGTGTTTATTTCCCATTGGTCGGGAATGATCTCCGTTTGTATGATTTATTGAAAACTTCTGTGATGATTGGAGTTAAGAGATCTGCAGCAATTTTAAGAGCTCATTGTATATTTTATCTTCTTCCAGTGTCATTCCATTTTTAAGATAATTAATTGATGATCTAACCTCACTATAGACTATTCAGGGTATGTCTTAGGTGGTGACTTGATCCACACAGCCTGGGTCGCTATTTGTGACTTTGTTTGGTACGGAGCTTGTATATATATTTTTGTTGAATTCCGTTGCTGATTATTTTTAGTCTTTTCGACTGATTAACGGAACCCCTGAATGTTCCTTGGATATTAGGAACAATAATATATAGTAATTTTTAATCTGTTCTCCCGTTGCTTTCGGTTGTGTCGCTCCTCTAGTTGATATTTTCCAGCTCAGGCTGTGACAAATCCCTATGAGGGGAAATCAACGCCGTCTGATGTCGTCGCGTCCTAGCAAAGTCGAGTGCGACGTTGCACGATCCGCATTTAAGCAGTTGAGACACGTTCATGTCGCGACATTACATACAGACATGAACCTGTCATTCAAAGCCATAGGATTATATAGACTTTGATTAACAAAGATAAGAAAATTTATAAACTGAAAAATCACCATTTACAAAATGATATCGTAAAACGATTTTGGGAGTTAATGAAACTTTGATTAATTAATTTTTTAATAATGCCCCATGACACCATAAATCATAAAGTTTAGCGGCAATTTCTGTCAATTCATTGACTAAACAGTTGATAAAACGCTGAATGAAATATATAAAATGTCAATGTACTTTTATGGTGTAGTCTTGATGACAAATTGAAATTTCGTCCCAGACTCGTGAAATTTATTACTTTACTATCTGGGTGCCCGGCGATACCCGGAAATTGACTTCCATTATCATCATTATTATTACATTATGAGAGCTGAATTTCTTCACAACCACCATAAGCCATGACATAGAGTCAAAAATCTATTATGTATGGCAACTCAGAATTAGGTGACTAACCGCAATAAATATTGACAGAGTAATTTTCAAAATACCATCGTTACAAAATAAGGGCATCAATGGAACGAGTTGCAGGACAGACAAACTACTTGCAGAGGAGAGTCTCAAGCCGAATATAACGGAAGCTAAAACACTCCTTTCTTTTCATTTATAATACATAATCAAAACTTAACACTCCATTCCTCATCTATGAATACTCTGTGAGTATTCTAATTATTATCAATATGATTACAGAATTAATTTAGGACACGCAGTCTGATTCCCGCTTACAGATTGGATTGATTTTGCTGCCCTTGACACTGGGTCATCGATTGCGCCTTTCCATCTGATGCAGGCTTCACAGCTGCGAGCTTTGTCAAGTAAACAAGCAGCTACTCTTAAGGTTGCTGACTCCCAACATCAACATTTCAGTTTCCTTCCATTCATCGTCAGGCCTCGATGGACATTCCTCACATTCTCACCTGCCGTTTATTACGTTTCAAGTCATCAGTTTGTTTCCCCAATAAATGTTTAACAAATACCTAATGACCTAAACATCAACATTACGCCTTACCATTTAACAGTATATGCATTTAAAACATCTGAGTAGAGGATATGCATACATTTTATTATTAAAATCACTTTAACATGGTTTGTTAATCTATCCCTATTCTTAGTCAATGTTATGCATATTTTAAGCTATTCCCCTATTCTGTTTGGAACTTTCTCGTTTGTGATTCTATCAACCCATCTGATTATCAGCATTCGCCTCTATAAACACATTTCAAAAGCTTCTATTCTTTTCCTTTCTCCAACTCCATTCCTCCACCTTTCGCGCCCATAAGACGCCACACTCCGTACGAACATTTTTAGCAACAATTTCCTAATATTCACACCTATATTAGGCGTAAGTAAATTCCATTTTTTTCGCAAAAGCCCTCCTTGACTGTGCTGTACTACTCTAGTTATTACGATTCCAAAGTAGCAAAATTTCTTATCTTCTGTCAAATTATCCCTTCCCTTCTAACCCCCTTTAATATTCCACTGTTACCCATAGTTTATTTTAGTAGATTATTAATAAGAAAAACTCCCGGATAATCCCTTCAGTATCTCGAGTCTATTTATATCGGTTATATCCACGAAAATAGCCAAAGTGTGTTTAGAAGTGGAGGACCTCATAACATTACCCACATGATTGATTTCATCTACTGTGCTTCTGTTAAATCGAAAAACGTATTTGTTGTTATCCAAAACATTCCTTTCCTCAAAATGTAATAAGATTTTATTTTATTATTTTCTCTAAAACTTTTCCCAAGGAATTTAGGAGGCTGATTGGTCTGTATGAACGAGGAACCTGAGGGGTTTCGTTCGCCCTTTGAATACATTTGTCAGGAAAAACTTGATCTTATAAACATTTGCTAATTTCTCCTTTATGATTCCAATAGATCCCTTTAAGATTTAATTTTTAATTTTGTCTTGTCCTGAATCTTTTCTATTCTTGAAGTTTTTGATAATGTCTGCTACTTCTTTCTCCGAGACAATAATCTCCTCCATTCGTGAAGTTGGTTTCCATTTTGCTCGCAGATATGCGTGTTCTGTGGAATCATGGTTTTTATCATCAGGAGGCAGTAAGGAATCTTGATGAGCAGTTATCGTCGTCTTTCACTTGGGTTCTTGATTTTCATTCTAAGAATTTTTTTAATGAGACTCCAGATGTCATTTGATATTTCATTTTCAACAAAATTTGTCCAGAAATCAATTTTTGCCATTAATATGGAATTTTTGTATTTTTTATACCAGTTTTGATAAGTGAATTTAGTCTTTGCTGAACATTATTTCCTTTGGATTGTTGTTTTATATGCATTAATTTCCAAAGACTCAATTTATTTTCGTATAAATCCGGATTCCAGCAGGAACATGGTTTTAATTTTGGAGAGAGAGAAGTTTTTAAAGATTTATTGCATGCATTTAATATCCAGGATTGTATGAAGTTCAACATTTGTCTACTCGTAGGCGAGGCTTCTAGTATTGCAGCGTCTTCAGTTAAGTTGTTGTTTAAAAGTTTCCAGTCAGCATTTTTTGCCACATAATTATATTTTTTGTGTGTGGTCCATGATAAATTCTTGTAGTGAATACATATTTCAGTTCTAATTGTGCTACGGTCACTTGATGATTTGTAGATATTCTTCAGTACAATAATATGGTCAGTAGTTAAATTTGTCAAGACAGAAGGAGTTGTGTCCATATTATATATAGCTATTGCTTTACTGGAGTGAATAATTTTATATAATGTTGATGGCATTCCACAACTTTCCCTCGTTTTACGTATGGTTCTTGAAAACAAATTATATCAATTTTTTCTGTTTTCGCAACTTATTGAGTTTCTGACATAACTACATAACTGCTAACAGCATTGATTTCCAATTATATTATTGTTTATTCCAAAATTGTTTGTAGCGATGTGTGATGATATATTAAGTCATACATAATTTGTACTCCCGATCAGTCTCTGCAACATTAACTTGTGGGTCAAGCAATTAACAGCATTGGAATGTCAACATTTAACATTACGACTTTTACTTAGGACACAAACTGTCTTTGCATTCTTTTTAGTCAAATCAGAATTTTTATGTCTCTTATCACCACAGTACTTACAGGTTTGATTGTTCTAACAATATTTTGCTACATGTCCTAATAGTTGGCAGTTGAAGTAATTGGGAAATCTTAAAAGAAATCTTAAATTTTTGCACAGTTGTATTCCAAGAAAAGTATACCGTATGTTTAAGAAGATTTCTCTGACACGTGGTGATGTTTGAGTAACCAATTGTACTTCCGCATCGATATATATCGATAGATCTCATGCCGCTTATGATCCCTGTTGGAGTGGATGGCAAAAGCTAAGCCATCGGACAGGCCACAAGATTGGCCAACATAGCAACACTTAATACTGGTAATGCCTATAAGGACATTAAAATTGCTATTTGTTACTGTAATGATTATTACCAAATTTAGAATATTAACTGTAATAACACCATATACCTCGATTATTTACAGCACTATAAATAAGGATGATTCCGAAGGAAAGTAAAGCTGTGTAAGTAATTTTTTTAATGAACTTCTAACACTATTGACCACACAATTCTTGAAATAGCTGAACAACAACGACACTATGAAGACAGTCTTGGAAGAAGCTGAACAAAACACACAGTTCTTACTCTTTCCAACCTAAGCTTAATATCAGGAAATCTTATCTCTGCCCCTCCTCTGTGAGTTGGAAGGAAGATATTCGTCAGCAAGAACTGGACGTGCTGAATACTAGACCACTTGATTTCTATTACCGTCATTTCCTCGCTTTAACACTATATTGAGTACATTTGTCCCCCAATAATCCAGCACAAGCTGAAAGAAATAACCACAAATGGTTTCACGTCGTCAAGCAATGGTTCAAAACAGAAGAAAGCTGCAAATATTGTATCGAGTGCTAACGGCTGTTTCTAATATTACATACTCTGATAGCGGTCTAGTGACTACAAGAAATTACACAACAGTGGTTTACTTATTTTTGTTTGACTCATGTCCCTGACGCATTAATTAAACAAATGTCATATTATCTGTGGTGCCGCCTCGTCACATGGCATACAGTCTACACGATATAATCATGAAAGTAGAATAATTCGCGGTCGATTCGAACGGATAGCATACAATTACAGCTAATTTGAGACCATAACTTACAGATTAAGACAAAAAAAGGTGTGGGAGTCTGCATTACAATTTTCCAACGCCTAACATTTTATAGGAGGGAGGTATGTTTACCATGAATAGTTATACACACACCAACTGATAAACTGGAACTTATAACAACATATACTGGATGCGCATGTATCACTAACTCATGTACACCATTTCCGAAAATTAGTGTGAAATACGTTGTTCTTTTCGGCAATATAAATGTAAAGATTCTTTGTCTATTTTACAACAATCACAATTCCGTAATAGTTTGTATATTATGTTCACTTGAGCTTTATGTTGTAGATTTACATGTTTTGCAAGGGATCTTGGAAAAAAAAAATGTATGTGACCTTGACTCGGTAACAACTAATCCGTACATCTCAAATGTACAAATAGTTATGATTAACATTGTATATATTTAATACGAATTGATATGCAAATAACACAACAATTTATAAAATATATATAATTAAATTAACAACATCCACAATTTTCGATAGAGCTTCGTTTTCTGAAATTTGTCTATTTTCTGTCTTGTCGTCCTATTGTTTTGTGATTGAAGGAATAAGAGAGAGAGAGAGAGAGAGAGAGAGAGAGAGAGAGAGACAGCTGTTGGACTCCAACGGAGAAGTTGTTGTAAACAATGCCAGTCAAATTATTCATGTTGTCGACAATGTATCCCTTCCTCTGTTGCAGGTGTTGGTTGCTGACGCTCAACCTTCCTGCACGGACAGAAATCTCCCAGCAGTGACGTCACGAGGTGAAGGCAGGAGACTCGATCCCCGGACTCCAACAACAGGCAAGGTGAATATAGATGCATGAACTGAGACAAACATATTTATTTTGCATGATACAAATTCTCTATATAGTGACGACATAACTAATGACCACTCAGACTTTAAATATTAAACTGAATATAAGTAATATTAATAATAATAATTCGTATTATTAAGTGCTGATAATCTGTCCACGAGGGGCTACATAATCACCTCTCTACTTAGAAACTGTATAATGAGTTAATAATAATACCTCGTGCTTACCAATATCCTCCACGAATGTAATAATACTCATAAATTTGCATGTTATTCAAATGCTATTTCATTTGTATGTATAATGCAACATGTAAGTTACAACCCCCACGATTCTTGGTGCATAAACATAAACGTTACACGATGGGGTAACAGGTTAATATTTGTGACCCTGAAACAGGTAACACCCTTTCAAAAGCGTATAAGGGAAGTTCAATGTCTGTGTCCCTAATTGCTTCCGGGTTGCAAGAAAACTTGGTCTATATTCCTCCTGGAATCTAAATTTCTATGTGGCACATACTGCCACAAAAATATATTTTTACAGCTAATTATATTTATCAGGAGAAGAATCTTGAAGCATCTCGTCCGTCTGATTACAGAGTATTTACATGTTTACGAAAAAGAAAATTGAGTGCGAGCGGCTACAGTTTTTATATAAACAATTTTCACTTGCACTTATTATTCAATAATAATAAAAGACGGACAAATAGTCAGCATATAAATATATCAATATAAGTTTTATAGTCAGAAAAAACTGTTGTAATTTATGATGCGTGTTCTGAGAATTTGCATCTAAATCAGTTATTATTGAATAGTTAAAAATAATTACTTCAATAATATGTTACTTATAATTGATCATTATTTACAGAAATTTTGTAAACTACGGAAGATATTAAAGTACGGTACACGTAAAGATTCTATATTATATAAGATATCTAAGTCCACTTGGAACAATTTATCTAAAACATTTAATTAAATAATTTTACTTCAGTTTCCGTTGTTGTTGAAGATGTGTTAGGATGACGTTTTCTTGTTATTCGGTTTTCTTCTTCTGTATCTATTCCGGATTCTGTTTTGCCACTTCAGTGTATATTTCTGCCTAATTGCTTGTATATACTTACTTTTGACATCTTCCACTATTTAATTTGTCTTTTGTAAATTGTATTAATTAGATACATATTCTAAGTTTCTTTAAATACCAAGGGATAATAGACGCCATTGTTATTGATTTTGCTAAGGTTTTCGTTGTAGTTCCTCATGACATCTTCATCCAGAAGTTAGATGGGCAGCTATTGACAAAAGAGTAGTTTTCGGATTGCAAGAATTCTTAAACAATATTGGGAAAGAAACTTCAGAACTCGGATCCCCCAGGGATCAGATTTTGCCCCATTATTGTTCCTCATATTTACTAATGATTTGTCTAATAATATAAATTCTAAGGTCCGACTTTTTGGAGATGACTGTTTAATTTACAGGGAAATAACTGGGGAACAAGACTCCGCTGCTCTCCAAAGTGATTTATATACTCTAAGTACATGGGCTAATCAAAATAAACTCAAAATCAACAATAGTAAAAGTAAGGCGATTAGTTTTACTAAAATGCGCGTTCAGTATGCCTTGATATATAAAATAGATGGGGAAACACTAATCGAAGAAACATACTGTAAATACCTAGACTTTAATTTTAACAGTAATCTGGGGGCAGGTGAAGCGTGGAACACCTTGCACGTAGTCATGAGAACACTCAACAAGGGGAATGTAAAATCTAAAGAGATGGCATATTTATCATTAGTACGCTCACTTATGCTGCAGCATGCCCCTGGGATCCGTACAGGATAGGTCAAATAGAATTCTTAGAGAGGTGCAAAGAAGGGCCGCATAATAGGTACATGTATAACCTGGGCATAGGAACAAAAAGGTAAAGTGACTACAGACAAGAAGAGAAAAGGCTAAGCTACACATTTTCTAAGGAGCCATTGCAGGTGAAAAACATTGGCAGGGAAACTGAGAAAGAAACGAAACGGAACGGGAGGGATGATCACTTGTTTAAATTACAAAGCAAGTCACCAAAAACAGACGTTGGAAAGTACTCATTGCTAAATAGAACAATTAATGACTGGCACAATCTGCCTGCTGGAGTGTTTGGGGAACTTGCTCTGACAGAAAGAAAATTTAGACTTCATCTAAGTTTAGTGCAGTGTAGCGAAATCTCTAAAAATATACTACAGTGAAATATATTTCCAATGGTTTTTTTTCAATAGAAAACATTATAAATCATTTTAAAAATTTATTTTCTAATAATTTGTTTCCACAATAAATTATTTATATTGAATATAATTATACATTCAATTACGACCAAAATCTTAATTATTGTTTAAGTTCTGTGTATCTGCCACCGAGCATCTCCCCATTTGTAGATTTAATAAATATATACATACATACAAATGTTACAACTCAACCAGAAACTGTTAATATTAAATGTTGTTGATGCGGTAATCAGTCCATACTCTTGTCTCATTCAAGCTAACCTATTCTTTTTATATCTACATAAGTGCCAAATTCTCCCTAATCTGCTTAGCGCATCCCATCCTTGGCCTCCCTCTTCTGATCTAACCCCACAAACTTCCCACGAGGCTCACAAAGGGCCCTGTTAACATATCCCTCCTCTGTGTCAACGTCCTCCGAATTTTTCTCTCTTCCCCTATTCTTTTTAGACCTTCCTGATTACTAACTCTATCCACCCATCTAATTCTTATATAGAACCACATTTCAAAGGCTTCTATTCTTTCCCTTCTGCAGCTCCTACCGTCCAAGTTGCGTGACCCAAAAACACCACGCTACTTCCCAGTATTTTAGAAATGATTTTCTAACTTTCATACTTATATTAGCCGAAAGAAAATTCCTTCCTTGCCCAAGTAGCAGAATTCCCAAACTTCCTACAAAATAAGTAAACGACACTCTGAAGAACGTCTTAGAAGATGTTGAACGAAACTCACAGTCCTTACCCTTTCTAACCCTCCTGAAAGGGGTGAGGCCAAAGCTTAAATCAGGAAAGCTTGGTGTTTCCTCTTTTAGGAGAGTTGGAAGGAAAAAATTCGTCAGCAAGAAGCGGACGTGCTTAATACTTGATTTCCATTTATGAGGATGTTGCAGGCATTTATCATCTACGTCACGGAGATTTCATCGCAATGCTGAGTACATTTAACCTCAATTTCTTAAGATCAAAAATCTATACTGACAGATATTTCAAGTTGTTGAGAATTAACTGATTTTTTCGCCACGATTCATAATGATAATGTAATGTACTATAAGTTCTCCGGAAACTGCTTCTCAATAATATAGATTGCAATGTTTAAATTCCGTCCGATTGTGACGCAGGGTGAGAGAAAGAACAACAAGTTTCAACTACAGGAAGAATTCATGTGTTGACGTCACTTCACGTCATCAGTGCAATGGTTCAACAGAGAATAATGCGGCGTTGCGCTGTTGTTGTTGTGATATTCAGTCCTAAACCTCTTGAAGCGTTGGAGTTTTGGCGAATATATCTATGTTGTTTGCAAACCTCAAGTTTGTTATTCTCTTGTTATTAAGGCCCTATTCCATTTTAAATTCCTGAATATGTCTTCCAGCTTACAGGTAAATAGTTTTGGGGAAATTGGGTCCCCTTGTCTGACTCGTCTTTCACACGGAAATGTTAGCCTGCTTTTTCAGTTTTTCGTTTAGCATAATTTTCTGTATAGATTTTTCTTAGTAACTGTATGTATTTTACTTCTACTCCTTGGTTGGTCAGTGCTTAAAGTTTTGCTGTATTCTAAAAAAGGTGCGTAAATTTTTAAGTGATTTTCTTCTGACATTTCTACTGTTTGACTGATGGTTTGGATATGGTCCACTGTGCTGTAACCTGTTTGTTCTGAGGGTTGATTCTCCTCATGTGATTTTGTTATTCGCCTTTATATTATTTTTTGAAGAGTTTATATAAGTTTGACAACAGGTTTATAGGTCTATAGTTGTTCAAATAATCCTTCATTCCTTTTTTGAGGATGAGTATAATCGTGTTTATTTTCCATTGGTCGGGAATGATCTCCGTTTGTATGATTTATTGAAAACTTCTGTGATGATTGGAGTTAAGTGTTCTGCAGCTTCTTTAAGAGCTCATTGTATATTTTATCTTCTTCCAGTGTCATTCCATTTTTAAGATAATTAATTGATGATCTAACCTCACTATAGATTATTCAGGGTATGTCTTAGGTGGTGACTTGATCCACATAGCCTGGGTCGCTATTTGTGACTTTGTTTTGTACGGAGCTTGTATATATATTTTTGTTGAATTCCGTTGCTGATTATTTTTAGTCTTTTCGACTGATTAAGGGAACCCCTGAATGTTCCTTGGATATTAGGAACAATAATATATAGTCATTTTTAATCTGTTCTCCCTTTGCTTTCGGTTGTGGCGCTCCTCTAGTTGATATTTTCCAGCTCAGGCTGTGACAAATCCCTATGAGGGGAAATCAACGCCGTCTGATGTCGTCACGTCCTAGCAAAGTCGAGTGCGACGTTGCACGATCCGCATTTAAGCAGTTGAGACACGTTCATGTCGCGACATTACATACAGACATGAACCTGTCATTCAAAGCCATAGGATTATATCTACTTTGATTGAGGAACGAAGAAAAGAAAATTTATAAACTGAAAAATGAACATTTACAAAATGATATCGTGAAAAGATTTAGTAATTATTGTAACATTGATTAAGTAATTTGTTAATTATGCCTCATGACACCATAAATCATAAAGTTTTGCGGCAATTTCTGTCAATTCATTGACTAAACAGTTGATAAAACGCTGAATGAAATAAAGTTTATAAAATGTCAATGTACTTTTATGGTGTAGTCTTGATGACAAACTGAAATTTTGTCCCAGACTCGTGAAATTTATTACTTTACTATCTGGGTGCCCGGCGATACCCGGAAATTGATTTACATTATCATCATTATTACAATGTGAGAGCTGAATTCCTTCACAACCACCATAAGCCATGAGTTGGAATCTTAATAGAGTCAAAAATCTACTAAGTATGGCAACTCAGAATTAGGTGACTAACCGCAATAAATATTGACAGAGTAATTTTCAAAATACCATCGTTACAAAATAATGGCATCAATGGAAGGAGTTGCAGGACAGACAAACTACTTGCAGAGGAGAGTCTCAAGACCAATATAAAGGAAGCTAAAACACTCCTTTCCTTTCATTTATAATACATAATCAAAACTTAGCACTCCATTCCTCATCTATGAATACTCTGTGAGTATTCTAATTGTTATCAATATGAATACAGAACTAATTTATGACACGCAGTCTGATTCCCGCTTACAGATCAGATTGATTTCGCTCCCTTGACACTGGGTCATCGATTGCGCCTTTCCAGCTGATGCAGGCTTCACAGCTGCGAGCTTTGTCAGGTAAACAAGCAGCTACTCTTAAGGTTGCTGACTCCCAACATCAACATTTCAGTTTCCTTCCATTCATCGTCAGGCCTCGATGGACATTCCTCACATTCCCACCTCGCGTTTATTACGTTTCAAGTCAACTGTTTGTTAACCCCATAAATGTTTAACAAATATGTAATAACAAAAACATCAACATTACGCCTTACCATTTATCAGTATAAGCAGGTATAACATCTGAGTACAGGATATACATACATTATATTATTATAGACACTTCGTTTAGATTCCGGAGAAGAGCATAAAGTTTGTCAATAATTATAGTAGATGATACAATATTCCATGTATGTAAATGTGTACTCCTGTTAAGGAAATGACGACTTGACGACAGTGCTTATAGGTTGCAATATTTTGCTACATGTCCTAATAGTTGGCAGTTGAAGCAATTGGGAAATCTTAAAAGAAATCTTAAATTTTTGCACAGTTGTATTCCAAGAAAAGTATACCGTATGTTAAGAGGATTTCTCTGACACGTGGTGATGTTTGAGTAACCAATTGTACTTCCCCGTCGATATATCGATAGATCTCATGCCGCTTATGATCCCTGTTGGAGTGGATGGCAAAAGCTAAGCCATCGGACAAACCACAAGATTGGCCAACATAGCAACTCTCAATACGGGTAATGCCTTTAAGGACATTAAAATTTCTATTTGTTACTGTAATGATTATTACCAAATTTAGAATATTAACTGTTATAAAACCATATACCTCGATTATTTACAACACTATAAATTAGGATAATTCCTAAGGACGGTAAAGCTGTGTAAGTAAATTTTTTAAATGAACTTCTAACACTATTGACCATGCAACTCTTGAAATAGCTGAACAACAACGACACTATGAAGAAAGTCCTGGAAGATGCTGAACAAAACACACAGTCCTTACTCTTTCCAACCCACCGAGGTGAAGAGGCGACTAAGCCTAATATCAGGAAATCTTGGCCTCCCCTCCACCTCTGTGAGTTGGAAGGAAGATATTCGTCAGCAAGAAGTGGACGTGCTGAATACTAGACCACTTGATTTCTATTACCGTCATTTCCTCTCTTTAGCGCTAGAATAAGTACATTTGTCCCCAATATTCCAGCACAAGCTGAGAGAAAGAACCACAAATGGTTTCACGTCATCAAGCAATGGTTCAAAACAGAAGAAAGCTGCAAATATTGTATCGAGTGCTAACGGCTGTTTCTAATATTACATGAGCATTGTATATATTTAATACGAATTGATATGCAAATAACACAACAATTTATAAAGTATATATAATTAAATTAACAACATCCACAATTTTCGATAGAGCTTCGTTTTCTGAAATTTGTCTATTTTCTATCTTGACGCCCAATTTTTTTGTGTTTGAAGGAATAAGAGAGAGAGAGAGAGAGCTGTTGAACTCCAAAGGAGAAGTTGTAAAGAATGGCATTCAATACATTCATGTTGTCGACAATGTATCCCTTCCTCGGTTGCAGGTGTTGGTTGCTGACTCTCAACCTTCCTGCACGGGCAGAAATCTCCCAGCAGTGACGTCACGAGGTGAAAGCAGGAGACTCGATCCCCGGACTCCTACAACAGACAAGGTGAATATAGATGCATGAACTGAGACAAACATTTATTTTTCAACATATAAAGTCCTTATATGATAACGTAATCAACTATTGACCACTCAGACTGAATATTAAACTGGAAACAAGTAACTAATATTTAAGAAAATAATAATAATCCGTATTATTAAGTCCCGACAATCTGTCCACGAGGGGCTACAAGATCACCTCTCTACTTAGAGAGTGTATAATGATTATTAATAATACTGCATGCTAATCAATTTTCCTCCACGAATGTAATAATACTTTACTCATAATTTTGCATGTTACTCAAATCCTATTTCGTTTGTATATATAATATAACATGTAAGTTATAACTCCACCCGATAGATGGTACATACGGCTTGACCAAATTGTGTCAATGCTGACGTAAATGTTGCACGATGGGGTAACAGGGTTATGAGGGTGATCAAGAAATAGGCAACACCCCTTTAAGAACATATGAGGGAAGTTCAATGGTAGTGTCCCTACTTGTTTCCTGGTTGAAAGAAATTAACTTACAAAATTTGGTCTTTATTCCTCCAGGAATGTTTATTTGTATGAGGCACATTCAGCCACAAAATAACATTTTTACATCCAATTATATTTATCAGGAGAAGAATCTTGAAGCATCTCGTCCATCTGATTACCATGTATATTTACATATTTAAAAAAAGAAAATTGAATTTGTGCGGTTCCACTATAAACAATTTGCACTGATACTTATTATTGAATAATAATAAAATGACCTCAAAAATGTCAGCATATAAATATATCAATATAAATTTTACTCTGTTGTAATTTATGATGCTTGGCCTGAGAATTTTCATCTAAATCAGTTATGATTGAAAATTAAAAAATATAAATACGTCAATAATATGTTAGTTATAATTGATCATTATTTACAGCAATTTTCTAAACTACGAAAGATATTTAAATGTTACGTACTACGTCATTGCCTACGGACACGTTATAATTCTATATTATATAAGATATCTAAGTCAACTTAGAACAATTGGAATACATTGAAATAAATCATTTTGCTTCATTTTCCACTGTTGTTGTAAATGTGTTAGGATGAAGTTTTCTTATTATTCACTTTTCTTCTTCTGTAACTATTCAGGATTCTCTTCTTCCTCATTGCTCGTTGACATCTTTCACTATTTAGTTAATCATTTGTATATTCTATTAATTGGATACCTACTGTAATTTTGTTTATATGCCTAGGGGAGTGTTCTTTTTCTGGGTTTTCAATAATTTGCGGTAATATTAATTTTATTTCCTCCTTGATTTTTATAAAATTATCCTCATCTGTGTTTTTATTCTCAGTTTGATATAGGGTTATTCCATGACAAATGACGTAACAAGGGATCCCGGCGCGACCATTTCCGATTTTGATAAAATTTAGACAGTTTGTAGTGTGAAACCATATATGAACATATGCAAAATTTGAGTTCTAGATATGCATTTCTGACTGAGATACGCGGGTGTTTTTCGTCGGAGACGACGTCGTTTCAAAAGTGGCACATTTAATCTTCAATATTGTGGCAGTTATTAAAGAATAGATCATGAAAATTCGTTTCCCTGATAAATAGCATGCGTAATTTATGAAAATAATAACAAATCTTTAAACTAATTTCATCCCTGGCAACTATGAGTCCACAAAGTTGGGGAAAAAATTTTCATTATTGTTTTTGTATTTTCAAATTATCCTGGAGAGATAAATAAAATATGTATGGTAATTATATTTCGTAGTTGGCATGACTGCATGAGTGTCTACATGTAAGACGATTCACAGCTTTGGTAAATTTGGAGCAGCAATCCTGGCTACAATTAAAAAACGACAAAAATGAGCTTTTTCAAAAGTATACATCGTTCAGAATGATACCAGATATCGATTTATTTTATTATTTTATTAATCTCTTGTGATTTTACCATTCCATTAACGGTTCACTATTTAAATGCTTCAGTTTCGGTGAGTTTCTCTTTCAGCTTTCTCGTGTCATTAGAACATTTGGGAAATTATAACTAGCGACATCTAATGATCCTGAAAGTCTCGCATTAAACGGAGTCAGAAGACTACAGAAACTTTATAGACAGAACCTAGAAAGTTCTGATTCTTTGTTACATTACGTGAAGCCAAAAAAAAGAAAAGTGTACCATTATAATCCCTCCATTTTTACGTTTCCAATTTGCATTTTTTATTCAGTCAAATAAGTGAATTTTTATAATAAATTTTGGATTTCGTGTATTGCAGAACTAGTTCATAATCTGAAAGTTAAAATCGCCTCGCCGTTTCTAGTTCTGCCTCAACATTCTGCCACTTTCATTGGCGTGTAACAACTAGGATGTAATTAGACCTGACTGACAGCTTTCCATTAATGTAACTGTACTAATATTACATTAGCCATGCTTGTCTTTCTTCTTCAGCTTACCCATTGTATCAAAATTAATACTTTAAACTTCCTATGCTCATATCAAAATGTTATTTAATTTCTATTGTTCATCCCATCAATTATTTATTTTTGTCAGCCAAGTCACCTTAATAATTTATTTATATGAACAGTTTGTCGCTTAATTTATCCCACTCCTTTAATAACTGCGTTGAGGTACTGTTTACGATTATAAAGCAGTTATTAACACATTCCATCAGATCTCAACTTGATAGAAAAAGGTGGTTTTTATTGGTCAGCATGGTTTTAAAGCAGGTTTCTCGTGCGAAAGTCACGGTGAAGTTGATAATAAGGTATAAAAGGAAGGGCTTATTATAGACTTTTCCAAAGCCTTTGATATAGTACCTAATGATATCCTATTGCATAAATTAAATAAATCAGCTATAGATGAAAGTGTTTTAATATGGTTAGAATTTTTTTATGGGACAGATAGCAAAAGGTAAACATCGAGGAACAATTTTTGGATTCAGGCATTGTAACGTCGGGAGTTCCTCAAGGTTCTGTAATCGGACCATAACTGATTTTAGTATTTATTACCAAATTATTTAAAGTAAGGGTTCATGAAATTCGAGACGGCTGCAGCGTCAGATTCAGGAACAAAACGAACG
The DNA here is from genome assembly GCA_034510155.1 of Eucriotettix oculatus. Classification (NCBI taxonomy): domain Eukaryota; kingdom Metazoa; phylum Arthropoda; class Insecta; order Orthoptera; family Tetrigidae; genus Eucriotettix; species Eucriotettix oculatus. The sequence continues at coordinate 214,122,968 of CM067377.1, read as the reverse complement.
AGTAAGACGCAATAGTAATATAAAAAGATTGTAGATAAAGTCAAGAAATAAAAATAAAATTACAAACCGCAACTTGTTAAACGAAACAGAATATAGAACATGCGGGTGAGGAACTAATTCCAAGGGTAACGATAGAAAATATCTGGGGATGTATTTTCAACAACAGATTTGGGTGGAACAAGATAACATTTAATAATTAAGAACTTTAAACCAAAATAGGTGGCATATTTATCTTTAGTTGGACCAATTTTGGATTACAGAAAAATTCAAATAGAATCATTGGAGAAAGTTGAGAAAAGGGCTGCTAATTTTGTGCGAGTAGAATCCGGTCCATAGGAAGGAAATCGCAGAACAACTAGGTTGGTAGATTTTGTCACAAATAAGGATAAAGCATGGGAGTATTTGCAGTTCCAAGGTTAAACGGGACAAAAAAAACATGGATTGTAATTAGCTCCAAACTGAAAACCCCAATTATATAGATAAATGGGATCATTAATTCAAAATTAAATGTAGGATGCAGAAAACAGATGTTGGCAAATTCTCGTTCCTAAATAGGACCATCAACGACTGAAATAATTTACCCGTGGCAGGAGTGTTTGGGGAAATCATCTTCAGGAATATAAATTCAGTGACGAATCTCAGAAAACGTGTGAAGTGAGGTCGTTATTTCGAATACTATATATGTAATGTCGAACTTAAAAGTTAAAGCCAAGGAGAAGTGGAAGGTTATGATAATATAATTCAAATAGCGTTCCTCTATTCTTTCTTTCAGGGGTTAAGACATTTTAAATGACTATTATTATATATCAAAAGACATTGACCTCCCTTGTTGGGAATTTCGCATTCTAAATTTATACAGAGTATAATTTCATTAAAATTATTTAAGTAATTTCTAATCCCAATCATTCTGTTCAATTTAGAAATGTAACTTTCTCTTTGGTGGGTTACAGCACATATTATTATAATATAATTTATAAAGACGGTCATCTTCTTCAGCTGTCTGTTTTCTGAGCAGGAATAACAGCAACTTAAATTACACTGACATGTCATAATATATATATTACCACTTTCCGTTAGTGGAAGAGAATCTTCTATGACTTTAATTCGGAGAAATCTTTTCCTGGATATGCTAACAACCTCCTATCGGATAATAGTGTATCTCATAGATTATCTTTTGGTTTCTTTGCGTCTTTATCTCCTTGTAGACATTCCACTGGGTAACGACTTGAGCAATATGCATTTATATTTCTGTTGCCTATCTATATAGACTGTTTCAAAGTCGTCCTTCTGTTGATTGTCTAAATTAATACTTGTTGCTCTTTCAGTACGCAAGACCTTACGTTGGTAATTATTCAGTGCAATTAATTAAATTATGATGTTTTCAATATCGTTCATTATTTTGGTCGAAACAAGAAACGAGATTATCTAAAAGTGTTTGAAGTTTACTTAAAAAAATAAATGAGGTTAAAACCTCATTACCAGATTCTCAAATAATATATGCATATAAGTCTGATTAATTAAAATATTTTAATATAAAATCTGTAAGTAGAGGGAAACTTACATAAATTGCATTATTCACCCACTTGAGATACCAAAACTCCCTGAGGGAACCGGGAGTGTTACACACTTCCTTAAGGAGCTCTGTGACCTCAACCTCACTTGTCTCCTCATTAGACAGCCTTTTGCAAGATCAATTCATAACTTTCTCATTCTGTCAATAGTTAGGTCAGTTTTAGCCTGAGCGTGGAGCTCGACCCGAAACCACGTTTTCGTAACTTTCATTCAGTTCCTCGACTTTATATCCGAGTTACAAAAGCTCACCTATCTTCACTATGAACGATTTCATTTTATTTAAATTAAAGTGTCATTTAAATACCGAGTCATTAACTTTTCTACTTTAAATATCACAAGTTATCATCCACTAGATCAAGCTCTCAAATTAATTATTCCCGTATTTTATTCGTTCATCTTATTTAGATTTATTGTTATTTCCTAACAAAAGAAGATATTGTTACTGAAGTACAAAAAGCCCTTAAATACGTAATTACAGTAAAAAATAAACAGCATAAAAAATTTTAAACAAGAAACACACACTTAAAAGCGTAAAAACGAACACACACACACGAGAAGAAAACAAGCATAAATAACAGAAATTTGACTTCTTGAGCTGCACGACGAGGAGGATCTGACCTTCCTTATAAAGTGGCTCCACGCAATACAAGAAACAAACAACACTACAAATTAAACAGAAAGTCTTAAATTTATGTAATAATCAACTCTTTTGCAGTAACATTAATTTCAACGTCGTCTCTGAAATTTATCATTAATTTATTTAAACGTATTAATAATTGCTTAAAAATATGTTCCTGTACCTCACGGTCTATTTTTGAATTGAACAATTTGATGTTCTTTTACTCAATATATATTAATCCACAAATCGGAAACAAAAATTTATAGAAAATACAATAGTAGGAAATAATGAGCCTACCTTTAGCCTTTTAAAAGCTGTCTCATTGTTTACTTTAATTTAAAAGATACCTAAAACCTCTATTCCTCCAGCCTGTGTCCACTTCTCTTCTTACCTGAAGCACTTTTACTTTTCACTTAAGCACGTGACTATCCTGCTTTTCCATAAACACTTTACTCTGCTTTCTAACACCAGGAACACTTGTCGACGGTTTCTTTGTTACTTCCTCCTTCTCCACAGCTTGTGTCTGGTTGGTGAAATCTACATATCTTGTGATGGAAGCCATGGGCAGCGAATCTCGTTACCACATGTCTTTGGTACTTGCAAGTCTATGCCCAGCATTGCGCTTGAACCGTAGAAATCTGGGTCGATGTCGTTTCGCTTCCTGCGTCGTGATAGATTGGGGTTCCATTAGGTCCTCTATCAAGAAACTTGCTGTGGTCAACGAGACTTTGCTGTTAATGTCTTTCGTAGTTGCCGTTGCTCTTTCCTGGATGTGTCATGGTCATGGTCGGTTCTAGGCTTACACCTAGATATCGAAAGTTGTTCAGCGTTTCTCCTTGCAGGGTAAGTTTGTCATCCTTAGCTGGTTTTCCTCCTGTTCTGAAAACCATATGAACATTTTTTTCGTTGTTGATCTCTAAGCTAATTATGACGACCCACTGTTCGAGCTTCTTGCAGATTATAATTGCAGAGTTACCCTAGAGCCATGACGTTATTAGCTTCACTGAGGGGAGGTCCTTAACAATCTCTTTTAGCTTATTCATGAGGGTATCCCGGCTGACTAGGTCGAACCTTTTTTTATAGTCGACGAAGACAGCATGGTATTTGCTCTTCTTGTATCTGTTTCTTCTTGTAGGACTTTCACAGCTTGTAAGGTTCTCATTTTTTCTCGAAAGCCAAATTGCAGTCTAGGATTCATTTCTCCACTTCCGTCTTTAGTCCTTTACTTAGAATTATTGAGAAAATCTTGTAGGTTGTAAGAGTCCTGTTCCCTTCCCCTTATATAATATTGTCAGCTGGGTCGTTCTCCAACTGTCCGGGATTGAGCCGGTTTTCAGGCTGCGTACTGGATATTCGATAAAGAATGTCCTTGACATAGCATCGTCCGTGATCCTTCCTACCCTCTGCGGAGAGGAGAGTCTCAAGCCGAATATGACGAATGCTTGTGCTATCCTTTCAGCGGAGAGTCGGAAGGAAGAACGTCACGAATTCCGTCCTTTGTGCAAGCGTTCATGAACCACATGTTGAGGGTTTGAAAGTTACCTTCCCGTCTTTTAATGACAGTAATAAAGTAATACAGGCTCTATGAAGCATCTTTATTTTTGTTGTCGTTGTGGTAATCAGTCCAAACACAGGTCTGATACAAACCTCCATGCTAACCTTATGCTTAGCGTAATACATCCTTGGCCTCCCTCTTCTGTTCTTACTTCCCACTAATGCTAATTTTAATCAGTCCCTATTCTTAGTCAATGTTCTCCGTGTTGTTCGCTTTTCCCCTATTGTGTTTATAACTTCCTTGTTTGTCATTCAATCCATCCGTCAGATTTTCAGTATTCACCTATAACAACACATTTCAAAGGCTTCTTTTCTTTCCTTTCTCCAACTCCTATCGTCCACGTTTCACACCCATATGACGCCACACTCCCTACGAACATTTTTAACAACGATTTCCTATTATTAACACTTATATTAACCGTAAGTAAATTCCATTTTTTTCGCGGAAGACTTCATTGCCTGTGCTATCCTACTCTAGTTAATACGCTTCCAAAGTATCAGAATTCCTTTAACTTCCGTCAAAATATCCCTTCCCAATGTAAACCCCTTTGTTATTCCACTTTTACCCATACTTTAGATTTAGTGTATAATTAATAATAAACTCCCGTATGAGCTGTCGATGATCATTACATCAGTATCTCGCGTCAACGGGATCTGAAATATCGATAGAACTTCTTTTTTTACCCCATTTTAATCCGTAAGACCTTTTATATACTAAATATAGCTTACCTGTGAAAATTTTGTTCTGAAGGAAACAAACCCTTGCTGCTGGATACCCAGACAGGTTACGAGGGTTGCAACTCCTTCGCCTACAATGCATGCGTCCAACGTTGGCCTCCTGTTCATTATAGTGATTCACATTAATTAATCTGTACGCAGGATAGTGGAGGATTTTCACCGCTCTTAAAAACCTTCAGTTAATTTGAATAAAATCTGGTTATTGTCTGGTTTATATTTTCGATTATTTCTTTTTGAAATTCAATTTGTTTCAAGGCTAATATAAATTATTGGTAAATATCCTAAAATATCAGAAGGTTCCAGTTTTCTATAGATTTGTTAGTAATTTGGTGGACTATGTTCGGATTATTGCTCTTTAAGTGGTAAAGTGCTGCAACTCACAAGTCTATTGGAGGAATAGCAGTAATGATCTGTATAGAGTCAACCGGAGTCGTTTTATATGAACGGAAACAGCGAATTAATATTTTCTTCGTTCTTTTTACATGAGAGTGAAGAAGTTGATATTCTGGAGCAGGGATTCCATATAAGCATATTCCTTCGAATATTGACTTGTAATATAGGATGAATTTTGATGGGTGTATTTTGTATACATTTTTTGCCAAATTAAGGACCTGATTCATGGCCGAGACACCTTTCTGTGTTATTTCACCAATATGCGGGAGGAAGGATAATTTTGAATCTAACACAACAACTAAATAAAGATTTTGATAAGGAGTTTTAAATGTTTTATAGTTAAATTTTATTATAGGCTGTCTTTTCTGTGACTTTCTAGTGATTCTAGTTTTATCACTACTTATTAGCATTTTGTTCACAATGCACCAGTTACTTATAATTTCTATAATGACGTTTTTTTTCTCTCTGAAGATGCAACAGTAATTGCTGTCATTCCATCAGTCCTGTTAATTATTTTTAAAAGTAAATAAATATATATGATCCAAAAGAGTGATCCCAGAGTTCTCCCTCTATCCATTGCTTTTGAATTT
>CM067377.1:214101256-214117402 GCA_034510155.1 Eucriotettix oculatus | reverse complement strand
TGAGGAATTATGGAATCTAGTAGATATATATGAACCAGATGTATTAATTGGTACCGAATCGTGGTTACACTCAAACATAAATGATGCTGAAATTTGTAGATCCGATTATAAAATATTTATAAGGGACAGGGGAAGGGGCGTATTTGTTTGCTCAAAAGTTGAACTCAACTGTACCATACTATGGTCACACGGAATCGAAGAACTCATATGCGTAGATATTAAGAGTTTAAATGACATGGTGAACATAATACAGGCCCCCAAACGAAACTAATTCAGTTCTGGAAACAATAGCGGAATAAACTATGCTGAGTACAGAGTTGCCTAGTAGCTGGTGATCTAAAGGTAACTGGGAGGAACAGCTTGGACATTCCCATAAGCAAATAGCCGTAAACTCTCTGGTGTGGGAAAACGGCTTCCAGCAGGTAGTAAAGGAAGGAAAATAATATTCTCTATATTTTCCTAGTTAGACCAGCGGAAGACGCGATTAGCTGCGACGTACTGCCAGGAATTAGACATCACAAAAGTCTTCTATTATGAGTTAAATAGAATTCAACGTAGAAGCTACTTGTGTAGATGAATAAAGTTGGCAATATTATAAAACAAATAAATTATGATTACAGACTTTCTTGTGGGAGAAACTGGGCGACTTTATAAATAGATATAAACGAAATATGGAAAATTTTCAAATATATCATCTTGGAAGCCAGAAATAGTTTTGTACCTCGGAAACAAATAAAACGCAATGGTGACCCTGAATATTATACAAAAAGCATAAAACAGCTAACGAGAAAAGTTAGACGTGCATATTCTAGGAAGGAGCACAGCCATGATAACTATTTATACTTCCGTCAATTATTAACATTATTAGTTAAGGAAAAGAAAAATGCACAGGAATCGTTTTTCCGTAACATTCTAAATGATAATAAAGACTGGCAGAGATTTCATAGATATATTCGTAAACGCAAAGGAAATAGTGAAAAATCAGATATGTTAAAAACTTACGGCATGGACCTAACTTCAGATAAAGAAAAGGCAAATGTACCGAACGAGTACTTCGTGTCTGTGTTTACCAAATGCAACGGTACATATACGGTAACAAAATGTGACCCCGAATTTCGACTTGTAATCTCTTGAGATGTTTCACAGTCCATGCGAGAAAGACAATTTAATTTTATTTAATTTCTAAACATTATTTGTATAAAAAATATTGTGTTGTGGTCTGATGCAACCCTCCATGCTAACCTATCTTGCGCAAGCTTTTACATATCCTTATAGCTAACACAACCCACATCCTCCATAACCTGCTTAGCGTATTCCATTCTTTGCCTCTCTCTTCTGATTACTTCCCACTAATGCTAATTTTACAAAGCCCTCGAGTCTTAAAATGTGGCCTATTAATCTATTTCTATTCTTAGTCAATGATCTCCATATTGTTCGCTTTTCCCCTATTCTTCCTCGTTTGTGATTCTATCAACCCATCTGCTTTTTAGCATTCGCCTATAACAACACATTTCAAATGCTTCTATTCTTTTCCTTTCTGAAACTCCTATCGTCCACGTTTCGCACCCATATAACCCCACACTCCGTACGAACATTTTTAGCGACGGTTTCCTAATATTCACACTTATATTAGCCGTAAGTAATTTCTTTTTTTTCGCGGAAGCCCTCCTTGACTGTGCTGTACTACTCTAGTTATTACGCTTCCAAAGTAGCAAAATTCCTTGTCTTCTGTCAATTTATCCCTTCCCTTCTAACCCCCTTTAATATTCCACTGTTACCCATAGTTTATTTTAGTAGATTATTAATAAGAAAAACTCCCGGATAATTTCGTCAGTATCTCGAGTCTATTTATATCGGTTATATCCACGAAAATAGCCAAAGTGTGTTTACAAGTGGAGGACTTCATAACATTACCCACATGATTGATTTCATCTACTGTGCTACTGTTAAATCGAAAATCATATTTGATGTTGTTCAAAACATTCCTTTCCTCAAAATGTAATAAGATTTTATTGGTTATTATTTTCTGTAAAACTTTTCCCAGGGAATTTAGGAAGCTGATTGGTCTGTATGAACGAGGAACCTGAGGGGTTTCGTTCGCCCTTTGAATACAATTTTTAATTCAGCCTCTTTTCATTTGTCAGGAAAAACTTGATCTTATAAACATTTGTTAATTTCTCCTTTATGATTCCAATAGATCCCTTTAAGATTTAATTTTTAATTTTGTCTGGTCCTGAATCTTTTCTATTCTTGAAGTTTTTGATAATGTCTGCAACTTCTTTCTCCGAGACAATAATCTCCTCCATTCGTGAAGTTGGTTTCCATTTTGCTCGCAGATATGCGTGTTCTGTGGAATCATGGTTTAAATCATCAGGAGGCAGTAAGGAATCTTGATGAGCAGTTATCGTCGTCTTTCACTTGGGTTCTTGATTTTCATTCTAAGAATTGTTTAAGTGAGACTCCAGATGTCATTTGATATTTCATTTTCAACAAAATTTGTCCATAAATCAATTTTTGCCAATAATATGGAATTTTTGTATTTTTTATACCAGTTTTGATAAGTGAATTTAGTCTTTGCCGAACATTATGGTCTTTAGATGTTTGTTTTATATGCATTAATTTCCAAAGACTCAATTTATTTTCGTATAAATCCGGATTCCACCAGGAACATGGTTTTAATTTTGGAGAGAGAGAAGTTTTTAAAGATTTATTGCATGCATTTAATATCCAGGATTGTATGAAGTTCAACATTTGTCTACTCGTATGCGAGGCTTCTAGTATTGCAGCGTCTTCAGTTAAGTTGTTGTTTAAAAGTTTCCAGTCAGCATTTTTTGTCACATAATTATATTTTTTGTGAGTGGTCCATGATAAATTCTTGTAGTGAATACATATTTCAGTTGTAATTGTACTACGGTCACTTGATATTTTATGCGCGTCCATTTTCCAAATTTCTATTTTTTGCAATAATGATTAAGTATATATCAATATTTCCTTCGTGGTCTGAATGGTTGGAGAATGTCGGAGGCTGATTAGCTTAGTTCACAACATGTCAGTCTATTTCGTTTAATGTTTGTAAAACTATTTCCCCTTGCTGAATAGTTGTTGGATAAATCCACTCAACATCCTCCAGTATAGAACAATGGCCAGCTTTTTATATAAAGTTTAATTAATGACAAGGTTTTCGTGTGAATTTCTGTACCATCTTTGAATTGACAATATTGATTTATTAATAGAAATGAAACATTTTTGTAGATAATCTTCAGTACAATAATATGATCTGTCAAGACAGAAGGAGTTGTGTCCATATTATATATAGCTATTGCTTTACTGGAGTGAATAATTTTATAGAATATTGATAGCATTCCACAAATTTCCCTCGTTTCACGTGTGGATCTTGAAAACAAATTGTATCAATATTTTCTGTTTTCGCAATTTATCGATTTTCTGTCATAACTACATAACTGCTAACAGCATTGATTTCCAATTATATTATTGTTTATTCCAAAATTGTTTGTAGCGATGTGTGATGATGTATTTAGTCATACATAATTTGTACTCTCAATCAGTCTCTGCAACATTAAGTTGCGGGTCAAGCAATTTTCAGCATTGGAATGTCAACATTTAACATTACGACTTTTACATGGGACACAAACTGTCTTTTCATTCTTTTTAGTGAAATCATTAACATTTTGTATGAACGAGGATTCTGACGGGATTTGTTCACCCTTTGAATAAATTTTTAATTCAACCTGTTTTAATTTGTCAGAAAAAACTTGTTTTTGTAAACATTTGTATAATTCTCCTTTATGATTCCAATAATTCCCTTTAAGATTGCATTTTTAATTTTTAATGTCCTAATAGTTGGCAGTTGAAGCATGGGGAACTCTTAAAAGAAATCTTAAATTCACTTATTATTATTATTCATTGAATTAATTACTTTATTGAGTGTCTTTAAGTCTGCGCTTGATGGCAGCTGTAATCAAATATTCAAATCAACTTTGGATCTTGATTTATTAAAATTAAATATTACGACCAGTTAAACAATTAGATTTATTCCATCACTGTTGTTCGCGGGACCAACATAATTAGGTTCCGTATTCAGCTCCAGGCTGCTTTCTTACAAAAGGACAAATTCTGGTCTTCTTCTGCCTCTATGCCGCCTTGGCTCAGGAGACTGCTCCATATCCCATAAACGGCCCTTATTCAAAGTGAATGAAGCGCCCTGCATCCTTTTCTAAGCTCACCCTACTTTAAATCCTTGCAACATCCAGGTTTCTACAATTGTTGGTTTGTTCTATGTTGTAACTAACTTTCTATTTAACAAAAATGCTAGTTGCATATCTACTAAACCTTACCAAATGTAAATGATGTGAATATTATAAAAGTCCAGCATTAGTTTTCAAGTCTATTTATCATTTATATATTATAAATATTTGGGAAAGAAGGCAAACATATTAAGCTTATTTAATTGGTTTCAGTGCTGATGTGGAAAGACTGGATCCTCCGCCGTCAGAAACAAGTGGACGAGGTGAGTACTTGACCACAAGATTTTTAATTGTGAGGATGTGTCACTTGCTTGTTGCCGCACGACTGTAAATAATTTGTGGCTCCATGCAAAACAAAGTTTCATTTTAAGTTAAAACTTCCGTTTGCTACGTGAAAATATTCTAATTGAGTGTTGCTGGGTTGCCTGCCTGCCCCTGCCACCAAAAATTGTTGCTGGAAAAAATTCATCGGCACCTTCTAAATTAAAATTTGCACTGCACAAATAACAACATTTTATTCATCAATAACACACGCTCTACAGCCCTCGGTGGGCCTTGGCCTCCAATATCGTCGGTCCTCTTACTCCCACCGCTCTCAGGTCTGCAACAACATCGTCCATCCATCTATGCCTTGGTCTTCCCTTTCCTCTTGAATGGTGGATCCTTTCTCTCACGATTCTTTTTGGCATTCGTTCTGTTGTCATTCCCTCTACATGTCCCATCCAATCGATCCTCCGTGACTTCACGAATCTAACTACATCTTTACCTTCCATCAATACATCCATCTCCAGCCTTCCTTCGTCTGTCATTAAAAGTCCAAATATCTTCCTTAAGATCCGTTTCTCAAATACTTTGAGGATTTTCACATCAGTATCTTACAGGGTCCAGGTCTCTGCTCCATAAACGACCACCGGTCGCACCAATGTATTATATATTTTTATTTTCCTTGTGATAATCTGGTTAGTAAATAAATTATTATTTGCGTAGTATGCTCGGTTCCCAGTCTGTATTCTTTCACTTTTCTCTTTGCTACTATAGTTGTCATTGTACAAGATAATCCCCAGGCATTCGAACCCGAAACCTCCTTCAAATTTTTTATTCCCAACTTCTATGTCCTGATGTCTTCTTCTACCCTCTCATCTGGACATTCTCATGCATTTAGTTTTTTCTTCAGACCTATTTTTAATGCTTCTTTCTCCAATTGCATATACATTTTTTTCATTACACTTGTCGTCCAACTGATGATCGCCACATCATCTGCATATGCACATATTTGACTGGACTTCACAAATATTGTTCCTTTTTGAACCTTATGTATGGTTAGATTAAATAGAGCTGCTGAGAGTCCATCGCCCTGTTTTACTCCTGCAAGTTTTTCGCTGAATTTGTTACCCACTTTCACCCTGGCATTGGTTTCACTTATGGTGAATCTTATCATCCTTATTAGTTTTGGAGGAATATTATACTCCCTAAGTATCTCTTCAACTGCCTTCCGGTTATCACTGTCAAAAGCCATAAACATAAAATGCAAATCTGAGTCATATTCATAAATCTAATCTGCAGTCCCTCTGCCAAGCCAGAATCCACAATACATAGATTCATGGTAAAGATATAGAAAACTGAAACAATGCCTCAAAATTGGAGGGCAGGAATAATCTATCCAATATACAAGAAGGGGGATAAATTTAAATGTGAAAACTATAGGGGCATTACGCTGCTTAGTATTGCATATAAGATTTTATCTGGTTTGATTAGTAAGAGGCTAAAAAGTTATGCAGAAGAAACACTTGTAGAATATCAACGCAGGATTCCAATGGGTGTAAAACATGAAATTTTCAATGCCTGTACAAGGAAAAGTCGAAAAAAAATCTCAATTTTTTAAAACCCTTAAATTTTTATTGATCAGTTAAGCCTTTTCGTAGCCTATTCGAGATAAAAATATGGACAGACAGACACTTCAATTATATTTATTGGCATAGATGGGTGATGCTACTTATTGTTAACATATAGGGAAGAAGTAACTTGGTTAATATAATATGGACAATTTTAAAAAAAAATATAGTTATAGTGAATCAATAGAACAGTTCAGTCATAAAGTGAATTTAATAATTTAGGTATTTAAAATTTAATCTCATAAACAGAGATTCTGATTACCAAATGAGTAATTCTTGGGATCCCTTTATTACGAAAGTACATGATAAACAAGCGCAGGACCAATCGGATCGCAGCAAGGACGACACATAGCCTGAGAATGTCAGCCGAAACGTTGAGCCTGAACCCTTTGGTTGATCGTGAAGATTTTATCCGAATTATGCAACGGGAAAGTCAACGTTCATTAGTTCAATTTAACTGTAATTTTTATCGTGTATTAAGTTTGATAACTCATATTTCTCTCACATCCGCTTTCCAGCCTTGCTTAAATGAAACTAAATATTTAAACTAATTTATGTAATCTAATATTTTGAATTATTGCAACGAAAATTTTAGTAATGCTATTAACAATGAAAAATGATGTTAAAGTAGCAATGCATGACCCGAGGATTTTCATGCCTTGTAGACAGAAGCTGAGTTAATTAACGCGCTCGTGGCGCCGTTTCTAACTAAGCCACAAATCGAATGAGCGATTCGTTAAATTCCGTCTCGTTGCCAACTTTCAGCCTGGATAGCGCCGACGCTCACAGCTGCCAATATAAACACGCAAATGTCTCTTGGACTGTTAAAAACACTATTTAATGAATATATGACAATTTCATTTATAATGAAGTCCTGAAACCACAAAATACAAATTAACCTGTGCACTTATTAACTACAGTCTCTTCTTTCTCTTGGAGCAAGTTAAGTAGAATTTCTGTATTAATGTTGAGGTAAATGTCTGCTCAAAGTGCGATTCCCCTGTATAATTTATAGCTTTACTCGTTCCTTATAATCGTGTAATGACAAGTTTCGAGGGATTCTTACTTCTTGTTCCACCGCTTACACAAAGGAAACTCTGACAGTCAGTGACGCGTACAATTACGATATTTCTCCGACAATATTTATTTGTTTACTGTACAGTGTTTTGTGATTGTCAAACATGAAAGCGAGCATATGACAGGTTTGACCGCCAATAACTGCGCTGTGCCGTAATTTCTGTTAATTTACAAGGAATTCCGACATTACACACAATGGTAATTCTGTTCCAATAATAAATGCCTTCATATTAGATCTAGTACTATGAACAATTTGTTGTAATACCACCGGGGCGGTATTGGAGTTCCAGGTACTGCTTCTTCTCCGACGAGGGGGTGAGAGTGAGAGGTCGCCGTAGAGGGAAGAAGTACTGGAGAGCGGAAGAGATTTCTAGAAAAGACGATAGGATAGAAGTAGTACGGTTCGGATCCGACTTGTCGAATCTTAGCCCAGTGGGAAGATGGTCGTCGTAGCTCGATCAATAAGAGTCGTGAAGGTATAAAGAAGATTTATTAGAAAGTCGTTGAAATGAAGCCGGAGATTAACTCCAGGAGTCTCAACCCGAAGTGGTGGTAGGTAAAGGACTAATTCTATCGTTCTCGTGCTGACTTGAAGATTGAGGCCACAATATTGCATCGTTTTGAGTCAGCGTCTTGTGCCACAGGCCCTTAGCTAATCGGTCTGGTTTTAAGTAGGAAGCATGTTACGACAAATTTAAATTGATTGGAAAAAAATAGTGAAATAAAATGCCATCCAATAACATAACATTCATTTCTATTTAAAAAAATCAATTTATCTTCGTCCCGTGAACATTTTCATTTTTATTGCGGCGAAGTAGGACGACATCTTGGAGCAGTTTAAGAGAATCAAACCTGTGGCTACTTCTTCACGGTTCAGTGTAATAAGAATGCGATATAACTTGCCTTAAAACGTGGTTGAGTTTACTTTCGTATGTCTTCGAGACCTTCTGGGCTCGTGCCTCGTGCTCAACTGCCGAATATAAATTATATAAGAGTGTGGCGTCTCAGTGCCATCAATTCCGGTAGTAGCTTATTCAAGACCCGGCACTTTCCCCTCCAGCCGCGTCCCATGCACAATCATGTCTCGCTGACTAATTCTCCCGTTGTCAATGCGTCTCGTGGCTTGCCTCAAACCAGCCGCCAACAATCCTGTCTGAGCCGGCTTCCCTAAGACAAGCACCGGACACCCGATTCATGTTGCAATAGGTATATAACATGAAAATGACTACGTTCAATTGTTGCCTGTGTGACGTAAGCGTACACGGGAAGTATAGGTTGAGCACGGCGTGTCCGTCCACGTGATCATTCACTGCAGATGGCTGACCCAGCGCGGGAGTTTGCACGAATGCGATTGGTAGATTAGGTCACATGAGCAATAAGGCAGAAGCCAGGAAGGAACTTGCCAGAATGTGCGAATCCTCGCGGCCACATGATGATAAACCCCAGTAGTTTAAGTCCGCGTTAAGTCTTTCATTAGTTCATTTCGACGAATTTTGAGACTTGTAGGGATTTTCCGGCGAGGAATCCCCGGCACCCCATAATATTCCACGTCCGAGACCTAAAATCAAATAATGACGTAGGGCTGAGCTGGAAGGAGAAACGACTTTCTGTTACAATATATATAATAAGGAATAAGGATGTGAACACTGTAAGGGTACACAGTAAGATGGTGGCTTACAACCCCATCTGACGTAATACTGAGTGAGTAGTGAAGCGATGAATTTAATATCTATGGGAAATTCAGGGTTGCCAGTTTCATGAACCGGAATAATAACTGTTCCTTCCTTCCTTCCTCCCTCTTCTGCTTTTTCAGAAAAGTGTAGTAGTTTTCCTCATTTCCAATACCATAAAATAATAAATAATAAAACATAATCTTGGATAATCAAAAACGTGCAAATATATTTTTTTACATTTCTTGGCAAAAATATTTTATTTTCCCCAAATATTAGAATTAAATCTGCATAAGAAATTAAAGGCGAAAACATAATAACAACAGCGCTTTATATTCCTTTTAAGAACATGATACTTGGCAGACAATAACTTCGGGAATTTCACGCCTAATTCTCCCCCTCTCTCTCTCTCTCTCTCTCTCTCTCTCTCTCTCTCTCTCTCTCTCCCGTCTCCTAGTTTAAATACTACTGCACATCTTTATCCTGCCACTTTAGCAAAATATTGTCTCTATTCTTTCTACCTCCACTCAACGTGGCACTAATTGCAAGTACATATAAAATATTAGCATCATGAATAAACATCCACAAAGAAAGGGTTCCTTTTCTTATAGTTGTCAACTCTGTCTATAATCTTCAGCATTACATAAAGAGTTCCTCGGAATTTATCTCCAAATTTAAAGTTCATCACATTACTGATATTGCTTCTTAATTTACTAGCATTTCATTCCCCTTGGTTATCCATTTTGAGAATCTTACTGCTATCGATTAGCCTGAAATTAACTCTGCTGTCAACTTGTTTTCTTTCCATAGCAAACTTTACCACGAGATCCTGTGGCTCATCCTTATATCTATTCCATATGAGAAGCTTATAAAATGCTGTAATGATAAACTTGGCCGGTCACTTATCATAGATATGTGGATGACATCTTCAAGATTATCCCTCTTGACAGTGCGTTTAGTTGTCAGAAAACTTGAGTGTGCATAAAATTACAGAATTAATCCTAGAGAAACCTGTGTCTGGATTTAATCATAAATTAAAGTTTAATTGGTATCACAAGACCACTATTTCAGCTAATCTGCTGAATTCCCTTTCCGATCTTCTTGACTTTGTCAAAAATCTTTTACTGTCCTTCCTCATCCACATCTAATTAGTCTATGAATTTTAAATTCATGTTACAACTACTGCACTACAGTTAGGCACAATGCACATATTAGTTTAGTTGTTTTACCTTTCTGCGATGCTCTTATCAAATCAACTTACTTGATTACTTGAAAATAAAAATAGTTCTGTAATTTTCAACTCTATACTTTCGTCGTGTGGTATTATTAAACGACACGAAGGCATGAACTTTCCATGGGCAATGTTGTATACAAAATGGACAGTTACAGTTGTGACTGTAATTTAAGTTATATAGACCAATCGAAAAGAATTATAGAACACACGTCTAAGCTTTAAATATAATCCCATCATAAAATATTGTTTCTATTTTGACACTACTCATATTTTAGAAAGTGAAACGAATTTTCCAAAAAGATTCATGTTACAAATGTTACAACTCAATCACAAACTGTTCATATTAAATGTAGTTGATGCGTTATTCAGTCCGAAGACTGTCTCAGTCATCCAAACCTATCCTGCAAAAACCTCTTCATATCTACATAATTGCCACATCCTCCCTTATATGATTAGCGTATTCCATCCTCTTCTGACCTGACCCCACACACTTCCCTCAAATGCTAATTTTACAACACCCTTATGTCTCAAAATATTGCATATTAATCAATCCCTCGTCTTGGTCGACGTCCTCCGTATTGTTCTCTCTTACCCTTTACTGCTTAGACCTTCCTGGTTACTTCTTCTATCCACCCATCTAATTCTTCTATAGAACCACAATGTAAAGGCTTCTATTATTTTCCTTTCTGAAACTCCTGCCGTCCACGTTTCGCACCAAAATAACGCCACACTCCAAACCAACATTTTTAGCAATGATTTTCTACTTATTTTAGCTTATATTAGCCGTAAGTTAATTCCTTTCTTGCCCAAGTAGCAGAATTCCTTAACTTCCTTCAAAGTAAAATAACGACACTCTAAAGAACAACATGGAAATTATTGAACGAAAAACAAAGTCCTAACTCTTTCCAACCCTCCGAGGAGAGGAGAGGAGAGGAGAGGAGAGGAGAGGAGAGGAGAGGAGAGGCCTAAGCCTAATATCAGGAATATTTGGCGAGGAAAGTCGTCAGCAAGAAGTGGATTTTCTGAGTGCTTCACCACTTGATTCTCATTATGTTGGCATTCTTCACTTATGATTTCCTCGCTGTCTTACATGCTTCGTGATACTTGATACGAAAAACCAGTTCCGTTTGAAATATAAACCACCATGTCTGCAACTTGCAGATATTCTAGCTGAGAGTTTCTGGGTTGCCTGCCTGCCCCGCCTATCAAAGATTGTTGTTTGATGATATTCCTCGCAACCTCTCAAATCAAAATGTTCACTGCACAAATAAAAACCTTTGCATCAAACGCACGATTCAAATCCGTGTAAAAAATCCTATTATAAATACCGACATGATGTTGTTGTTGTGGTACTCAGTCCCAAGACTGTTCTGATGCAACCCTCCATGCTAACCATTGTTGCGCAACTATCACAATCCACATCCTCTCTAATCTTCTTTGCGTATTCTATCCTTGGCCTCCCTCTTCTGTTCTTACTCCACACACTTCCCTCTAATTTTACTTTTACAAGACCCTTGTGTCTTATAACGTGGCCTATTAACCTATCACTCCTCTTAGTCAACGTTCTCCATATTTTTCGCTTTTCCCATATTGTGTTTAGAACTCCTTCGTTTGTAATTCTATCCACTCATCTGATTTTCTGCAACCGCCTATAACAACACATTTCAAAGGCTTCAATTCTGTTCCTTTCTCCAACTCCTGTCTTCCACGTGTGACGAAACAATCCGTATGAACATTTTTAGCACGGTTTCCTAATATTCACATTTATATTACCCGTAAGAAAAGATTTCTTTTCCGCGATGGACTGTGCTATATGTGCTTTATCCTTTCCCAATCTAACAGCCTTTGTTATTCCACTGTTACTCATACTACAATCCATTACCTTACTAGAAACATTTGTACCGACGTTTGATATTACATTATGTCATTTAGTGTAACAATTTGGGAAACTGCATATCAATAATATATAGTAGTTTTTAATCTGCTTTCGGTTGTGGCGCTCCTCTAGTTGATATTTTCCAGCTCAGGCTGTGACAAATCCCTATGAGGGGAAATCAACGCCGTCTGATGTCGTCACGTCCTAGCAAAGTCGAGTGCGACGTTGCACGATCCACACTTAAGCAGTTGAGACACGTTCATGTCGCGACATTACATACAGACATGAACCTGTCATTCAAAGCCATAGGATTATATCTACTTTGATTGAGGAACAAAGATAAGAAAATTTATAAACTGAAAAATAACTATTTAAAAATGATTTCGTGAAAAGATTTAGGAAGTTATTGTAACATTGATTAAGTAATTTGTTAATAATGCCCCATGACACCATAAATCATAAAGTTTTGTGGCAATTTCTGTCAATTCATTGACTAAACAGTTGATAAAAGGCTGAATGAAATAAAGTTTATAAAATGTCAATGTACTTTTATGGTGTAGTCTTGATGACAAATTGAAATTTCGTTTAAGACTCGTGAAATTTATTACTTTACTATCTGGGTGCCCGGCGATACCCGGAAATTGACATACATTATCATCATTATTATTAGTGATTCAGGGAGAAGATCGCGATTTTATAAATTCACCTCCTCACGCCCCTTACATTATGAGAGTTGAATTTCTTCACAACCACCTTAAGCAATGACATGTGGTCAAAAGTCTATTAAGTATGGCAACTCAGAATTAAGTGACTAACCGCAATAAATATTGACAGATTAATTTTCAAAATACCATCGTTACAAAATAATGGCATCAATGGAAGGAGTTGCAGGACAGACAAACTACTTGCAGAGGAGAGTCTCAAGCCGAATATAACGGAAGCTAAAACACTCCTTTCCTTTCATTTATAATACATAATCAAAACTTAACACTCCATTCCTCATCTATGAATACTCTGTGAGTATTCTAATTGTTATCAATATGAATACAGAACTAATTTAGGACACGCAGTCTGATTCCCGCTTACAGATTGGATTGATTTTGCTGCCCTTGACACTGGGTCATCGATTGCGCCTTTCCACCTGATGCAGGCCTCAGAGCTGCGAGCTTTGTCAAGTAATCAAGCAGCTACTCTTAAGGTTGCTGACTCCCAACATCAACATTTCACTTTCCTTCCATTCATCGTCAGGCCTCGATGGACATTCCTCACATTCCCACCTCGCGTTTATTACGTTTCAAGTCAACAGTTTGTTAACCCAACAATATTTTAACTAATATCTAATGACCTGAACATCAACATTACGCCTTACCATTTATCAGTATAAGCAGGTATAACATCTGAGTACAGGATATACATATATTATATTATTAAAGACACTTCGTTTAGATTCCGGAGAAGAGCATAAAGTTTGTCAATAATTAAAGTAGATGATACTTGTCTTCCGTGTATGTAAATGTGTACTCCTGCTAAGGGAATGGCGACTTGACGACAGTGCTTATAGGTTGCAATATTTTGCTACATGTCCTAATAGTTGGCAGTTGAAGCATTTGAGAACTCTTAAAAGAAATCTTTAAATTTTGCACAGTTGTATTCCAAAAACCTCTACCGTATGTTAAGAGGATTTCTCTGACACGTGGTGATGTTTGAGTAACCAATTGTACTTCCCCGTCGATATATAATCCCTGTAGGTGGCCTTGAAGTGGATGGCAAAAGCTAAGCCATGGGACAAATTCATCAGGTTGGCTGACGTAGAAGCCTTTAATACTTGTAATGCCTATGAGGATATTAAAATTTTTAATTGTTACTGTAATGACTTTTACCAAATTTAGAATATTAACTGTTAAAACACCAAATACCACGATTATTTACAACCTTATTAATTCGTATAGGATATTTACGAAAGAAGGTGAAGCTGTGTACGCACTTCTTATAATTTGCTTCAAGCGGTTATCATTAAACTTCCATACTTAGGAAATAACGACACCCTGAAAACATAACGGAAGGCGTTGAACAAAAACACAGTCCTTACTCTTTCCAACCCACCGTGGAGAGGAGAGACCTGAGCCTAATATCAGGAAAGCTTGATTCCTCCCCACCTCTGTGAGTTGGAAGGAAGATATTCGTCAGCAAGAAGCGGACGTGCCGAATACTAGACAACTTGATTTCCATTTATGAGGACGTTACAGGAATTTATCATCTATGTTACGGAGATTTCCTCGCTTTAGCGCAATACTGAGTACATTTAACCCCAATTTGTTAAGATCAAAGATCTATACTTGCAGATATTTCAAGTTGTTGAGAATTAACTGATTTTTTCGCAACGAGTGTTGCTGGGTTGCCTGACTGCCCCTGCCACCAAAGATTATTGCTCGAAAATATTCCTCGACAACTTTGAAATTAAAATCGTCACTGTCAAAGTTACAACATTTTCTTCATCAATCAGACTCTCTGGATGTTTCCCCAAATTAAAAACGGATTTTTCAATGCCTGCATGAGGAAACGTAACGAAATTAAAAAATATCTATTTTGTTGTGAGAATATTTTAATCTAAAGTAAATTAATTATTGATAATAAAAAATGTAAAGTTCATTAAGTTCTTAGGAAACTGCTTCTCAATAATATAGATTGTATTGGTTAAATTCCGTCCGATTGTGACGCCCACAGACTGAGAAAAAGAATCACAAATTTTAACCACAAGAAAAATACTTGCGTTGATGTCACGTCCGAGGTTTCACGTCATCTATGCCAATGGTTAAACAGAGAAGAAATCTGCAAATATTGTAGCGAGTGATAACGGCAATTCTACTATTACGTGAACATTATGTCAATTTAATACGAATTGATATGCAAATAACACAACAATTTATAAAAAATATCTAATTAGATTAGCAACTCGACTATTTTCAATAGAGAGTCGTTTTCTGAAATTTCGGGCGTCGTGATGTACACTGGCAGCTAAATTACCGTTTGTAATGGGTGACACAGAAGCTTGGTGTTCACTATGTGGGTCCAAACTCATGGGATATTGGTGGTGACGCTGTGCATCTCAAACCTTTCAAATCACGACAAGGGCAGTAAAGAGGAGAACTATTCTTCTTTGGCACTACACCCGAGGGTGAGCCTCGGCCTCCTTCTAAAGTTTCAGCCAGTGATCTCTATTATGAGCAAGGAGGAAAATTAGTAAATAATAAACAAAACATCACTCGGTCAAGATTACATCTCCTAAGTAATAGTTCAACTGGATGGGGAGGCAATTATACCGTATTTAATAAGGCTATTTAATATATCCATAAATAACTCAACTCTGCCAACAGACTGGAAAACGGGAATAATTATACCTGTATTTAAATCTGAAAATAAAACGGACATACTAAATTATAGAGCTCAGTAGTACGCAAAATCATAGAGCACTTAATAACTATGCTCATTAGGGATGCAATTGAATCTAAAGGTTGGTTCCTTGAAAACCAGAATGCATTTGGATCGGGTTTTTCGTGTGAAAGTCAGATAATAAATTTTTCAAGATATAGCAGACTAAGTCGATCGTGGTGGTAGAATAGACGCCAAAAAAACAGACGTTGGAAAATACTCATTCCTAAATAGGACAACTAATGACTGGAACAATCTGCCTGCAGGAGTGTTTGGGGGAACTTCCTCTAACAGAAATAAAATTTAGACTTAATCTAAGTTTAGTGTAGTGTAGTGAAGTGATCAGTGCTGCAAAAATTCTAAAAATATACTACAGGGAAATATAATTCCAGTTTTTTTCAGGCAAAAATAATATTATTCCTTTTTAAAAATTCATCTTCTAATAATACGATTCCTTACTTCTTTATTTATATTGAATATAATTATACATTTAATTATTGGTTATATATGATCCTTACGACCAGATTATTAACTATTGTTCTATGTATATGCCACCGGGCATCTGCCCATTTATAGATTTAATAAATACATACATACACGGAAATGGCGACTGAGAAATCCCTCACCATTTTCACCAACAATCAAAAGCACAACGATTGGAATTCAAAAATTTGTTATCTTATTGAACGTTACAATCACCCAA
>CM067377.1:213913369-214101156 GCA_034510155.1 Eucriotettix oculatus | reverse complement strand
GGGGAACAAGACTCCGCTGCTCTCCAAAGTGATTTATATACTCTAAGTACATGGGCTAATCAAAATAAACTCAAAATCAACAATAGTAAAAGTAAGGCGATTAGTTTTACTAAAATAAGTGATCGAAGAAATAAACTGTAAATACCTAGACTTTAATTTTAACAGTAATCTGGGGGCAGGTGAAGCGTGGAACACCTTGCACGTAGTCATGAGAACTCTCAACAAGGGGAAAATGTGAAATCTAAAGAGATGGCATATTTATCATTAGTACGCTCACTTATGGTGCAGCACGCCCCTGGGATCCGTACAGGATAGGTCAAATGGAATTCTTAGAAAGGGTGCAAAAAAGGGCCGCAAAATAGGTACATGTATAACCTGGGTATGGGAACAAAAAGGTAAAGTGACTACAGACAAGAAGAGAAACAGCTAAGCTACACATTTTCTACGGAGCCATTGCAGGTGAAAAACATTGGCAGGGAAAGAAACGAAACAGAACGGGAGGGATGATCACTTGTTTAAATTACAAAGCAAGTCACCAAAAACAGACGTTGGAAAGTACTCATTGCTAAATAGAACAATTAATGACTGGCACAATCTACCTGCTAGAGTGTTTGGGGAACTTGCTCTGACAGAAAGAAACTTTAGACTTCATCTAAGTTTAGTGCAGTGTAGTGAAGTGATGAGTGCTGCCAAATCTCTAAAAATATACTACAGTGAAATATATTTCCAGTGTTTTCTTTCAATAGAAAACAATACTATTCATCTTCTTATAATATGATTCCACTATAAATTATTTACATTGAATATAATTATACATTCGATTACGACCAACATCTTAATTATTGTTTAAGTTCTGTGTATCTGCCACCGAGCATCTCCCCATTTGTAGATTTAATAAATATATACATACATACAAATGTTACAACTCAACCAGAAACTGTTAATATTAAATGTTGTTGATGCGGTAATCAGTCCATACTCTTTTCTCATTCAAGCTAACCTATCCTGCGCAATCCTTTTTATATCTACATAAGTGCCAAATTCTCCCTAACCTGCTTAGCGCATCCCATCCTTGGCCTCCCTCTTCAGATCTAACCCCACAAACTTCACTCTACAAGACCCAAGAGTCTCAAAAAAGGGCCTGTTAACATATCCTTCCTCTGTATCAACGTTATTCAAATTTTTCTCTCTTCCCTTATTATTTTTAGACCTTCCTGATTACTAACTCTATCCACCCATCTAATTCTTATATAGAACCACATTTCAAAGGCTTCTATACTTT
This sequence comes from Eucriotettix oculatus, assembly GCA_034510155.1. Classification (NCBI taxonomy): domain Eukaryota; kingdom Metazoa; phylum Arthropoda; class Insecta; order Orthoptera; family Tetrigidae; genus Eucriotettix; species Eucriotettix oculatus. The sequence continues at coordinate 214,099,874 of CM067377.1, read as the reverse complement.
CCCTTCTGCAGCTCCTACCGTCCAAGTTGCGTGACCCAAAAACACCACGCTACTTCCCAGTATTTTAGAAATGATTTTCTAACTTTCATACTTATATTAGCCGAAAGAAAATTCCTTCCTTGCCCAAGTAGCAGAATTCCCAAACTTCCTACAAAATAAGTAAACGACACTCTGAAGAACGTCTTAGAAGATGTTGAACGAAACTCACAGTCCTTACCCTTTCTAACCCTACTGAAAGGGGTGAGACCAAAGCTTAAATCAGGAAAGCTTGGTGTTTCCTCTTTTAGGAGAGTTCGAAGGAAAAAATTCGTCAGCAAGAAGCGGACGTGCTTAATACTTGATTTCCATTTATGAGGATGTTGCAGGCATTTATCATCTACGTCACGGAGATTTCATCGCAATGCTGAGTACATTTAACCTCAATTTCTTAAGATCAAAGATCTATACTTGCAGATATTTTAAGTCGTTGAGAATTAACTGATTTTTTCGCTGTGTTGCCAGACTGCCACAGCCACCAAATATTGTTGCTCGAAAATATTCCTCGACAACTTCATCAATAAGACTCCCACGAACGTTTTCCACAAACTGGAAAAAAACGGATTTTTCAATGTTATCATAAGAAAAGGTAACAAGATTATAAATATCAAGACGATAGAAATTTTCAAAGAAATTTTTATTAGAGAATATTAGATTCATAATAATAATGTAATGTACTATAAGTTCTTCCGAAAGTGCTTCTCAATAATATAGATTGTAATGTTTAAATTCCGTCCGATTGTGACGCTCCACTGCGCAGGGTGAGAGAAAGAACCACAAATTTCAACTACAAGGAAGAATTCATGTGTTGACGTCACTTCCTTCACTTTACGTCATCAGTGCAATGGTTCAACAAGGAAGAATGCGGCGTTGCGATGTTGTTGTTGTTGTGATATTCAGTCCTAAGCCTGGTCTGATGCAACACTCCATTTTTACCTATAATGCGCAAGCTTTTTTATTCCCTCGTAACTATCACAACTCACATCCTCCCAAATCTAATTCGCGCGTTCCTTCCTTGGCCTCTTTCTTCTGTTTCTCACCACACACACACTTCCCTCTAGTACTAACTTTATAGACACTCGTGCCTAAAACGTGGCCTATTAATCAATCCCTTCTCTTGGTCAACGTCCTCAATACTTTTCGCTTTTCCCCTATTCTCTTTATAACTTCCTCCTGACTCTCGCACTATCCACCCATCTCATTCTCCTATAGCACCACATTTGAAACGCTTCTATACTTTTATTTTTTCCCAACTCCTATAGTTCACGTTTAGCACCAACATAACGCTACACTCCATGCGAACATTTTTGGTAACTATTTATTATTTTCTCACTTATATTACCCGTAACTTTTTCTCTCTTTTACTCTGTTTGACACCTATAGTGGAAAAACGTAGTTTTCTAGTGCCTCCATTTTGAGCCTCCTATTTAGGGTTCTGTCCAACAAGATAAACTTTACTCTTCTCTTTATTTCTTCTTCCATTCTCTTGCTAAAAGATATTATTTGTCCTAGATATATATAGTGATGTATACAGTAGCTCTGTTCCTTCAAGATATATTGCAGTTTGTCATCACTTCTGTTTTAGATTTATTCATTGACAGTCCTGCCAACTTGCTGTGTGAGGTTAACTCTTGAAGCATTGGAGTTTATGTTGTTTGCAAACCTCAAGTGTGTTATTCTCTTGTTATTAATGCCTATTCTATTTTAATTTTCTGAATAAGTCTTCCAGCATACAGGTAAACAGCTTTGGGGAAATTGGGTACCCTTGTCTGACTCGTCTTTCCACACGGAAATGTTGGCCTGTTTTTTCAGCATTTCCTTTAGCTCAATTTTGTGTATATTTTTCTTAGTAACTGGATGTATTTTAATTCTCCTCCTTGGTTGGTCAGTGCTTGAAGTTTTGCTGTATTCTAAAAAAGATACGTAAATTTTTAAGTTATTTTCTTCTGATATTTCTGCTATTTGACTGATGGTTTGGATATGGTCCACTGTGCTGTAACCTGTTTGTTCTGAGGGTTGATTCTCCTCATGTGATTTTGTTATTCGCCTCTATAGTATTTTTGTTAACAGTTTATATATAAGTTTGACTTAAGGCTTATAGGTCTATAGTTGTTCAAATTATCTTTCATCCCTTTCTTGAGAAGTAGTATAATAGTGTTTATTTTCCATTGGTCGGAAATGATCTTCGTTTGTATGATTTTCTTGAAAACTTCTGTGATGATTGGAGTTAAGTGTTCTGCGGCTATTTTAAGAGCCCGTGTCATTCTATTTTTAAGATAATTAATTGATGAACTAGCCTCACTATAGATTATACCGGGTATGTCTTATGTGGTGACTTGATCCACACAGCCTGGGTCGTTATTTGTGACTATTTTTTGTACGTAGCTTGTATATTTTGTTTTGTTGAATTCCGTTGCTGATTATTTTGTCTTTTAGACTGATTAAGGGAATCCCTGAATGTTCCTTGGAAATTGGGAACAATAATATATAGTAATTTATGAATCTGTTCTCCCGTTGCTTTCGGTTGTGGCGCTCCTCTAGTTGATATTTTCCAGCACAGGCTGTGAAAAATCCCTTTGAGTGGAAATCAACGCCGTCTGATGTCGTCACGTCCTAGCAAAGTCGAGTGCGACGTTGCACGATCCGCATTTAAGCAGTTGAGACACGTTCATGTCGCGACATTACATACAGACATGAACCTGTCAACCAAAGCCATAGGATTATATAGACTTTGTTCGAGTAACAAAGAAAAGAAAAATTTAAACTGAAAAATGAACAATTACAAAATGATATCGTAAAACGATTATTCGACTTAATGAAACTTTGATTAAGTAATTTGTTAATTATGCCCCATGACACCATAAATCATAAAGTTTTGTGGCAATTTCTGTCAATTCATTGACTAAACAGTTAATAAAACGCTGAATGTAATAAAGTTTATAAAATGTCAACGTACTTTTATGGTGTAGTCTTGATGACAAACTGAAATTTTGGCCCAAACTCGTGAAATTCATTACTTTACTATCTGGGTGCGCGGCGATACCCGGAAATTGACTTACATTATCATCACTATTATTAGTGATTCAGAGAAAAGATCACGATTTTATAAAATCAACTCCTCACGCCCCTTACATTATGTTAGCTGAATTTCTTCACAACCACCATAAACCATGACTCCGTATCTTAATAGACTCAAAAATCTATTATGTATGGCAACTCAGAATTAACTTACTTACCGCGATAAATATTGACAGAGTAACCAACGTTACAAAATAAGGGCATCAATGGAAGGAGTTGCAGGACAGACAAACTACTTGAAAAGAAGAGTCTCAAGCCGAAATAACGGAAGCTAAAACACTCCTTTCCTTTAATTTATAATACATAACCAAAACTTAACACTCCATTCCTCATCTGTGAATACTCTGTGAGTATTCTAATTGTTATCAATATGATTACAGAACTAATTTAGGACACGCAGTCTGATTCCCGCTTACAGATTGGATTGATTTCGCTCCCTTGACACTGGGTTATCGATTGCGCCTTTCCTCCTGATGCAGGCCTCAGAGCTGCGAGCTTTGTCAAGTAATCAAGCAGCTACTCTTAAGGTTGCTGACTCCCAACATCAACATTTCAGTTTCCTTCCATTCATCGTCAGGCCTCGATGGACATTCCTCACATTCTCACCTCGCGTTTATTACGTTTCAAGTCAACAGTTTGTTAATCCAATAAATGTTTAACAAATATGTAATAACAAAAACATCAACATTACGCCTTACCATTTATCAGTATAAGCAGGTATAACATCTGAGTACAGTATATATATATATATATATATATATATTATATTATTAAAGACACTTCGTTTAGATTCCGGAGAAGAGCATAAAGTTTGTCAATAATTATTTTTTTAATTCTTTTAAATGAACTTCTAACACTATGGACCATGCAACTCTTGAAATAGCTGAACAACAACGACACTATGAAGAAATTCCAGGCAGATGCTGAACAAAACATAAAGTTCTTACTCTTTCTACCCCACCGAGGAGAGGAGAGACCTAAGCCTAATATTAAGAGAGCTTGGTTTCGCCCCTCCTCTGTGAGTTGGAAGGAAGATATTCGTCAGCAAGAAGTGGACGTGCTGAATACTAGACCACTTGATTTCTATTACCGTCATTTCCTCGCTTTAGCGCTATATTGAGTACATTTGTCCCCCAATAATCCAGCACAAGCTGAGAGAAAGAACCACAAATGGTTTCACGTCGTCAAGCAATGGTTCAACACAGAAGAAAGCTGCAAATAATGTATCGAGTGCTAACGGCTGTTTCTAATATTACATTAACATTATATCTATTTAATACGAATTGATATGCAAATATCACAAGAATTTATAAAATATATCTAATTAGATTAACAACATCCACAATTTTCAATATAGCGTCGTTTTCTGAAACTTTGTCTATTTTCTGTCTTGTCGTCCTATTGTTTTGTGATTGAAGGAATAAGAGAGAGAGAGAGAGAGAGAGAGAGAGAGAGAGAGAGAGAGCTGTTGGACTCCAACGGAGAAGTTGTTGTAAACAATGGCAGTCAAATCATTCATGTTGTCGACAATGTATCCCTTCCTCTGTTGCAGGTGTTGGTTGCTGACTCTCAACCTTCCTGCACGGGCAGAAATCTCCCAGCAGTGACGTCACGAGGTGAAGGCAGGAGACTCGATCCCCGGACTCCTACAACAGGCAAGGTGAATATAGATGCATGAACTGAGACAAACATTTATTTTTCAACATATAAAGTCCTTATATGATAACGTAATCAACTATTGACCACTCAGACTTTGAATATTAAACTGAAAACAAGTAACTAATATTTAAGAAAATAATAATAATAATCCGTATTATTAAGTCCTGACAATCTGTCCACGAGGGGCTACATAATCATCCCCCCTACGTAGAGAGAGTATAATGATTAATAATAATACTGCATGCTAACCAATTTTCCTCCACGAATGTACTAATACTTAACTCATAATTTTGCATGTTACTCAGATCCTATTTCGTTTGTATATATAATGTAACATGTAAGTTATAACACCACCCGATTGTTGGTACATACAGCCTGTGCTATCCTACTCTAGTTAATACGCTTCCAAAGTATCAGAATTCCTTTAACTTCCGTCAAAATATCCCTTCCCAATGTAACCCCCTTTGTTATTCCGCTGTTACCCATACTTTAGTTTTAGTGTATAATTAATAATAAACTCCCGGATGAATTTTGAGGGGTGTATTTTGTATAAATTTTGCCAAATTAAGGACCTGATTCATGGCCGAGACAACTTTCTGTGTTATTTCACCAATATGCGGGAGGAAGGATAATTTTGAATCTAACACAACAACTAAATAAAGATTTTGATATACAATTTCAATGGGTTTTATCGTCAAATTTTATTATAGGATGTGTTTTTGTGACTTTCTAGTGATTCTAGTTTTATCACTACTTATTAGCATTTTGTTTACAATTCACCAGTTACTTATAATTTCTATAATGACGTTTTTTTCTCTCTGAAGATGCAAAAGCAATTGCTGTCATTCCATCAGTCCTGTTAATTATTTTTAAAAGTAAATAAATATATATGATCCAAAAGAGTGATCCCAGAGTTCTCCCTCTCTCCATTGCTTTTGAATTTATGATTTTCTCGTGAAAATATTAAGAATTGATAAGGTTTAAAACAGTGTGGCCACCATAAATGGTCGAAAGCCCCGGTTATATCCACAAAAATAGCCAAAGTGTGTTTAGAAGTGGAGGACCTCATAACATCAACCACATGATTGATTGAATCTACTGTGCTTGTTTTTTCGAAAACCGTATTGGTTGTTATCCAAAGTATTTTTTTGTTTAAGATGTAATAAATAAGATTCTATTTGCAATTAAACAATTTCCAAGGAATTTAGGAGGCTGATTGGTCTGTATGAAAGACGATCCTCAGGGGTTTTGTTTCTCTACTCTGTTGTATTGCCTGGAGCTACTCCAGAGGGAAGGACAGTCAAATCTCCATTGCGTGTTTCTCAGTATGTGCTTGTGATCTCTTGTATGCGTGTAGTGTTTATACTGACTTTAGACTATGTACAATTTCTTTTATTTCTTTTAAGATTAATTATGTTCCTTATTTTGTTCGTTATTTGTAATGTATGACGTATCATATTTCCCCAACCGAGGAACTGATGGAAACAACAATAAATCTAAAATCTGTCTAATTTCTGCAACTTCTTCCTCCGTGATAATAACCTCCTCCATTTTTCTCATGCTTATTTTTCTCCGTACTTCTGCTTGGGCTTTCTTGTGCATTAATTTATGTTCTAAGCTCTTGGAACTAAGATACTGTTCATATTCCTTCCTTTTTTCTTTGATATCCTGTTCTATCTCTTCGCCCAACCAATATGGTTTACGTTTATGTTTATTTCTTCGAATATACCTAATGCTACTTCATGTATGCACTCCTTTATATGCTTGTATTGCTCTTCTATGCAGAAGGGGTTTTCTACCTCTAAATTTTTATCTAACCGGTTGTTGTATATTAATTTCGTACTCTAGACTTTGTAGATTATATCTTCTTTGTTGTAGTTATTCACCTTCTTTTTGTAGCTCTATACCTTGGCTCTTTCGGCCGAGGAAAAAAACTGTAGTTCTGACAAAACAATGATCACTACCACAGTTCGGTCCTCTACAAGCTCTAACATTTTTAAATTTTACAAATGTTTTTTTTGTTATGACATAATAATATTTCACTTATTTTCCTGTTTATTCCTTGCACATTCCACGTACCTAATTTCAATGTCATTTTCAGTCGCTTTGTCCGTATCCGATTTTCCGTCATATTCCGAGAAGTCGATATGGGTTTTTTACGGGAATAGTGTGTTGGCCCATTGCCCATCCCTCCTCCTTTATCCTTGCTTGGGTCCGGCACCTGGCTGATTGAGCTACACAATCCATTCAACGATGATAATTACGTCAGTATCTCGCGTCTATGAGATCTGAAATATCGATAGAACCGCTTACGATCCCTGTTGGTGGCGTTGAAGTGCGTGCCATGGGACAAACCTTAACAGTCCGACCATTTCATTTAACATTGGTAGTTCCTTAAGATTGCTAATTTTATTGTCATTATTTTTAACAAATTTAAAATATTAACTGTTATTACACCAAATACAACGATTATTTACAGTCCTATTAAGACATATAGGATACTTCCGAAAAATGGTAAAGCTGTGTAAGTAATTTTTATAATTCCTTTTACTGAACGTCCAACACTATTCACCCTGCAACTCTTGAAATAGCATCCTCAGGAAACAACGACACTCTGAAGAACGTCATGGAAGATGTTGAACGAAACACACAGTCCTTACTCTTTCCAACCCTCCAAGGAGGGGAGAGACCTGAGCCTAATATCAGGAAAGCTTGAATCCCTCCCCTCCTTTGACGAGTTGGAAGGAAAACATTCGTCAGCAAGAAGCGGACGTCCTGAATACTTGACCACTTGATTTCCATTTATGAGGATGTTGCAGGCATTTAAAATCTTAGTTACAGAGATTTCCTCGCTTTAGCGCAATATTGACTAAATTTATCCCCAATTACTTAAGTTTAAAATTCTATACTTGCAGATATATTAAGTCGATATTTCAAGTTGTTGAGAATTAACTGATTTGTTGCTCAAATATATTCCTCGACGCCTTTGAAATTAAAGTCTTCACTGATCAAGTAACAATCTTTTCTTCTCAGTATGTTTTCAAAACTCGTAAAAACGTATTTTTCAATGCCCTTCATAAGGAAACATAACAAGATTATTAATGTATCAAGACGATAGAATTTTTCAAACAAATTCTGACGTGAGAATTTTAAGTAAATTAATTATAGATAATAAATAATGTAAAGTACATTAAGTGCTTGGGAAACTGATTCTCAATAATATAGATTGAAATGTTTAAATTCCGTCCGATTGTGGGGCTCCATGAGTCGAATATTCCAGCACAGGCTGTGAGAAAGAATCACAAATTTCAACCACATGAAAAATACTTTTGTTGACGTCACGTCCAAGGTTTCACGTCATCTGTACCAATGGTTCAACAAAGAAGAAACCTGAAAATATTGTAGAGTGCTAACGGCTGTTTCTATTATTACATGAATATTATATATATTTAATACGAATTGATATGCAAATAACACAACAATTTATAAAATATATCTAATTAGATTAAAAACATCCACAATTTTAGATAGAGCGTCGTTTACAGAAATTTGTCTATTTACTGTCTTGACGCTCAATTGTTTGTGTTTGAAGGAATAAGAGAGAGAGAGAGAGAGAGAGAGAGAGAGACAGCTGTTGGACTCCAACGGAGAAGTTGGTATCAAAAAATTGGCAGTCAATACATTCATGTTGTCGACAATGTATCCCTTCCTCTGTTGCAGGTGTTGGTTGCTGACTCTCAACCTTCCTGCACGGGCAGAAATCTCCCAGCAGTGACGTCACGAGGTGAAGGCAGGAGACTCGATCCCCGGACTCCTACATCAGGCAAGGTGAATATAGATGCATGAACTGAGACAAACATATTTATTTTGCATGATACAAATTCTCTATATAGTGACATCAACTATTGACCACTCAGACTTTAAATATTAAACTGAATATAAATAAGTAATATTAATAATAATAATAATCCGTCGTATTAAGTCCTGACAATCTGCCCACGAGGGGCTACATAATCACCTCTCTATTCAGAGAGTGTATAATGAGTTAATAATAATACCTCGTGCTTACCAATATCCTCAACGTATGTAATAATACTCATAATTTGGCATGTTATTCAAATGCTATTTCATTTGTATATGTAATGCAACATGTAAGTTACAACCCCCACGATTCTTGTTGCATAAACATAAAAGTTACACGAAGGGGTAACAGGTTAATAATTGTGGCCCTGAAACAGGTAACACCCCTTCAAAAGCATGTAAGAGAAGTTCAATGGTTTTGTACGTACTTGCTTCCGGGTTGCAAGAAAATTTGGTCTATATTCCTCCTGGAATCTAGATTTCTATGTGGCACATACTGCCACAAAAATATATTTGTACAGCTAATTATATTTATCAGGAGAAGAATCTTGAAGCATCTCGTCCGTCTGATTACAGTGTATATTTACATTATTCAATAATAATAAAAAGACGGACAAATAGTCAGCATATAAATATATCAATATAAATTTTACTCTGTTGTAATTTATGATGGTTGGCCTGATTATTTTCATTTTAATCAGTTATGATTGAAAATTAAAAAATATAAATACGTCAATAATATGTTAGTTATAATTGATCATTATTTACAGCAATTTTCTAAACTACGAAAGATATTTAAATGTTACGTACTACGTCATTGCCTACGGACACGTTATAATTCTATATTATATAAGATATCTAAGTCAACTTAGAACAATTGGAATACATTGAAATAAATCATTTTGCTTCATTTTCCACTGTTGTTGTAAATGTGTTAGGATGAAGTTTTCTTATTATTCACTTTTCTTCTTCTGTAACTATTCAGGATTCTATTCCGCCTCATTGCTCGTTGACATCTTTCACTATTTAATTGGTCGTTGTATATCCTATTAATTGGATACCTAGTCTAATTTTGTTTATGTTCTTTTACTTGGTTATCAATAATTTGCAATAATATAAATTTTATTATTTTATAAAATAATCCTCCTCTATGTTTTTATTTTGAGTTTGATACAGGGTCATTCCATGACAAGTGACTATACATTTATGTAAACGTATCAGGCTTGAGAACCTGCAGTTAAATAAACTCTCCCATGGCTGGTCTCGGGACCACGGGATACGAACCTTTGATTGTTAATGCAAGGCTGCCATGGATTCCACATGGAATTTTGAGTGTGTTGTATTGATTCTTACTCGTCGTGTTATGAACTTCATACGTAAATTAATGCTACATACTGAAAAAGAAATTCGCACGTTTAGAAAAGGCATACTTTTACTTTTGAGACTTCATGGAGTTAATAACAAATAGGTGATTGATCAAATAAAGGTTTTGTTTTACTTTTGGTCATACAGCTAAGAAAGTGAAATAGCACGTTATTATTACACAATAAAATACGATGAGACGATATTTTTCGTGAGCCGCCGCACTACAGTGAACTTTGCCCAAAAATTTTAGACCTTTGTCATCGAGAAAATAAAATGAAATATATGTTTCCTATTAAATAAATTACTCATCTTTATAATTGTGTCAACTAGAAAACGATTTATACCTGTGAAAAAGCTCATTTTTGTCGTTTTTTGATTGTAGCCAGGATTGCTGCTCCAAATTTAGCAAAGCTGTGAATCGTCTGACTTGTAAACACTCATGTAGATTTGCAAACCACGAAATATGAATACCGTACATATTCTATTTATCTCTCCAGGATCATTTGACAAAAAAAAAATAAATAAACTTTTTTTCCCCCAACTTTGTGGACTCAAAGTTGCCAGGGGTGAAATTAGTTTAAAGATGTGTTATTATTTTCATAAATTACGCATACTATTTATCTGGGAAACGAATTTTCATGATCTATTCTTTAATAACTGCCACAATATTGAAGTTCAAAAGTGTCACTTTTGAAACGACGTCGTCTCCGACGAAAAACACCGGCGTATCTCATATAGAACTCAAATTTTGCATATGTTCATGTAAGGCTTCAGAGTACAAACTGTCTAAATTTTATCAAAATCGGAAATGGACACGAGGGAACCTTTCCTCAAATCAAAACACTTGACATGGAATGACCCTATATTTGACTCGAGTTGTTCCTGTCATCTCATGTATTTCTTAATTTTTTATTAGATAATTTAATAACGATACATCCCTTATTTCTTAAAGCGACTATTCATCATTTTTCGTTCATAGTCTGCAAACAGGAGCCTGATATTAGTCTTTACTCATTATCGGTTAGTTTGTATTTTTTTTTCATTTTTTTCTATCGTACAACTGCATGGTACGTTTCTTGCTGATAAACATTTAACGAAGTCTAATCTTTTTGATTTCTGGTTCAATTACATGTTTTCTAAAGCTCAGACTTTTAACAAAAGTTATTCAGAACGTTTTTAAGGACTTTCAATACGATTTTTAGAGGTTTCGCAATTGTGTGAGGAAAAATAAAACCTGTCTTTTTCCAATCTCTTTCCTTGTTGTTCATCGTACCTTGTATCTGTTTTATTATGTCCCTTTCATTCATATAATAATATCGTTCGCATAAACTTTCATTTTGTTTGGTAACAATTAGTTAATCGTTATTAAGTTTAAAAAAATTATATTTCACTCATACAATGTTTAGATTATAAACGCTTTACAATATTTCAATTAAGGAATATTTTGTAAATACGATTGTCTATGAAGAGGAAGGAAAAGTAACAATATATAAAATTTAATGTCACACGTGAATTTCCCTTAAATTCTGTTGTCATCTTTTGATGTGGTTGCTGAAGACGCTGGTAGGAAACACGTCACACGTTTTTGTACTAATTGAACTAATTATTAATCTTAATCAGAGGAAAGTCTCTTTACTTTTCGGGAGCGACGTTAATCGACGAAAGCTGAGGACCAGCCATGTCTTGCAACAATTCCCTTATAAATCCTAATATAGCCACTGTCCACCCTCAGCCACATCTATGAACTTTACATTCATGTTACAACAACTGCACTACACTTAAAAATAATGTACTTATGCGTTTCGTTGTTTTACCTTTCTGCGATGCTCTTATCAAATCAACTTACTTCATTCCTTAAAAATAAATATACTTTTGTAATTTTCAATTCTATAGTTTCCTCGTCTGGTATTATTAAACTACACAAAGGTCCTACACATTAATCGTCCATTAGCAATGTTGTATACAAAATGGACTGTTGTGACTGTAACCTAAGTTATATAGACCAATCTAGGCGAATATTAGGGTGTAAAAATATTCCCAACAGAAAAAAATGTTTTTATTTTGACTCTACCCGTTTTTCACAAAGAGAAACACATTTTCCAAAAAGATTCATCTTACAAATGTTCAACTCAACGAGAAACGGTTAATATTTAATGCTGTTGATGCGGTAATCAGTCCTTAAACTGGTCTCAGTCTGCGCAATCCTTTTTATATCTACATAAGTGCCAAATTCTCCCTAATCTGCTTAGCGCATCCCATCCTTGGCCTCACTCTTCTAATCTAACCCCACAAACTTCCCACGAGTCACCAAAAGGGGCCTGTTAACATATCCCTGTGTATCCTCTGTGTCAACGTCCTCCGAATTTTTCTCTCTGCCCCTATTCTTTTTATACCTTCCTGATTACTAACTCCATCCACCCATCTAATTCTTATATAGAACCACAATTCAAAGGCTTTTATTCTTTCCCTTTCTGCAACTCCTACCGTCCAAGTTTCGTGACCGAATAACACCACGCTACTTCCCAGCATTTTTAGCAATGATTTTCTAACTTTCATACTTATATTAGCCGAAAGAAAATTCCTTCCTTGCCCAAGTAGCCGAATTCCCAAACTTCCTACAAAATAAGTAAACGACACTCTGAAGAACGTCATAGAAGATGTTGAACGAAACTCACAGTCCTTACCCTTTCTAACCCTACTGAAAGGGGTGAGACCAAAGCTTAAATCAGGAAAGCTTGGTGTTTCCTCTTTTAGGAGAGTTGGAAGGAAAAAATTCGTCAGCAAGAAGCGGACGTGCTTAATACTTGATTTCCATTTATGAGGATGTTGCAGGCATTTATCATCTACGTCACGGAGATTTCATCGCAATACTGAGTACATTTAACCCCAATTTGTTAAAATCAAAGATCTATACTTGCAGATATTTCAAGTTGTTGAGAATTAATTGATTTTTCCGCCACGAGTGTTGCTAGGTTGCCTGACTGCCCCTGCCTCCAAAGATTGTTGCTCGAATATATTCCTCGGCGCCATTGAAAAGAAAGACTTCACTGATCAAGCACCAACATTATCTTCATCTATCAGATTCTCTGGACGTTTCCAAAACTGTTAAAACGGATCTTTCAATGCCTGCATGAAGAAACGTAACAAGATTAAAAATATCAAGACGATAGAAATTTTCAAACAAATTTTATTATAGAATAATAGATTTTATAATAATAATAATAATAATAAATAATGTAATGATCTATAAGTTCTTCCGAAACTGCTTCTATATAATATAGATTGTAATGTTTAAATTCCGTCCGATTGTGACGCAGGGTGAGAGGAAGAACCACAAGTTTCAACTACAGGAAGAATTCATGTGTTGACGTCACTTCACGTCATCAGTGCAGTGGTTCAACAGAGAAGAATGCGGCGTTGCGATGTTGCTGTTGCGGTATTCAGTCCTAAGACTTGTCTGATGCAACACTCCATTTTTACCTTTAATGCGCAAGCCTTTTTATTCCCTCGTAACTATCACAACTCACATCCTCCCAAATCTGCCTCACACATTGTATCCTCCTTAGTCTTCCTCTTCTGTTTCTCACCACACACACAATTACCTCTAGTACTCATTTTATAGACACTCGTGCCTAAAACGTGGCCTATTAATCAATCCCTTCTCTTGGTCAACGTCCTCAATACTGTTCGCTTTTCCCCTATTCTCTTTATAACTTCCTCCTGACTCACACTATCCACCCATCTCATTCTCCTATAGCACCACATTTGAAACGCTTCTATACTTTTATTTTTTCCCAACTCCTATAGTTCACGTTTAGCACCCACATAACGCTACACTCCATGCAAACATTTTTGGTAACCATTTATTATTTTCACACTTATATTACCCGTAAGTTTTTTTTCTCTTTTACTCTGTTTGACACCCATAGTGGAAAAACGCAGTTTTCTAGTGCCTCCATTTTGATCCTCCTATTTAGGGTTCTGTCCAACAAGATAAACTTTACTCTTCTCTTTATTTCTTCTTCCATTGTCTTGCTAAAAGAAATTATTTGTCCTAGATATATATAGTGATGTATACAGTAGCTCTGTTCCTTCAAGATATATTGGAGTTTGACATCACTTGTGCTTTATATTTATTCATTGACAGTCCTGTCAACTTGCTGTGTGAGGTTAACTCTTGAAGCATTGGAGTTTATGTCGTTTGCAAACCTCAAGTGTGTTATTCTCTTGTTATTAATTCCTATTCCATTTTAATTTCCAGAATATGTCTTCCAGCTTACAGGTAAATAGCTTGTCTGACTCTTCTTTCCACACGGAAATGTTGGCCTGTTTTTTCAGTTTTTCCTTTAGCATAACTTTTTTTATAGATTTTTCTTAGTAACTGCATGTATTTTACTTCTCCTCCTTGGTTGGTCACTGCTTAAAGTGTTTAGGTGTCCGATTGTATCAAGGTCTTTGCTGTAATCTACATATGCTAGGTAAATTTTTAAGTTATTTTCTTCTGACATTTCTACTATTTGACTGATGGTTTGGATATTGTCCACTGTCCTGTAAACTGTTTGATCTGATGATCTGAGGGTTGCTTCTCCTCGTGTGATTTTGTTATTCCCCTTTATAGTATTTTTTGAAGAGTTTATATAACTTTGACATCAGGCTTATAGGTCTATAGTTGTTTAAATAATCCTTCATTCCTTTTCTGAGAAGTAGTATAATCGTGTTTATTTCCCATTGGTCGGGAATGATCTCCGTTTGTATGATTTATTGAAAACTTCTGTGATGATTGGAGTTAAGAGATCTGCAGCAATTTTAAGAGCTCATTGTATATTTTATCTTCTTCCAGTGTCATTCCATTTTTAAGATAATTAATTGATGATCTAACCTCACTATAGATTATTCAGGGTATGTCTTAGGTGGTGACTTGATCCACACAGCCTGGGTCGCTATTTGTGACTTTGTTTGGTACGGAGCTTGTATATATATTTTTGTTGAATTCCGTTGCTGATTATTTTTAGTCTTTTCGACTGATTAACGGAACCCCTGAATGTTCCTTGGATATTAGGAACAATAATATATAGTAATTTTTAATCTGTTCTCCCGTTGCTTTCGGTTCTGGCGCTCCTCTAGTTGATATTTTCCAGCTCAGGCTGTGACAAATCCCTATGAGGGGAAATCAACGCCGTCTGATGTCGTCACGTCCTAGCAAAGTCGAGTGCGACGTTGCACGATCCGCATTTAAGCAGTTGAGACACGTTCATGTCGCGACATTACATACAGACATGAACCTGTCATTCAAAGCCATAGGATTATATAGACTTTGATTAACAAAGATAAGAAAATTTATAAACTGAAAAATCACCATTTACAAAATGATATCGTAAAACGATTTTGGGAGTTAATGAAACTTTGATTAATTAATTTTTTAATAATGCCCCATGACACCATAAATCATAAAGTTTAGCGGCAATTTCTGTCAATTCATTGACTAAACAGTTGATAAAACGCTGAATGAAATAAAGTTTATAAAATGTCAATCTACTTTTATGGTGTAGTCTTGATGACAAACTGAAATTTTGTCCCAGACTCGTGAAATTTATTACTTTACTATCTGGGTGCCCGGCGATACCCGGAAATTGACTTACATTATCATCATTATTACAATATGAGAGCTGAATTTCTTCATAACCACCATAAGCCATGACATAGAGTCAAAAATCTATTATGTATGGCAACTCAGAATTAGGTGACTAACCGCAATAAATATTGACAGAGTAATTTTCAAAATACCATCGTTACAAAATAAGGGCATCAATGGAAGGAGTTGCAGGACAGACAAACTACTTGCAGAGGAGAGTCTCAAGCCGAATATAACGGAAGCTAAAACACTCCTTTCCTTTCATTTATAATACATAATCAAAACTTAACACTCCATTCCTCATCTATGAATACTCTGTGAGTATTCTAATTGTTATCAATATGATTACAGAATTAATTTAGGACACGCAGTCTGATTCCCGCTTACAGATTGGATTGATTTCGCTGCCCTTGACACTGGGTCATCGATTGCGCCTTTCCACCTGATGCAGGCTTCACAGCTGCGAGCTTTGTCAAGTAAACAAGCAGCTACTCTTAAGGTTGCTGACTCCCAACATCAACATTTCACTTTCCTTCCATTCATCGTCAGGCATCGATGGACATTCCTCACATTCTCACCTTGCGTTTATTACGTTTCAAGTCATCAGTTTGTTTCCCCAATAAATGTTTAACAAATACCTAATGACCTAAACATCAACATTACGCCTTACCATTTAACAGTATATGCATTTAAAACATCTGAGTACAGGATATGCATACATTTTATTATTAAAAGCACTTTAACATGGCTTGTTAATCTATCCCTATTCTTAGTCAATGTTCTGCATATTTTAAGCTATTCCCCTATTTTGTTTGGAACTTTCTCGTTTGTGATTCTATCAACCCATCTGATTATCAGCATTCGCCTCTATAAACACATTTCAAAAGCTTCTATTCTTTTCCTTTCTCCAACTCCATTCCTCCACCTTTCGCGCCCATAAGACGCCACACTCCGTACGAACATTTTTAGCAACAATTTCCTAATATTCACACCTATATTAGGCGTAAGTAAATTCCATTTTTTTCGCCAAAGCCCTCCTTGACTGTGCTGTACTACTCTAGTTATTACGATTCCAAAGTAGCAAAATTCCTTATCTTCTGTCAAATTATCCCTTCCCTTCTAACCCCCTTTAATATTCCACTGTTACCCATAGTTTATTTTAGTAGATTATTAATAAGAAAAACTCCCGGATAATCCCTTCAGTATCTCGAGTCTATTTATATCGGTTATATCCACGAAAATAGCCAAAGTGTGTTTAGAAGTGGAGGACCTCATAACATTACCCACATGATTGATTTCATCTACTGTGCTTCTGTTAAATCGAAAAACGTATTTGTTGTTATCCAAAACATTCCTTTCCTCAAAATGTAATAAGATTTTATTTTATTATTTTCTCTAAAACTTTTCCCAAGGAATTTAGGAGGCTGATTGGTCTGTATGAACGAGGAACCTGAGGGGTTTCGTTCGCCCTTTGAATACATTTGTCAGGAAAAACTTGATCTTATAAACATTTGCTAATTTCTCCTTTATGATTCCAATAGATCCCTTTAAGATTTAATTTTTAATTTTGTCTTGTCCTGAATCTTTTCTATTCTTGAAGTTTTTGATAATGTCTGCAACTTCTTTCTCCGAGACAATAATCTCCTCCATTCGTGACGTTGGTTTCCATTTTGCTCGCAGATATGCGTGTTCTGAGGAATCATGGTTTAAATCATCAGGAGGCAGTAAGGAATCCTGATGTGCAGTTATCATCGTCTTTCACTTGGGTTCTTGATTTTCATTCTAAGAATTTTTTTAATGAGACTCCAGATGTCATTTGATATTTCATTTTCAACAAAATTTGTCCAGAAATCAATTTTTGCCATTAATATGGAATTTTTGTATTTTTTATACCAGTTTTGATAAGTGAATTTAGTCTTTGCTGAACATTATTTCCTTTGGATTGTTGTTTTATATGCATTAATTTCCAAAGACTCAATTTATTTTCGTATAAATCCGGATTCCAGCAGGAACATGGTTTTAATTTTGGAGAGAGAGAAGTTTTTAAAGATTTATTGCATGCATTTAATATCCAGGATTGTATGAAGTTCAACATTTGTCTACTCGTAGGCGAGGCTTCTAGTATTGGAGCGTCTTCAGTTAAGTTGTTGTTTAAAAGTATCCAGTCAGCATTTTTTGCCACATAATTATATTTTTTGTGTGTGGTCCATGATAAATTCTTGTAGTGAATACATATTTCAGTTCTAATTGTGCTACGGTCACTTGATGATTTGTAGATATTCTTCAGTACAATAATATGGTCAGTAGTTAAATTTGTCAAGACAGAAGGAGTTGTGTCCATATTATATATAGCTATTGCTTTACTGGAGTGAATAATTTTATATAATGTTGATGGCATTCCACAACTTTCCCTCGTTTTACGTATGGTTCTTGAAAACAAATTATATCAATTTTTTCTGTTTTCGCAACTTATTGAGTTTCTGACATAACTACATAACTGCTAACAGCATTGATTTCCAATTATATTATTGTTTATTCCAAAATTGTTTGTAGCGATGTGTGATGATGTATTAAGTCATACATAATTTGTACTCCCGATCAGTCTCTGCAACATTAACTTGTGGGTCAAGCAATTAACAGCATTGGAATGTCAACATTTAACATTACGACTTTTACTTAGGACACAAACTGTCTTTGCATTCTTTTTAGTCAAATCAGAATTTTTATGTCTCTTATCACCACAGTACTTACAGGTTTGATTGTTCTAACAATATTTTGCTACATGTCCTAATAGTTGGCAGTTGAAGCAATTGGGAAATCTTAAAAGAAATCTTAAATTTTTGCACAGTTGTATTCCAAGAAAAGTATACCGTCTGTTAAGAGGATTTCTCTGACACGCGGTGATGTTTGAGTAACCAATTGTACTTCCGCATCGATATATCGATAGATCTCATGCCGCTTATGATCCCTGTTGAAGTGGATGGCAAAAGCTAAGCCATCGGACAGGCCACAAGATTGGCCAACATAGCAACCCTTGATACTGGTAATGCCTATAAGGACATTAAAATTGCTATTTGTTACTGTAATGATTATTACCAAAATTAGAATATTAACTGTAATAACACCATATACCTCGATTATTTACAGCACTATAAATAAGGATGATTCCGAAGGAAAGTAAAGCTGTGTAAGTAATTTTTTTAATGAACTTCTAACACTATTGTCCACACAACTCTTGAAATAGCTGAACAACAACGACACTATGAAGAAATTCCTGGCAGATGATGAACAAAACACACAGTTCTTACTCTTTCCAACCTAAGCTTAATATCAGGAAATCTTAGCTCCGCCCCTCCTCTGTGAGTTAGAAGGAAGATATTCGTCAGCAAGAACTGGACGTGCTGAATACTAGACCACTTGATTTCTATTACCGTCATTTCCTCGCTTTAACACTATATTGAGTACATTTGTCCCCCAATAATCCAGCACAAGCTGAAAGAAATAACCACAAATGGTTTCACGTCGTCAAGCAATGGTTCAAAACAGAAGAAAGCTGCAAATATTGTATCGAGTGCTAACGGCTGTTTCTAATATTACATACTCTGATAGCGGTCTAGTGACTACAAGAAATTACACAACAGTGGTTTACTTATTTTTGTTTGACTCATGTCCCTGACGCATTAATTAAACAAATGTCATATTATCTGTGGTGCCGCCTCGTCACATGGCATACAGTCTACACGATATAATCATGAAAGTAGAATAATTCGCGGTCGATTCGAACGGATAGCATACAATTACAGCTAATTTGAGACCATAACTTACAGATTAAGACAAAAAAAGGTGTGGGAGTCTGCATTACAATTTTCCAACGCCTAACATTTTATAGGAGGGAGGTATGTTTACCATGAATAGTTATACACACACCAACTGATAAACTGGAACTTATAACAACATATACTGGATGCGCATGTATCACTAACTCATGTACACCATTTCCGAAAATTAGTGTGAAATACGTTGTTCTTTTCGGCAATATAAATGTAAAGATTCTTTGTCTATTTTACAACAATCACAATTCCGTAATAGTTTGTATATTATGTTCACTTGAGCTTTATGTTGTAGATTTACATGTTTTGCAAGGGATCTTGGCAAAAAAAAAATGTATGTGACCTTGACTCGGTAACAACTAATCCGTACATCTCAAATGTACAAATAGTTATGATTAACATTATATCTATTTAATACGAATTGATATGCAAATATCACAAGAATTTATAAAATATATCTAATTAGATTAACAACATCCACAATTTTCGATAGAGCTTCGTTTTCTGAAATTAGTCTATTTTCTGTCTTGTCGTCCTATTGTTCCGTGTTTGAAGGAATAAGAGAGAGAGAGAGAGAGAGAGAGAGAGAGAGAGAGACAGCTGTTGGACTCCAACGGAGAAGTTGTTGTAAAGAATGGCAGTCAGATCATTCATGTTGTCGACAATGTATCCCTTCCTCTGTTGCAGGTGTTGGTTGCTGACGCTCAACCTTCCTGCACGGGCAGAAATCTCCCAGCAGTGACGTCACGAGGTGAAGGCAGGAGACTCGATCCCCGGACTGCTGCAACAGGCAAGGTGAATATAGATGCATGAACTGAGACAAACATATTTATTTTGCATGATACAAATTCTCTATATAGTGACGATATCAACTATTGACCCCTCAGACTATATATATATTAAATTTAAAATAAGTAAGTAATATTATTAATAATAATAATCCGGGTTATTAAGTCCTGACAATCTGTCCACGAGGGGCTACATAATCACCTCTCTATTTAGAGAGTGTATATTGAGTTAATAATAATACCTCGTGCTTACCAATATCCTCCACGAATGTAATAATACTCATAATTTTGCATGTTATTCAAATGCTATTTCAATTGTATATATAATGCAACATGTAAGTTACAACCCCCACGATTCTTGGTGCATAAACATAAACGTTACACGATGGAGTACCAGGATAATAATTGTGGCGCTGAGACAGGTAACACCCCTTCAAAAGACTACAAGAGAAGTTCAATGGCTGTGTCCCTACTTGCTTCCGGGTTGCAAGAAAATTTGGTCTATATTCCTCCTGCAATATAGATTTCTATGTGGCACATACTGCCATAAAAATATATTTTTACAGCTGATTATATTTATCAGGAGAAGAATCTTGAAGCATCTCGTCCGTCTGATTACAGAGTATTTACATGTTCACGAAAAAGAAAAAACTGTGCGAGCGGCTACAGTTTTTATAAAAACAATTTTCTCTGGCAATAATCATTCAATAATAATAAAAACACGGACAAATAGTCAGCGTATAAATATATCAACATAAGTTTTATAATCTAAAAACAAACTGTTGTAATTTATGATGCGTGGCCTGAGAATTTGCATCTAAATCAGTTATTATTCAATAGTTAAAAATAATTACTTCAATAATATGTTACTTATAATTGATCATTATTTACAGAAATTTTGCAAACTACGGAAGATATTAAAGTACGGTAAAAATTCTATATTATATAAGATATCCAAGTCCACTTAGATCAATTTAGCTGAAACATTTAATTAAATAATTTTACTTCAGTTTCCGTTGTTGTTGAAGATGTGTTAGGATGACGTTTTCTTGTTATTCAGTTTTCTTCTTCTGTATCTATTCCGGATTCTGTTTTGCCACTTCAGTGTATATTTCTGCCTAATTGCTTGAATATACTTACTTTTGACATCTTCCACTATTTAATTTGTCTTTTGTAAATTGTATTAACTAGATACATATTCTAAGTTTCTTTAAATACCAAGGGATAATAGACGCCATTGTTATTGATTTTGCTAAGGTTTTCGTTGTAGTTCCTCATGACATCTTCATCCAGAAGTTAGATGGGCAGCTATTGACAAAAGAGTAGTTCTCAGGTTGCAAGAATTCTTAAACAATATTGGGAAAGAAACTTCAGAACTCGGATCCCCCAGGGATCAGGTTTTGCCCCATTATTGTTCCTCATATTTACTAATGATTTGCCTAATAATATAAATTCTAAGGTCCGACTATTTGAAGATGACTGTGTAATTTACGGGGTAATAACTGGGGAACAAGACTCCGCTGCTCTCCAAACTGACTTAGATACTCTAAGTACATGGGCTAATCAAAATAAACTCAAAATCAACAATAGTAAAAGTAAGGCGATTAGTTTTACTAAAATGCGCGATCAGTATGCCTTGATATATAAAATAGATGGGGAAACACTAATCGAAGAAACAAACTGTAAATACCTAGACTTTAATTTTAACAGTAATCTGGGGGCAGGTGAAGCGTGGAACACCTTGCACGTAGTCATGAGAACACTCAACAAGGGGAAAATGTGAAATCTAAAGAGATGGCATATTTATCATTAGTACGCTCACTTATGGTGCAGCACGCCCCTGGGATCCGTACAGGATAGGTCAAATGGAATTCTTAGAAAGGGTGCAAAAAAGGGCCGCAAAATAGGTACATGTATAACCTGGGTATGGGAACAAAAAGGTAAAGTGACTACAGACAAGAAGAGAAACAGCTAAGCTACACATTTTCTACGGAGCCATTGCAGGTGAAAAACATTGGCAGGGAAAGAAACGAAACAGAACGGGAGGGATGATCACTTGTTTAAATTACAAAGCAAGTCACCAAAAACAGACGTTGGAAAGTACTCATTGCTAAATAGAACAATTAATGACTGGCACAATCTGCCTGCTGGAGTGTTTGGGGAACTTGCTCTGACAGAAAGAAAATTTAGACTTCATCTAAGTTTAGTGCAGTGTAGCGAAATCTCTAAAAATATACTACAGTGAAATATATTTCCAGTGGTTTTTTTTCAATAGAAAACATTATTAATCATTTTAAAAATTTATTTTCTAATAATTTGTTTCCACAATAAATTATTTATATTGAATATAATTATACATTCAATTACGACCAAAATCTTAATTATTGTTTAAGTTCTGTGTATCTGCCACCGAGCATCTCCCCATTTGTAGATTTAATAAATATATACATACATACAAATGTTACAACTCAACCAGAAACTGTTAATATTAAATGTTGTTGATGCGGTAATCAGTCCATACTCTTGTCTCATTCAAGCTAACCTATTCTTTTTATATCTACATAAGTGCCAAATTCTCCCTAATCTGCTTAGCGCATCCCATCCTTGGCCTCCCTCTTCTGATCTAACCCCACAAACTACCCACGAGGCTCAAAAAGGGGCCTGTTAACATATCCCTCCTCTGTGTCAACGTCCTCCGAATTTTTCTCTCTTCCCCTATTCTTTTTATACCTTCCTGATTACTAACTCCATCCACCCATCTAATTCTTATATAGAACCACAATTCAAAGGCTTTTATTCTTTCCCTTTCTGCAACTCCTACCGTCCAAGTTTCGTGACCGAATAACACCACGCTACTTCCCAGCATTTTTAGCAATGATTTTCTAACTTTCATACTTATATTAGCCGAAAGAAAATTCCTTCCTTGCCCAAGTAGCAGAATTCCCAAACTTCCTACAAAATAAGTAAACGACACTCTGAAGAACGTCATAGAAGATGTTGAACGAAACTCACAGTCCTTACCCTTTCTAACCCTACTGAAGGGGGTGAGACCAAAGCTTAAATCAGAAAAGCTTGGTGTTTCCTCTTTTAGGAGAGTTGGAAGGAAAAAATTCGTCAGCAAGAAGCGGACGTGCTTAATACTTGATTTCCATTTATAGGGATGTTGCAGGCATTTATCTTCTACGTCAAGGAGATTTCATCGCAATACTGAGTACATTTAACCCCAATTTGTTAAGATCAAAAATCTATACTGACAGTTATTTCAAGTTGTTGAGAATTAACTGATTTTTTCGCCACGATTCATAATGATAATGTAATGTACTATAAGTTCTTTGGAAACTGCTTCTATATAATATAGATTGTAATGTTTAAATTCCGTCCGATTGTGACGCAGGGTGAGAGAAAGAACCACAAGTTTCAACTACAGGAAGAATTCATGTGTTGACGTCACTTCCTTCACTTTACGTCATCAGTGCAATGGTTCAACAGAGAAGAATGCGGCGTTGCGATGTTGTTGTTGTGATATTCAGTCCTAAGCCTCTAGAAGCATTGGAGTTTTGGCGAACTTATGTATGTTGTTTGCAAACCTCAAGTTTGTTATTCTCTTGTTATTAATGCCCTATTCCATTTTAAATTCCTGAATATGTCTTCCAGCATACAGGTAAATAGCTTTGGGGAAATTGGGTCCCCTTGTCTGACTCGTCTTTCCACACGGAAATATTGGCCTGTTTTTTCAGTTTTTCGTTTAGCATAATTTTCTGTATAGATTTTTCTTAGTAACTGTATGTATTTTACTTCTACTCCTTGGTTGGTCAGTGCTTAAAGTTTTGCTGTATTCTAAAAAAGGTGCGTAAATTTTTAAGTGATTTTCTTCTGACATTTCTACTATTTGACTGATGGTTTGGATATGGTCCACTGTGCTGTAACCTGTTTGTTCTGAGGGTTGATTCTCCTCATGTGATTTTGTTATTCGCCTCTATAGTATTTTTGTGAACAGTTTATATATAAGTTTGACATCCGGTTTAAAGGTCTATAGTTGTTCAAACTATCCTTCATTCTTGTTTGAGAAGTAGTATAATCGTGTTTATTTTCCATTGGTCGGGAATGATCTTCGTTTGTATGATTTTCTTGAAAACTTCTGTGATGATTGGAGTTAAGAGATCTTTTATTGTATATTTTATCTTCACCCGGTGACTTTCCATTTTTAAGATAATTAATTGATGATCTAACCTCACTATAGATTATTCAGGGTATGTCTTAGGTGGTGACTTGATCCACACAGCCTGGGTCGCTATTTGTGACTTTGTTTGGTACGGAGCTTGTATATATATTTTTGTTGAATTCCGTTGCTGATTATTTTTAGTCTTTTCGACTGATTAAGGGAACCCCTGAATGTTCCTTGGATATTAGGAACAATAATATATAGTAATTTTTAATCTGTTCTCCCGTTGCTTTCGGTTGTGGCGCTCCTCTAGTTGATATTTTCCAGCTCAGGCTGTGACAAATCCCTATGAGGGGAAATCAACGCCGTCTGATGTCGTCGCGTCCTAGCAAAGTCGAGTGCGACGTTGCACGATCCGCATTTAAGCAGTTGAGACACGTTCATGTCGCGACATTATATACAGACATGAACCTGTCATTCAAAGCCATAGGATTATATCTACTTTGATTGAGTAACAAACTAAAAACATTTATAAACTGAAAAGTCAACATTTACAAAATGGTTTCGAAAAGAGGGAGTTAATAAAACTTTGATTAGGTAAATTGTTAATTTTGACCCATGACACAAAAAATCAATAAACTTTGTGGCAATTTCTGTCAAATCATTGACTAAACAGTTGATAAAACGCTGAGTAAAAGGAAGGTTATGAAAGATCAATGTACTTTTATGGTGTAGTCTTGACGACAAATTCAAATTTCGTCCCAGACTCGTAAACTTTATTACTTTACTACCTGGGTGCCCGGCGATACCCGGAAATTGACATATATTATCATCATTATTATTAGTGATTCAGGGAGAAGATCGCGATTTTATAAATTCACCTCCTCACGCCCCTTACATTATGAGACCTGAAGTTCTTCACAACCACCATAAGCCATGACATAGAGTCAAAACTCAGAATTAAGTGACTAACCGCGATAAATATTGACAGATTAATTTTCAAAATACCATCGTTACAAAATAATGGCATCAATGGAAGGAGTTGCAGGACAGACAAACTACTTGCAGAGGAGAGTCTCAAGCCGAATATAACGGAAGCTAAAACACTCCTTTCCTTTCATTTATAATACATAATCAAAACTTAACACTCCATTCCTCATCTATGAATACTCTGTGAGTATTCTAATTGTTATCAATATGAATACAGAACTAATTTATGACACGCAGTCTGATTCCCGCTTACAGATTGGATTGATTTCGCTCCCTTGACACTGGGTCATCGATTGCGCCTTTCCACCTGATGCAGGCTTCACAGCTGCGAGCTTTGTCAAGTAATCAAGCAGCTACTCTTAAGGTTGCTGACTCCCAACATCAACATTTCAGTTTCCTTCCATTCATCGTCAGGCCTCGATGGACATTCCTCACATTCTCACCTCGCGTTTATTACGTTTCAAGTCAACAGTTTGTTAACCCAATAAATGTTTAACAAATATGTAATAACAAAAACATCAACATTACGCCTTACCATTTATCAGTATAAGCAGGTATAACATCTGAGTACAGGATATACATACATTATATTATTATAGACACTTTGTTTAGATTCCGTAGAAGAGCATAAAGTTTGTCAATAATTATAGTAGATGATACAATATTCCATGTATGTAAATGTGTACTCCTGTTAAGGAAATGACGACTTGACGACAGTGCTTATAGGTTGCAATATTTTGCTACATGTCCTAATAGTTGGCAGTTGAAGCAATTGGGAAATCTTAAAAGAAATCTTAAATTTTTGCACAGTTGTATTCCAAGAAAAGTATACCGTATGTTAAGAGGATTTCTCTGACACCCAATGTTTTTCCCCGTCGATATATCGATAGATCCTATGCTGCTTATAATCCCTGTAGGTGGACTTGAATGGATGGCAACAGCTAAGCCATGGGACAAAGCATCAGGTTGGCCAACATAGCAACACTTAATTGTGGTAAAGCCTATGAGGTCATTAAAATTGCTATTTGTTACTGTAATGATTATTACCAAATTTAGAATATAAACTACTATAAAACCATACACCTCGATTATTTACAAAATTATAAATTAGGATAATTCCTAAGGACGGTAAAGCTGTGTAAGTAATTTTTTTAACTCTTTTAAATGAACTTCTAACACTATTGACCACGCAACTCTTGAAATAGCTGAACAACAACGACACTATGAAGAAAGTCCTGGAAGATGCTCATCAAAACACACAGTCCTTACTCTTTCCAACCTAAGCTTAATATCAGGAAATCTTATCTCTGCCCCTCCTCTGTGAGTTGGAAGGAAGATATTCGTCAGCAAGAAGTGGACGTGCTGAATACTAGACCACTTGATTTCTATTACCGTCATTTCCTCGCTTTAGCGCTATATTGAGTACATTTGTCCCCAATATTCCAGCACAAGCTGAGAGAAAGAACCACAAATGGTTTCACGTCATCAAGCAATGGTTCAACAAAGAAGAAAGCTGCAAATATTGTATCGAGTGCTGTTCTAATATTACATGAACATTGTATATATTTAATACGAATTTGTATGCAAATAACACAACAATTTATAAAATATATCTAATTAGATTAACAACATCCACAATTTTAGATAGAGCTTCGTTTTCTGAAATTTGTCTATTTTCTATCTTGACGCCCATTTTTTTTGTGTTTGAAGGAATAAGAGAGAGAGAGAGAGAGAGAGAGAGAGAGAGAGAGCTGTTGGACTCCAACGGAGAAGTTGTTGTAAAGAATGGCAGTCAATACATTCATGTTGTCGACAATGTATCCCTTCCTCTGTTGCAGGTGTTGGTTGCTGACGCTCAACCTTCCTGCACGGGCAGAAATCTCCCAGCAGTGACGTCACGAGGTGAAGGCAGGAGACTCGATCCCCGGACTGCTGCAACAGGCAAGGTGAATATAGATGCATGAACTGAGACAAACATTTATTTTTCAACATATAAAGTCCTTATATGATAACGTAATCAACTATTGACCACTCAGACTTTGAATATTAAACTGAAAACAAGTAACTAATATTTAAGAAAATAATAATAATAATCCGTATTATTAAGTCCTGACAATCTGTCCACGAGGGACTACATAATCACCTCTCTACTTAGAGAGTGTATAATGATTATTAATAATACTGCATGCTAATCAATTTTCCTCCACGAATGTAATAATACTTTACTCATAATTTTGCATGATACTATCATAATCAAATGCTATTATCAAGTTTGTGTATATATAATGTAACATGTAAGTTATAACTCCACCCGACTGATAGTACAAACAGCTTGACCAAATTGTTGTCAATGCTGACGTAAATGTTGCACGATGGGGTAACAGGGTAATGAGGGTGATCAAGAAATAGGCAACACCCCTTTAAGAACATATGAGGGAAGTTCAATGGTAGTGTCCCTACTTGTTTCCTGGTTGCAAGAAATTAAGTTACAAAATTTGGTCTTTATTCCTCCAGGAATGTTTATTTGTATGGGGCACATTCAGCCACAAAAATACATTTTTACATCCTATTATATTTATCAAGAGAAGAATCTTGAAGCATCTCGTCCGTCTGTTTACCATGTTTATTTACACTTTTACAAAAAAAATTGAATTGTGCGGTTCCACTATAAACAATTTGCACTGAGACTTATTATTGAATAATAATAAAATGACCTCCAAAAAGTCAGCATATAAATATATCAATATAAATTTTACTCTGTTGTAATTTATGATGCTTGGCCTGAGAATTTTCATCTAAATCAGTTATGATTGAAAATTAAAAAATATAAATACGTCAATAATATGTTAGTTATAATAGAGCATTATTTACAGCAATTTTCTAAACTACGGAAGATATTAAAATGTTACGTACTACGTCATTGCCTACGGTACACGTAATAATACAATATTATATAAGATATCTAAGTCAACTTAGAACAATTGAAATAAATCATTTTGCTTCTGTTTCCGCTGTTGTTGTAGATGTGTTAGGATGAAGTTTTCTTATTATTCACTTTTCTTCTTCTGTAACTATCCAGGATTCTGTTCTGCCTCATTGCTCGTTGACGTCTTTCACTATTTAGTTAATCATTTGTATATTCTATTAATTGGATACCTACTGTAATTTTGTTTATATGCCAAGGGGAGTGTTCTTTTTCTGGGTTTTCAATAATTTGCGGTAATATTAATTTTATTTCCTCCTTGATTTTTATAAAATTATCCTCATCTGTGTTTTTATTCTCAGTTTGATATAGGGTCATTCCATGACAAATGACGTAACAAGGGATCCCGGCGCGACCATTTCCGATTTTGATAAAATTTAGACAGTTTGTAGTGTGAAACCATATATGAACATATGCAAAATTTGAGTTCTAGATATGCATTTCTGACTGAGATATGCGCTTTTTTTGTCGGAGACGACGTCGTTTCAAAAGTGGCAATTTAAGATTTCAATATTGTGGCAGTTATTAAAGAATAGATCATGAAAATACGTTTCCCAGATAAATTGCATGCGTAATTTATGAAAATAATAACAAATCTTTAAACTAATTTCATCCCTGGCAACTATGAGTCCACAAAGTTGGGGAAAAAAAGTTTCATTATTGTTTTTGTATTTTCAAATTATCCTGGAGAGATAAATAAAATATGTATGGTAATTATATTTCGTAGTTGGCATGACTGCATGAGTGTCTACAAGTCATACGATGGAGCAGCAATCCTGGCTACAATTAAAAAACGACAAAAATGAGCTTTTTCAAAAGTATACATCGTTCAGAATGATACCAGATATCGATTTATTTTATTTTATTACTCTGTTGTGATTTTACCATTCCATTAACGGTTCACCATTTAAATGCTTCAGCTTAGGTGAGTTTCTCTTTCAACTTTCTCGTGTCATTAGAACATTTGGGAAATTAGAACTAGCGACATCTAATAATCCTGAAAGTCTCGCATTAAACGGAGTCAGAAGACTTCAGAAACTTTATAGACTGAACAAATAAAGTTCTGATTGTTTATTACATTACGTGAAAACAAAAAAAAGGAAAAGTGTACCATTATAATGCCTGCATTTTGACGTTTCCAATTTGCATTTCTTATACAGTCAAATAAGTGAATTTTTATAATAAATTTTGGATTTCGTGAATTGCAGAATTAGTTCATAATCTAAAAGTTAAAATCGCCTCGCCGTTTCTAGTTCTGCCTCATTATTCTGCCACTTTCATTGGCGTGTAACAACTAGGCTGTAATTAGACCTGACTGACAGCTTTCCATTAATGTAACTGTACTAATATTACATTAGCCATGCTTGTCTTTCTTCTTCAGCTTACCCATTGTATCAAAATTAATACTTTAAACTTCCTATGCTCATATCAAAATGTTATTTAATTTCTATTGTTCATCCCATCAATTATTTATTTTTGTCAGCCAAGTCACCTTAATAATTTATTTATATGAACACTTTGTCGCTTAATTTATCAAACTCCTTTAATAACTGCGTTGAGGTTCTGTTTACGATTATAAAGCAGTTATTAACACATTCCTTCATATCTCAACTTGATAGAAAAGGGAGGTTTTTTATTGGTCAGCATGGTTTTAAAGCAGGTTTCTCTTGCGCAAGTCACGGTGAAATAGATAATAAGGTATAAAAGATGGGCTTATTACAGACTTGGCCAAAGCCTTCGATGTAGTGCCTAATGATATCCTGTTGCATAAATCAGCTATAGATGAAAGTGTTTTAATATGGGTAGAATTTTTTTATGGGACAGATAGCAAAAGGTAAATATCGAGGAAAAATTTTTGGATTAACGTCGGGAGTTCCTCAAGGTTCTGTAATCGGACCATAACTGATTTTAGTATTTATTACCAAATTATTTAAAGTAAGGGTTCAGGAAATTCGCGACGGCTGCAGCGTCAGATTCAGGAACATAACAATCGAGTAAGACGGGATACTGTAGATAAAGTCAAGAAATAAAAATAAAATTACAAACCGCAACTTGTTAAACGAAACAGAATATAGAACATGCGGGTGAGGAACTAACTCCAAGGGTAACGATAGAAAATATCTGGGGATGTATTTTCAACAACAGATTTGGGTGGAACAAGATAACATTTAATAATTAAGAACTTTAAACCAAAATAGGTGGCATATTTATCCTTAGTTTGACCAATTTTGGATTACGGAACGGCTTGTGAAATCCATACAGAAAAATTCAAATAGAATCATTGGAGAAAGTTCAGAAAAGGGCTGCTAATTTTGTGCGAGTAGAATCCGGTCCATAGGAAGGAAATCGCAGAACAACTAGGTTGGTAGATATTGTCACAAATAAGGAGAAAGAAAGGCAGTATTTGCAGTTCCAAGGTTAAACGGGACAAAAAACCATGGATTGTAATTAGCTCCAAACTGAAAACCCCAATTATATAGATAAATAGGATCATTAATTCAAAATTAAATGTAAGATGCAGAAAACAGATGTTGGCAAATTCTCGTTCCTAAATAGGACCATCAACGACTGAAATAATTTACCCGTGGCAGGAGTGTTTGGGGAAATCATCTTCAGGAATATAAATTCAGTGACGAATCTCAGAAAACGTGTGAAGTGAGGTCGTTATTTCGAATACTATATATGTAATGTCGAAATTAAAAGTTAAAGCCAAGGAGAAGTGGAGGGTTAAGATAATATAATTGCCATAGTGTTCCTCTATTCTTTCTTTCAGGGGTTAAGACATTTTAAATGACTATTATTATATATCAAAAGACATTGACCTCCCTTGTTGGGAATTTTCCATTCTAAATTTATACAGAGTATAATTACATTAAAGTTATTTAAGTCATTTCTAATCCCAATCATACTGTTTAATTTAGAAATGTAACTTTCTCTTTGGTGGGTTACAGCACATATTATTATAATATAATTTATAAAGACGGTCATCTTCTTCAACTGTCTGTTTTCTGAGCAGGAATAACAGCAACTTAAATTACACTGACATGTCATAATATATATATTACCACTTTCCGTTAGTGGAAGAGAATCTTCTATGACTTTAATTCGGAGAAATCTTTTCCTGGATATGCTAACAACCTCCTATCGGATAATAGTGTATCTCATAGATTATCTTCTGGTTTCTTTGCGTCTTTATCTCCTGGTAGACATTCCACTGGGTAACGACTTGAGCAATATGCATTTATATTTCTGTTGCCTATCTATATAGACTGTTTCAAAGTCGTCCTTCTGTTGATTGTCTAGAATCAATACTTGTTGCTCTTTCAGTACGCAAGACCTTACGTTGGTAATGATTCAGTGCAATTAATTAAATTAAGATGTTTTCAATATCGTACACTATTTTGGTCGAAACAAGTAACGAGATTATTGAAAAGTTTTTGAAGTTTACTTAAAAAAATAAATGAGGTTAAAACCTCATTACCATATTCTCAAATAATATATGCATATAAGTCTGATAACTAAAATATTTTAATATATAATCTATAAGTAGGGGGAAACTTACATAAATTGCATTATTCACCCACTTGAGATACCAAAACTCCCTGAGGGAACCGGGAGTGTTACACACTTCCTTAAGGAGCTCTGTGACCTCAACCTCACTTGTCTCCTCATTAGACAGCCTTTTGCAAGATCAATTCATAACTTTCTCATTCTGTCAATAGTTAGGTCAGTTTTAGCCTGAGCGTGGAGCTCGACCCGAAACCACGTTTTCGTAACTTTAATTCAGTTCCTCAATTTATTTCAGAGTAACAAAAGCTCACCTATCTTCACTATGAACGATTTCATTTTATTTAAATTAAAGTGTCATTTAAATACCGAGTCATTAACGATTCTACTTTAAATATCACAAGTTATCATCCATTAGATCTAACTCTCAAATTAATTGTTCCAGTATTTTTGTCGTTCATCTTATTTAGATTTATTGTTATTTCCTCATTGCATTAAGTAAGAAAGATAAGAACAAAAGAAGATATTGTTACTGAAGTACAAAAAGTCCTTAAATACGTAATTATAGTAAAAAATACACAGTGTAAAAAACTTTAAACAAGAAACACACACTTAAAAGCGTAAAAACGAACACACACACACGAGAAGAAAACAAGCATAAATAACAGAAATTTCACTTCTTGAGCTGCACGACGAGGAATCTGACCTTCCTTCTATAGTGGCTCCACGCAATACAAGAAACAAACAACACTACAAATTAAACAGAAAGTCTTAAATTTATGTAATAAGCAACACTTTTGCAGTAACATTAATTTCAACGTCGTCTCTGAAATTTATCATTAACTTATTTAAACGTATTAATAATTGCTTAAAAATATATTCCTCTACCTCACGGTCTATTTTTGAATTGAACAATTTCACGTTTTTTTTACTCAATATATATTAATACACAAATCGGAAACAAAAATTTATAGAAAATACAATAGTAGGAAATAATGAGCCTACCTTTAGCCTTTTAAAAGCTGTCTCATTGTTTACTTTAATTTAAAAGATACCTAAAACCTCTATTCCTCCAGCCTGTGTCCACTTCTCTTCTTACCTGAAGCACTTAAATTTTTCACTTAAGCACGTGACTATCCTGCTTTTCCATAAACACTTTACTCTGCTTTCTAACACCAGGAACACTTGTCGACGGTTTCTTTGTTACTTCCTCCTTCTCCACAGCTTGTGTCTGGTTGGTGAAATCTACATATCTTGTGATGGAAGCCATGGGCAGCGAATCTCATTACCACATGTCTTTGGTACTTGCAAGTCTATGCCCAGCATTGCGCTTGAACCGTAGAAATGTGGGTCGATGTCGTTTCTCTTGCTGCGTCGTGATAGATTGGGGTTCCATTAGGTCCTCTATCAAGATCCTTGCTGTGGTCAACGAGACTTTGCTGTTAATGTCTTTCGTAGTTGCCGTTGCTCTTTCCGGGATGTTTCATGGTCATGGTCGGTTCTAGGCTTACACCTAGATATCGAAAGTTGTTCAGCGTTTCTCCTTGCAAGGTAAGTTTGTCATCCTTAGCTGGTTTTCCTCCTGTTCTGAAAACCATATAAACAGATTTTTTCGTTGTTGATCTCTAAGCTAATTATGACGACCCACTGTTCGAGCTTCTTGCAGATCATTCTTGCAGTGTGACCCTAGAGCCATGACGTTATTAGCTTCACTGAGGGGAGGTCCTTAACAATCTCTTTTAGCTTATTCATGAGGGTATCCCGGCTGACTAGGTCGAACCTTTTTTTATAGTCGACCAAGACAGCATGGTATTTGCTCTTCTTGAATCTGCTGCTTCTTGTAGGACTTTCACAGCTTGTAAGGTTCTCATTTTTTCTCGAAAGCCAAATTGCAAACTAGGATTCATTTCTCCACTTCCGTCCTTAGTCCTTTACTTAGAATTATTGAGAAAATCTTGTAGGTTGTAAGAGTCCTGTTCCCTTCCCCTTATATAATATTGTCAGCTGGGTCGTTCTCCGACTGTCCGGGATTGAGCCGGTTTTCAGGCTGCGTACTGGTTATTCGATAAAGAATGTCCTTGACATAGCATCGTCCGTGATCCTTCCTACCCTCTGCGGAGAGGAGAGTCTCAAGCCGAATAGGACGAATGCTTGTGCTATCCTTTCAGCGAAGAGTCGGAAGGAAAAACGTCACGAATTCCGTCCTTTGTGCAAGCGTTCATCAGCCACATGTTGAGGGTTTGAAAGTTACCTTCCCGTCTCTCAATGACAGTAATAAAGTAATACAGGCTCTATGAAGCATCTTTATTTTTGTTGTCGTTGTGGTAATCAGTCCAAAGACAGGTCTGATACAAACCTCCATGCTAACCTTATGCTTAGCGTAATACATCCTTGGCCACCCTCTTCTGTTCTTACTTCCCACTAATGCTAATTTTAATCAATCCCTATTCTTAGTCAATGTTCTCCGTGTTGTTCGCTTTTCCCCTATTGTGTTTATAATTTCCTTGTTTGTCATTCTATCCATCCGTCAGATTTTCAGTATTCACCTATAACAACACATTTCAAAGGCTTCTTTTCATTTCATTTCTCCAACTCCTATCGTCCACGTTCCTCGCCCATATGATGCCACACTCCCTACGAACATTTTTAGCAACGATTTCCTAATATTAACACTTATATTAGCCGTAAGTAAATTCCATTTTTTCCGCGAAATCCATCATTGCCTGTGCTATCCTACTCTAGTTAATACGCTTCCAAAGTATCAGAATTCCTTTAACTTCCGTCAAAATATCCCTTCCCAATGTAACCCCCTTTGTTATTCCGCTGTTACCCATACTTTAGTTTTAGTGTATAATTAATAATAAACTCCCGTATGAGCTGTCGATGATCATTACGTCAGTATCTCGCGTCAACGGGATCTGAAATATCGATAGAACTTCTTTTTTTACCCCATTTTAATCCGTAAGACCTTGTATATACTAAATATAGCTTACCTGTGAAATTTTGCTCTGAAGGAAACAAACCCTTGCTGCTGGATACCCAGACAGGTTACGAGGGTTGCAACTCCTCCGCCTCTAATGCATGCGTCCAACGTTGGCCTCCTGTTCATTATAGTGATTCACATTAATTAATCTGTACGCAGGATAGTGGAGGATTTTCACCGCCCTTAAAAACCTTCAGTTAATTTGAATAAAATCTGGTTATTGTCTGGTTTATATTTTCGATTATTTCTTTTTGAAATTCAAATTGTTTCAAGGCTAATATAAGTTATTGGTAAATTTCCTAAAATATCAGAAAGTTCCAGTTTTCTTAGATTTGTTAGTAATTTGGTGGACTGTGTTTGGATTTCTGCCGCATTAAGTGGTACAGTGCTGCTACAGTCAAGTCTAATGGAGGAATAGCAGTAATGATCTGTATAGAGTCAACCGGAGTCGTTTTATATGAACGGAAACAGCGAATTAATATTTTCTTCGTTCTTTTTACATGAGTATGAAGAAGTTGATATTCTGGAGCAGGGATTCCATATAAGCATATTTCTTCGAACATTGACATGTAATATAGGACGAATTTTGATGGGTGTATTTTGTATACATTTTTTGCCAAATTAAGGACCTGATTCATGGCCGAGACACCTTTCTGTGTTATTTCACCAATATGCGGGAGGAAGGATAATTTTGAATCTAACACAACAACTAAATAAAGAGTTTGATATACAGTTTTAAATGTTTTATCGTCAAATTTTATTATAGGATGTGTTTTTGTGACTTTCTAGTGATTCTAGTTTTATCACTAATTATTAGCATTTTGTTAACAATGCACCAGTTACTTATAATTTCTATAATGACGTTTTTTTCTCTCTGAAGATGCAAAAGCAATTGCTATCATTCCATCAGTCCTGTTAATTATTTTTAAAAGTAAATAAATATATATGATCCAAAAGAGTGATCCCAGAGTTCTCCCTCTATCCATTGCTTATGAATTTTTTCCTGCTGTAGATATTTTCTGGGTGTAAGTAATTTATTAATATTGAAATAATTTTCTCAGGAAAATATTAAAAATTGATAAGGTTTTAAACAGTATGGCCACCACAAATGGTCGAAATCCCCAGTTAAATCCACAAAAATAGCCAAAGTGTGTTTAGAAGTGGAGGACCTCATAACATCAACCACATGATTGATTGCATCTACTGCGCTTCTGTTTTTTCGAAAACCGTATTTGTTGTTATCTAAAATATTTCTTTCTTTAAGATGTAATAAGATTCTATTCGCAATTATTTTCTCTTAAACTATTTCCAAGGAATTTAGGAGGCTGATTGTTCTGTATATAATTCAGTTAGGAAAAACGTGTTTTTTTTAACATTTTTTAATAAATTTTGTTAAATTCTCCTTTATGATTCCAATAGATCCCTTTAAGATTTCATTTTTAATTTTGTCTGGTCCTACAGCTTTTCTATTCTTGAAGTTTTTGATACATAAATGATCTTCCAGGATACGTAAATCCTCTAAAATCGATTCTTTACACGGATGACCTAAATATAGTTATTGCAGATAAAAACATCGATAATCTGATTAAGAAAGTAGAAACCAGGACCATGGATAGTGTAAATATTTGGTTTAACGAGAATAAATTATCCCTCAAGACTAAGTATGTTTAGTTTACTAGTAATTGACAGACCCGTAGACAAATTCTCAGCCACTGCTTGAGCCTTTCCTCGGCCTTCGGATTGATGATAAATGACCATGGGAGATCTTCTCTGCTGGGAAACTAAGTTCAGCTTGTTATTCAACACGTTGACAAAAAGTAAGTCAAAATGGTTTACTTGGCGTATTTTTCCTTCAATTACGAGCTATGACATGTCTAATTGGGGAAACTGCTCCAGGAGTAATGAAATATTTAAGTTGCAAAACGTGCCATTAGAATACTTTCTAGTACGAAATCTAGATAGAGTTGCAAACCTTACTTCAAACTTTGTCAAATACTTACTTCCCCTTGCGTATATATTTATGAATTATTAAAGTTTGTAAAGCGGAACATTAATTTGTTTCAAACAAATGGCGAATTTATGAATACGCGACCAGAAATCAGTCAGAGGTTCAGCTCCAAGGTCCTGTGGACAAGCATCGCCCTTGTTCTACACCAGAAAAGTATTCACAATACCGGGATAAGTTTATAAAACAGCCTTCCTCAAGAAGTTAAAAACAACAACTACAAAAGTATAACTATTCTATTAAATGGCGCTGCTGCTGTTTTACTCTGTACAAGGCTTTATTATTCGTCCCTTTAGTATTAGTTTGGTAACAATTAGTTAATCGTTATTAAGTTTAAAAAACATTATATTTCAATCATATAATGTTTAGATTATAATCGCATTACAATATTTCAATTAAGGAATATTTTGTAAATACGATTGTCTATGAAGAGGAAGGAAAAGTAACAATATATAAACTTTAATGTCACACGTGAATTTCCCTTCCTCACGGATTCCTTAAATTCTGTTGTCATCTTTTAATGTGTTTGTCGAAGACGCTGGTAGGAAACACGTCACACGTTTTTGTACTAATTGAACTAATTATTAATCTTAATCAGAGGAAAGTCTCTTTACTTTTCGGGAGCGACGTTAATCGACGAAAGCTGAGGACCAGCCATGTCTTGCAACAATTCCCTTATAAATCCTAATATAGCCACTGTCCACCCTCAGCCACATCTATGAACTTTACATTCATGTTACAACAACTGCACTACACTTAAAAATAATGTACTTATGCGTTTCGTTGTTTTACCTTTCTGCGATGCTCTTATCAAATCAACTTACTTCATTCCTTAAAAATAAATATACTTTTGTAATTTTCAAATCTATAGTTTCCTCGTCTGGTATTATTAAATTAAACAAAGTTCCTTCCCATTAGTTGTCCATTGGTAATGTTGTATACAAAATACACCGTTGTGACTGTAACCTAAATTATATAGACCAATATAAAAGAATGTTAGGGTTAAAGAACCAAAAGGTTTCATCTTAAGTGGTTTGCTGTGGTGCAGTGAAGACGTGTTTACTTGTTTGTGGGATTACAGGGAGATGGGCTGCGATGATCGGTGGCTGGGCGGCGGTTAACTGGAGATGCCGCGGTAGGATCCCTAGCAGCGAATCAAATAATCCGTCACTTATACCTATGTGGTGATGGTAATTAGCGTTCTTTTAGTGATTGGAGGTGTTGAGTGAAACCCAGGGCCTACAATGCCGAGAATGGTGATAATTAATTGTGACAATTGCAAGAAGAATTTGAGTAGTGGTATAATCTGCAGCATTTGCCAGAAATGGTCTCATTTCAGCTGCCAGAAAATAAAACGCGATCAGCAAGTAGAGGATAACTGGAGTTGCAGTAAGCGAATGCCGCAGTTCAGGACACAGTTAATACCCTGAAAAAAGTGATTAGTAATCTAAAGGATATGTTAGCAAAAGGGGTTAAACGAATTAGTGAACTGAAACAAGAGTATATGCTGCTAAAGGCGGAGAGTGAACGTTTAAAGAACTTTAAGAAGCCTAAGGATCAGGTTTGGACACAACGAAAATCTTCCGTGAATATTATATTTGGGGATTCTAATGTGAGACACGCTGCAGTTTAGTGCTACCAGGTAATACGAATGAGCCAGTTGGAGAAGGAAATCAAAAACTGCGAAGATGGAAACCAAAACATGTTGGAACGAATGACATGGACCACACTATGGGTGATATGGTAACAACCTCTAAAAGGAAATACCCTAAAGCACGTATAACCATTAGCGGTGTTATCAGGCGTCGTGATGTACACTGGCAGCTAAATTACCGTTTGGAATGGATGACACAGATGCTAGGATCCAAACTCATGGATTCGGGACAGGGATATTGGTCGTGACGCTGTGCATCAACGGTTCTGGGATCGCTGTAGGAGGAGAAACACTTTACGCTTTCTGCAGGTAAATTGCTGCAGTGCTGTTAATGAAGTTGAGGAATAATGGAATCTAGTAGATATATACGAACCAGATGTACTAATTGGTACGGAATCGTGGTTACACTCAAACATAAATGACGATGAAATTTGTAGATCCGATTACAAAATATTTATAGGGGGTATTTATTTGCTCAAAAGTTGAACTCAACTGTGCCATACTATGGTCACACGGAAACAAAGAACTCATATGCGTAGAAATCAAGAGTTTATATGACATGATAGCTTGCTTATGTTCAGCCAAAGTCCGAATTTCGTGAATTGGCCAGCCACTTATCACTTTAGCAGAAAGTTGTGCCCAATTTCTGATGTACTTCAAAAAACCTGCCATTTTACAAAGTGGCCGGAAATCCTTTCCCAATGTTAAGGAAAAGAAAAATGCAAAGGAATCGTTTGTACGTAACATTCTAATTGCTAATAAAGACTGGGGGAGATTTTATAGCTATAATCGTCAACGCAGAGGGAATTGTGAAAAATTAGATAACTTAAAAACTGTCGGCATAAACCTAACTTCAGATAAGGAAAATGCAAATGTGTTGAACGAGTACTTGGTTTCTGTGCTTACCAAATGTAACGGTACATACACGGTAACAAAATGTGACCCCGAATCCGAAAACTTCCATATCACGGCAAAGGCAGTAAGGAGGAGAATTAGTAAATTAAGAAACAAAATCACGTGGTCCAGATGACATCTGCACAGGAATAATTGAACTGGGTGCGGAGGCAATTATTCCGTATTTAATAAGGCTATTTAATAGCTCAACACTGCCAACAGACTGGAAAACGGGAATAATTGTACCTGTATTTAAATCTGGAAATGAAACGGACATACGAAATTATAGAGCTATTAGTCTAACCTCAGTAGTATGCAAAATCATGGAGCACTTAATAACTACGTACATTCGGGATGCATTTGAACCAACATGAATTTCGATAGTGTTTTTCGTGTGAAAGTCAGATAATCAATTTGTTTCAAGATCTGGCAGATCGTGCTGTGGTGGTAGAATAGACGCCATTGTTATTGACTTGGCAAAGGCTTTCAATGTAGTTCCTCATGACATCTTCATCCAGAAGTTAGATGGGCAGCTATTGACAAAAGAGTAGTTCTCGGGTTGCAAGAATTCTTAAACAATAA
Source organism: Eucriotettix oculatus (assembly GCA_034510155.1). Classification (NCBI taxonomy): domain Eukaryota; kingdom Metazoa; phylum Arthropoda; class Insecta; order Orthoptera; family Tetrigidae; genus Eucriotettix; species Eucriotettix oculatus. The sequence goes on along the minus strand of CM067377.1, from coordinate 214,059,865 downwards.
TTTATTGTTCCTCATATTTACTAATGATTTGCCTAATAATATAAATTCTAAGGTCCGACTTTTTCCAGATGACTGTGTAATAACTAGGGAACAAGACTCCGCTGCTCTCCAAACTGACTTAGATACTCTAAGTACATGGGCTAATCAAAATAAACTCAAAATCAACAATACTAAAAGTAAGGCGATTAGTTTTACTAAAATGCGCGTTCAGTAAGCCTTGATATATAAAATAGATGGGGAACCACTAATCGAAGAAATAAACTGTAAATACCTTGACTTTAATTTTAACAGTAATCTGGAGGCAGGTGAAGCGTGGAACACCTTGCACGTAGCCATGAGAACACTCGAGAAGGGGGAAAGCGAAATCTAAAAGGAGTTGGCATATTTGTCATTAGTACACTCACTTAGGGTGGGTATGGGAACAAAAAGGTAAAGAGACTAAAGAGAAGAAGAGAAACAGCTAAGCTACACATTCTCTACAGAGCCATTGCAGGTGAAAAACATTGGCAGGGAAACTGAGAAAGAAACGAAACGGAACGGGAGGGATGATCACTTGTTTAAATTACAAAGCAAGTCACCAAAAACAGACGTTGGAAAGTACTCATTGCTAAATAGAACAATTAATGACTGGCACAATCTACCTGCTAGAGTGTTTGGGGAACTTGCTCTGACAGAAAGAAACTTTAGACTTCATCTAAGTTTAGTGCAGTGTAGTGAAGTGATGAGTGCTGCCAAATCTCTAAAAATATACTACAGTGAAATATATTTCCAGTGTTTTCTTTCAATAGAAAACAATACTATTCATCTTCTTATAATATGATTCCACAATAAATTATTTATATTGAATATAATTATACATTCAATTACGACCAAAATCTTAGTTATTGTTTAAGTTCTATGTATCTGCCACCGAGCATCTCCCCATTTGTAGATTTAATAAATATATACATACATACAAATGTTACAACTCAACCAGAAACTGTTAATATTAAATGTTGTTGATGCGGTAATCAGTCCATACTCTTGTCTCATTCAAGCTAACCTATCCTGCGCAATCCTTTTTATATCTACATAAGTGCCAAATTCTCCCTAATCTGCTTAGCGCATCCCATCCTTGGCCTCCCTCTTCAGATCTAACCCCACTAACTTCTCTCTACAAGACCCACGAGTCTCAAAAAGGGGCCTGTTAACATATCCTTCCTCTGTGTCAACGTTATTCAGATTTTTCTCTCTTCCCTTATTATTTTTAGACCTTCCTGATTACTAACTCTAACCACCCATCTAATTCTTATATAGAACCACATTTCAAAGGCTTCTATTCTTTTCCTTTCTGCAGCTCCTACCGTCCAAGTTGCGTGACCCAAAAACACCACGCTACTTCCCAGTATTTTAGAAATGATTTTCTAACTTTCATACTTATATTAGCCGAAAGAAAATTCCTTTCTTGCCCAAGTAGCAGAATTCCCAAACTTCCTACAAAATAAGTAAACGACACTCTGAAGAACGTCATAGAAGATGTTGAACGAAACTCACAGTCCTTACCCTTTCTAACCCTACTGAAGGGGGTGAGACCAAAGCTTAAATCAGGAAAGCTTGGTGTTTCCTCTTTTAGGAGAGTTGGAAGGAAAAAATTCGTCAGCAAGAAGCGGACGTGCTTAATACTTGATTTCCATTTATGAGGATGTTGCAGGCATTTATCATCTACGTCACGGAGATTTCATCGCTTTAGCGCAATACTGAGTACATTTAACCCCAATTTGTTAATATCAAAGATCTATACTTGCAGATATTTCAAGTTGTTGAGAATTAGCTGATTTTTTCGCCACGAGTGTTGCTGGGTTGCCTGACTGCCCCTGCAACCAAAGATTGTTGATCGAAAATATTCCTCGACAACTTTGAAATTAAAGTCTTCACTGATCAAGTAACAATCTTTTCTTCATCATTCAGACTCTGTGGATAATTCCACAAATTAAAAAGTGATTTTTCAATGCTTGCATCAGGAAACGTAACAAGATTATAAATATCAAGACGATAGACATTTTCAAACATATTTTATTATAGAATAATAGATTTTATAATAATAATAATAAATAACGTAATGAACTATAAGTTCTTCCGAAACTGCTTCTATATAACATAGATTGTAATGTTTAAATTCCGTCCGATTGTGACGCTCCACTGCGCAGGGTGAGAGAAAGAACAACAAATTTCAACTACAGGAAGAATTCTTGTGCTGACGTCACTTCACGTCATCAGTGCAATGGTTCAACAGAGAATAATGGGGCGTTGCGATGTTGTTGATGTTGTGATATTCAGTCCTAAGCCTGGTCTGATGCAACACTCAATTTTTATCTATAATGCGCAAGCCTTTTTATTCCGTCGTAACTATCACAACTCACATCCTCCCAAATCTGCTTCGCGCATTCTATCCTTGGCCTTCCTCTTCTGTTTCTCACCACACACACACTTCCCTGTAGTACTAATTTTATAGACACTCGTGCCTAAAACGTGGCCTATTAATCTATCCCTTCTCTTGGTCAACGTCCTCAATACTGTTCGCTTTTCCCCTATTCTCTTTATAACTTCCTCCTGACTCTCACACTATCCACCCATCTCAGTCTCCTATAGCACCACATTTGAAACGCTTCTATACTTTTATTTTATCCCAACTCCTATAGTTCACGTTTAGCACCCACATAACGCTACACTCCATGCGAACAATTTTAGTAACCATTTATTATTTTCACACTTATATTACTCGTAAGTTTTTCTCTCTTTTACTCTGTGGAAAAACGCAGTTTTCTTGTGCCTCCATTTTGAGCCTCCTATTTAGGGTTCTGTCCAACAAGATAAACTTAACGGGCCAGAAAGTTTTCCAGGTTGATGATACTCTTCTCTTTATTTCTTCCTCCATTGTCTTGCTAAAAGAAATTATTTGTCCTAGATATATATAGTGATGTATACAGTAGCTCTGTTCCTTCAAGATATATTGCAGTTTGACATCACTTCCGTTTTAGATTTATTCATTGACAGTCCTGCCAACCTGCTGTGTGAGGTTAACTCTTGAACCATTGGAGTTTAGGCGAACATATCTATGTTATTTGCAAACCTCAAGTTTGTTATTCTCTTGTTATTAATGCCTATTCTAATTTAATTTTCTGAATAATTCTTCCAGCTTACAGGTAAATAGCTTTGAGGAAATTGGGTCCCCTTGTCTGACTCGTCTTTCCACACGGAAATGTTGGCCTGTTTTTTCAGCATTTCCTTTAGCTCAATTTTGTGTATAGATTTTTCTTAGTAACTGGATGTATTTAACTTTTCTTCCTTGGTTGGTCAGTGCTTTAAGTTTTGCTGTATTCTAAAAAAGGTACGTAAATTTTTAAGTGATTTTCTTCTGACATTTCTACTATTTGACTGATGGTTTGGATATGGTCCACTGTGCTGTAACCTGTTTGTTCTGAGGGTTGATTCTCCTCATGTGATTTTGTTATTCGCCTCTATAGTATTTTTGTGAACAGTTTATATATAAGTTTGACTTAAGGCTTATAGGTCTATAGTTGTTCAAATTATCTTTCATCCCTTTCTTGAGAAGTAGTATAATAGTGTTTATTTTCCATTGGTCGGAAATGATCTTCGTTTGTATGATTTTCTTGAAAACTTCTGTGATGATTGGAGTTAAGTGTTCTGCAGCTTCTTTAAGAGCTCATTGTATATTTAATCTTCACCCGGTGACTTTCCATTTTTAAGATAATTAATTGATGATCTAACCTCACTTTTGTCTTGATCCACACAGCCTGGGTCGCTATTTGTGACTTTGTTTGGTAAGGAACTTGTATATATATTTTTGTTGAATTCCGTTGCTGATTATTTGATGTCTTTTCGACTGATTAAGGGAACCCCTGAATGTTCCTTGGATATTAGGAACAACAATATATAGTCATTTTTAATCTGTTCTCCCGTTGCTTTCGGTTGTGGCGCTCCTCTAGTTGATATTTTCCAGCTCAGGCTGTGACAAATCCCTATGAGGGGAAATCAACGCCGTCTGATGTCGTCACGTCCTAGCAAAGTCGAGTGCGACGTTGCACGATCCGCATTTAAGCAGTTGAGACACGTTCATGTCGCGACATTACATACAGACATGAACCTGTCAATCAAAGCCATAGGATTATATAGACTTTGATTAACAAAGATAAGAAAATTTATAAACTGAAAAATCACCATTTACAAAATGATATCGTAAAACGATTTTGGGAGTTAATGAAACTTTGATTAATTAATTTTTTAATTATGCCCCATGACACCATAAATCATAAAGTTTTGCGGTAAATTTCTGTCAATTCATTGACTAAACAGTTGATAAAACGCTGAATGAAATAAAGTTTATAAAATGTCAATGTACTTTTATGGTGTAGTCTTGATGACAAACTGAAATTTTGTCCCAGACTCGTGAAATTTATTACTTTACTATCTGGGTGCCCGGCGATACCCGGAAATTGACATACATTATCATCGTTATTACAATGTGAGAGCTGAATTCCTTCACAACCACCATAAGCCATGAGTTGGTACCTTAATAGAGTCAAAAATCTACTAAGTATGGCAACTCAGAATTAGGTGACTAACCGCAATAAATATTGACAGAGTAATTTTCAAAATACCATCGTTACAAAATAAGGGCATCAATGGAAGGAGTTGCAGGACAGACAAACTACTTGCAGAGGAGAGTCTCAAGACCAATATAAAGGAAGCTAAAACACTCCATTCCTTTCATTTATAATAAATAATCAAAACTTAACACTCCATTCCTCATCTATGAATACTCTGTGAGTATTCTAATTATTATCAATATGATTACCGAATTAATTTAGGACACGCAGTCTGATTCCCGCTTACAGATTGGATTGATTTCGCCGCCCTTGACACTGGGTCATCGATTGCGCCTTTCCTCCTGATGCAGGCTTCACAGCTGCGAGCTTTGTCAAGTAAACAAGCAGCTACTCTTAAGGTTGCTGACTCCCAACATCAACATTTCAGTTTCCTTCCATTCATCGTCAGGCATCGATGGACATTCCTCACATTCTCACTTGCCGTTTATTACGGTTCAAGTCAACAGTTTCTTAACCCAATAAATGTTTAACAAATACCTAATGACCTAAACATCAACATTACGCCTTACCATTTAACAGTATATGCATTTAAAACATCTGAGTAGAGGATATGCATACATTTTATTATTAAAAGCACTTTAACATGGCTTGTTAATCTATCCCTATTCTTAGTCAATGTTATGCATATTTTAAGCTATTCCCCTATTCTGTTTGGAACTTTCTCCTTTGTGATTCTATCAACCCATCTGATTATCAGCATTCGCCTATATAAACACATTTCAAAAGCTTCTATTCTTTTCCTTTCTCAAACTCCTATCGTCCACGTTTCGCGCCCATATGACGCCACACTCCGTATGAAAATTTTTTTACAATAAATTTCCTAATATTCAGACATATATTAGCCGTAAGTAAGTTCCATTTCTTTCGCGAAAGCCTTCCTTGACTGTGCTGTATTACTCTAGTTATTACGCTTCCAAACTAGCAGAATTCCTTAACTTCTATAAGCAGAATATTGGGGCATTTTCACCGTCAAAAAAAACCTTTCAGAAATTTTCCAAATACCATGATTTTAGTTAAATCACTATTCATTAACATTTCGTATGAACGAGGATTCTGACGGGATTTGTTCACCCTTTGAATAAATTTTTAATTCAACCTGTTTTAATTTGTCAGAAAAAACTCGTTTTTGTAAACATTTGTATAATTCTCCTTTATGATTCCAATAATTCCCTTTAAGAATGCATTTTTAACTTTGTCTTGTCCTGCAGATTTTCTATTCTTGAATTTTTTGATAATGTCTGCAACTTCCTCCGAGGCAATAATCTCCTCCATTCGTGACGTTGGTTTCCATTTTGCTCGGAGACATGCGTGTTCTGTGGAATCATGGTTTTTATCATCAGGAAGAAGTAAGGATTTTAAAATCACATGCTTGTAATCTTGCTATCCTGATGAGCAGTTATCATCGTCTTTCACTTGGGTTCTTGATTTCATTCTAAGTACTGTTTAAGTGAGACTCCAGATGTCATTTGATATTTCATTTTCAACAAAATTTGTCCAGAAATCAATTTTTGCCAATAATATGGAATTTTTGTATTCTTTATACCAGTTTTGATAAGTGAATTTAGTCTTTGCCGAACATTATTTCTTTTGGATTTTTGTTTTATATGCATTAATTTCCAAAGACTCAATTTATTTTCGTATAAATCCGGATTCCAGCAGGAACATGGTTTTAATTTTGGAGAGAGAGAAGTTTTTAAAGATTTATTGCATGCATTTAATATCCATGATTGTATGAAGTTCAACATTTGTCTACTCGCTTCTAGTATTGGAGCGTCTTCAATTAAGTTGTTGTTTAAAAGTTTCCAGTCAGCATTTTTTTGTCACATAATTATATTTTCTGTGTATGTTCCATGATTAATTCTTGTAGTGAATATATATTTCAGTTCTAATTGTGCTACGGTCACTTGATGTTTTATGCACTTCCACTTTCCAGTTTTCTATTTTTTGCAATAATGATTAAGTAGCTGCAGTTACATGAATATTTCCTTCGTGGTCTGAATGGTTGGAGAATGTCAGAGGCTGATTAGCATAGTTTAAAACATGTCAGTCTATTTCGTTTAAAGTTTATAAAACTATTTCCCCTTGCTGAATCGTTGTTGGATAAACCCACTCAACATCCTCCAGTATAGAACAACGGCCAGCTTTTTATATAAATTTTAATTAATGACAAAGTTTTCATGTGAATTTCTGTATCATCTTTGAATTGACAATATTGATTTATTAATAGAAATGAAACATTTTTGTAGATAATCTTCAGTGCAATAATATGGTCAGTAGTTAAATTTGTCAAGACAAAAGAAGTTGTGTCCATATTATATATAGCTAGTGCTTTACTGGAGTGAATAATTTTATATAATGTTGATGGCATTCCACAACTTTCCCTCGTTTTACGTATTTTCCTTGAAAACAAATTATATAATTTTTTCTGTTTTTGCAACTTATCGAGTTTCTGACATAAATACATAACCGCTGACAGCATTGATTTGCAGTATCTTGAGTTTTCGGTTGCTATTGCATTATTTATTTGGGCTTCTAACATTTCCAATTATATAATTGTTTATTCCAATATTGTTTGTAGCGATGTGTGATGATGTATTTAGTCATACATACATAATTTGTACTCCCGATCAGTCTCTGCAATTATAACTTGTTTTCAAGAAATTTTCAGCATTGGAATGTCAACATTTAACATTACGACTTTAAAATGGGACACAAACTGTCTTTTCATTCTTTTTAGTGAAATCATAATTTTTATGTCTCTTATCACCACAGTACTTACATTTTTGTTGTTCTAACAATATTTTCCTACCTGTCCTAATAGTTGGCAGTTGAAGCATTTGAGAACTCTTAAAAGAAATCTTTAAATTTTACACAGTTGTATTCCAAAAACCTCTACTGTCTGTTAAGAGGATTTCTCTGACACGTGGTGATGTTTGAATAACCCAATGTACTTCCCCGTCAGTATATAGTGATATCACATGCCACTTATGATCCCTGTTGGAGTGGATGGCAAAAACCAAAACATCAGACAAACCACAAGATTGGCCAACATAGCAACACTTAATACTGGTAATGCAAATGAGGACATTAAAATTGCTATTTGTTACTATAATAATTATTACCAAATTTAGAATATTAACTGTTATAACACCATATACCTCGATTATTTACAACACTATAAAGTAGGATAATTCCGAAGAAAAGTAAAGCTGTGTAAGTAATTTTTTAAATGAACATCTAACACTATTGACCATGCAACTCTTGAAATAGCTGAACAACAGCAACACTATGAAGACAGTCGTGGAAGAATCTGAACATAACACACAGTCCTTACTCTTTCCAACCCACCGAGGTGAGGAGAGACCTAAGCTTAATAGCAAGAAATCTTGGTCCCTCCACACGTCTGTGAGTTGGAAGGAAGATATTCGTCAGCAAGAAGTGGACAAACTGAATACTAGACCACTTGATTTCTATTAACGTCATTTCCCCAATATTCCAGCACATGCTGAGAGAAAGAACCACAAATGGTTTCAAGTCATCAAGCAATGGTTCAATACAGAAGAAAACTGCAAATAATGTATCGAGTGCTAACGGCCGTTCTATTATTACATGAACATTATATCGATTTAATACGAATTGATATGCAAATAACACAACAATTTATAAAATATATCTAACTAGATTAACAACATCCACAATTTTCAATATAGCGTCGTTTTCTGAAATTTTGTCTATTTTCTGTCTTGTCGTCCTATTGTTCCGTGTTTGAAGGAATAAGAGAGAGAGAGAGAGAGAGAGAGAGAGAGAGAGAGCTGTTGAACTCCAACGGAGAAGTTGTTGTAAAGAATGGCAGTCAAATCATTCATGTTGTCGACAATGTATCCCTTCCTCTGTTGCAGGTGTTGGTTGCTGACGCTCAACCTTCCTGCACGGGCAGAAATCTCCCAGCAGTGACGTCACGAGGTGAAGGCAGGAGACTCGATCCCCGGACTCCTACAACAGGCAAGGTGAATATAGATGCATGAATTGTGACAAACATTTATTTTCCAACATATAAAGTCCTTATATGATAACGTAATCAACTATTGACCACTCAGACTTTGAATATTAAACTGAAAACAAGTAATTAATATTAAAGAAAATAATAATAATCCGTATTATTAAGTCCCGACAATCTGTCCACGAGGGACTACATAATCACCTCTCTACTTAGAAACTGTATAATGAGTTAATAATAATACCTCGTGCTTACCAATATCCTCCACGAATGTAATAATACTCATAAATTTGCATGTTATTCAAATGCTATTTAAATTGTATATATAATGCAACATGTAAGTTACAACCTCCACGATGTTTGGTGCATAAACATAAATGTTACACGATGGGGTAACAGGTTAATATTTGTGACCCTGAAACAAATAACACCCCTTCAAAAGCATATAAGATAAGTTCAATGGCTGTGTCTCTACTTGCTTCCGGGTTGCAAGAAAATTTGGTCTATATTCCTCCTGGAATCTAGATTTCTATGCGGCACATACTGCCACAAAAATATATTTTTACAGCTAATTATATTTATCAGGAGAAGAATCTTGAAGAATCCGTCTGATTACAGAGTATTTACATGTTTACGAAAAAGAAAATTGAGTGCGAGCGGCTACAGTTTTTATACAAACAATTTTCTCTGGCACTAATTATTCACTAATAATAAAAGAGGGACAAATAGTCAGCATATAAATATGTCAATATAAGTCAGAAAAAACTGTTGTAATTTATGATGCGTGGCCTGAGAATTTGCATCTAAATCAGTTATTATTCAATAGTTAAAAATAATTACTTCAATAATATGTTACTCATAATTGATCATTATTTACAGAAATTTTGCAAACTACGGAAGATATTAAAGTACGGTAAAAATTCTATATTATATAAGATATCCAAGTCCACTTGGAACATTTTAACTGAAACATTTAATTAAATAATTTTACTTCAGTTTCCGTTGTTGTTGAAGATGTGTTAGGATGACGTTTTCTTGTTATTCGGTTTTCTTCTTCTGTATCTATTCCGAATTCTGTTTTGCCACTTCAGTGTATATTTCTGCCTAATTGCTTGTATATACTTACTTTTGACATCTTCCACTATTAAATAGTCTTTTGTAAATTGTATTAATTAGATACATATTTCTTAAATAAAGGAAATAGACGCATGTTATGATTTGCTAAGGTTTCGTTGTATTCTCATGACATCTTCATCCAGAAGTTAGATGGCAGCTATTGACAAAAGAGTAGTCCAGGTTGCAGATTCTAAACAATATTGGAAAGAACTTCAGAACTGGATCCCCAGGATCAGATTTTGCCCATTATTGTTCTCAATTTCAATGATTTGCCTAATAATATAAATTCTAAGGTCCGACTTTTTCCAGATGAGTGTGTAATAGCTAGGGAACAAGACTCCGCTGCTCTCCAAACTGACTTAGATACTCTAAGTACATGGGCTAATCAAAATAAACTCAAAATCAACAATAGTAAAAGTAAGGCGATTAGTTTTACTAAAATGCGCGTTCAGTATGCCTTGATATATTAAATAGATGGGGAAACCCTAATCGAAGAAACATACTGTAAATACCTAGACTTTAATTTTAACAGTAATCTGGGGGCAGGTGAAGCGTGGAACACCTTGCACGTAGTCATGAGAACACTCAACAAGGGGAAAATGTGAAATCTAAAGAGATGGCATATTTATCATTAGTACGCTCACTTATGGTGCAGCACGCCCCTGGGATCCGTACAGGATAGGTCAAATAGAATTCTTAGAGAGGTGCAAAGAAGGGCCGCAAAATACGTACAAGTATAACCTGGGTATCAGAACAAAAAGGTAAAGTGAATGCAGACAAAAAGAGAAAGAGCTAAGCTACACATTTTCTACGGAGCCATTGCAGGTGAAAAACATTGGCAGGGAAAGAAACGAAACGGAACGGGAGGGATGATCACTTGTTTAAATTACTAAGCAAGTCACCAAAAAACAGACGTTGGAAAGTACTCATTCCTAAATAGAACAATTAACGACTGGCACAATCTGCCTGCTGGAGTGTTTGGGGAACTTGCTCTAACGGAAACAAAATTAGGACTTCATCTACGTTTAGTGCAGTGTAGCGAAATCTCTAAAAATATACTACAGTGAAATATATTTCCAGTGGTTTTTTTTCAATAGAAAACATTATTAATCATTTTAAAAATTTATTTTCTAATTATTTGTTTCCACAATAAATTATTTATATTGAATATAATTATACATTCAATTACGACCAAAATCTTAGTTATTGTTTAAGTTCTGTGTATCTGCCACCGAGCATCTCCCCATTTGTAGATTTAATAAATATATACATACATACAAATGTTACAACTCAACCAGAAACTGTTAATATTAAATGTTGTTGATGCGGTAATCAGTCCATACTCTTGTCTCATTCAAGCTAACCTATCTCATCTTTTTATATCTACATAAAGTGCCAAATTCTCCCTAATCTGCTTAGCGCATCCCATCCTTGGCCTCCCTCTTCTGATCTAACCCCACAACTACTCTCACAGACCCACGAGTCTCAAAAAGGGGCCTGTTAACATATCCTTCCTCTGTGTCAACGTTATTCAGATTTTTCTCTCTTCCCTTATTATTTTTAGACCTTCCTGATTACTAACTCTATCCACCCATCTAATTCTTATATAGAACCACATTTCAAAGGCTTCTATTCTTTTCCTTTCTGCAGCTCCTACCGTCCAAGTTGCGTGACCCAAAAACATCACCCTACTTCCCAGTATTTTAGAAATGATTTTCTAACTTACATGCTTATATTAGCCAAAAGAAAATTCCTTCCTTGCCCAAGTAGCAGAATTCCCAAACTTCCTACAAAATATGTAAACGACACTCTGAAGAACGTCATAGAAGATGTTGAACGAAACTCACAGTCCTTACCCTTTCTAACCCTACTGAAAGGGGTGAGACCAAAGCTTAAATCAGGAAAGCTTGGTGTTTCCTCTTTTAGGAGAGTTGGAAGGAAAAAATTCGTCAGCAAGAAGCGGACGTGCTTAATACTTGATTTCCATTTATGAGGATGTTGCAGGCATTTATCATCTACGTCACGGAGATTTCATCGCAATACTGAGTACATTTAACCCCAATTTGTTAAGATCAAAGATCTATACTTGCAGATATTTCAAGTTGTTGAGAATTAACTGATTTTTTCGCCACGAGTGTTGCTGGGTTGCCTGACTGCCCCTGCCACCAAAGATTGTTGCTCGAAAATATTCCTCGACAACTTCATCAATAAGACTCCCACGACGTTTCCAAAACTGGAAAAAACGGATTTTTCAATGTTATCATAAGAAAAGGTAACAAGATTATAAATATCAAGACGATAGAAATTTTCAAACAAATTTTTATTAGAGAATATTAGATTCATAATAAATAACGTAATGAACTATAAGTTCTTCCGAAAGTGCTTCTCAATAATATAGATTGTAATGTTTAAATTCCGTCCGATTGTGACGCTCCACTGCGCAGGGTGAGAGAAAGAACAACAAATTTCAACTACAGGAAGAATTCATGTGTTGACGTCACTTCACGTCATCAGTGCAATGGTTCAACAGAGGAGAATGCGGCGTTGCGATGTTGTTGTTGTGATATTCAGTCCTAAGCCTGGTCTGATGGAACACTCCATTTTTACCTATAATGCGCAAGCCTTTTTATTGCCTCGTAACTATCACAACTCACATCCTCCCAAATCTAATTCGCGCATTCTATCCTTGGCCTCTTTCTTCTGTTTCTCACCACATACACACACAATTCCCTCTAGTACTAGCCTAAAACGTGGCCTATTAGTCAATCCCTTCTCTTGGTCAACGTCCTCAATACTGTTCGCTTTCCCCTATTCTCTTTATAACTTTCTCCTGACTCTCACACTATCCACCCATCTCATTATCCTATAGCACCACATTTGAAACGCTTCTATACTTTTATTTTTTCCCAACTCCTATAGTTCACGTTTAGCACCAACATAACGCTACACTCCATGCAAACATTTTTGGTAACATTTATAATTTTCACACTTATATTACTCGTAAGTTTTTCTCTCTTTTACTCTGTTTGACACCTATAGCGGAAAAACGCAGTTTTCTAGTGCCTCCATTTTGAGCCTCCTATTTAGGGTTCTGTCCAACAAGATAAATTTTACGGGCCAAAGTTTTCAGTTGATGATACTTTCTTATTCTTCCATTGTCTTGCTAAAAGAAATTATTTGTCCTAGATATATATAGTGATGTATACAGTAGCTCTGTTCCTTCAAGATATATTGGAGTTTGACATCACTTGTGCTTTAGATTTATTCATTGACAGTCCTGCCAACTTGCTGTGTGAGGTTAACTCCTGAAGCATTGGAGTTTTGGCGAACATATCTATGTTGTTTTGCAAACCTCAAGTTTGTTATTCTCTTGTTATTAATGCCTATTCCATTTTAATTTCCTGAATATGTCTTCCAGCATACAGGTAAATAGCTTTGGGGAAATTGGGTCCCCTTGTCTGACTCGTCTTTCCACACGGAAATGTTGGCCTGTTTTTTCAGCATTTCCTTTAGCACAATTTTGTGTATAGATTTTTCTTAGTAACTGGATGTATTTTAATTCTCCTCCTTGGTTGGTCAGTGCTTGAAGTTTTAGATGTTGGAATGCATCAAGGGCTTTGCGGTATTCTAAAAAAGATACGTAAATTTTTATGTTATTTTCTTCTGACATTTCTACTATTTGACTGATGGTTTGGATATGGTCCACTGTGCTGTAACCTGTTTGTTCTGAGGGTTGATTCTCCTCATCTGATTTTGCTATTCGCCTCTATAGTATTTTTGTGAACAGTTAATATATAAGTTTGACTTCAGGCTTATAGGTCTATAGTTGTTCAAATTATCCTTCATTCCTTTTTTGAGATGGAGTATAATCGTGTTTATTTTCCTATGATCTCCATTTGTATGATTTTGTTGAAAACTTCTGTGATGATTGGAGTTAAGTGTTCTGCAGCTTCTTTAAGAGCTCATTGTATATTTTATCTTCACCCGGTGTCTTTCCATTTTTAAGATAATTAATTGATGATCTAGCCTCACTATAGATTATACCGGGTATGTCTTATGTGGTGACTTGATCCACATAACCTGGGTCGCTATTTGTGACTTTGTTTGGTACGGAACTTGTATGTATTGTTTTGTTGAATTCCGTTGCTGATTATTTTTAGTCTTTTCGACTGATTAAGGGAACCCCTGAATGTTCCTTGGATATTAGGAACAATAATATATAGTAATTTTCAATCTGTTCTCCCGTTGCTTTCGGTTGTGTCGCTCCTCTAGTTGATATTTTCCAGCTCAGGCTGTGACAAATCCCTATGAGGGGAAATCAACGCCGTCTGATGTCGTCACGTCCTAGCAAAGTCGAGTGCGACGTTGCACGATCCGCATTTAAGCAGTTGAGACACGTTCATGTCGCGACATTACATACAGACATGAACCTGTCATTCAAAGCCATAGGATTATATAGACTTTGTTTGAGTATCAAAAAAAAAGAAAATTCATAAACGGAAAAATAACTATTTACAAAATTATTTCGTGAAAAGATTTAGGAAGTTATTGTAACTTTGATTAATGAATTTTTTAATTATGCCCCATGACACCATAAATCATAAAGTTTTGCGGCAATTTCTGTCAAATCATTGACTAAACAGTTGATAAAACGCTGAGTAAAAGGAAGGTTATGAAAGATCAATGTACTTTTATGGTGTAGTCTTGACGACAAATTCAAATTTCGTCCCAGACTCGTAAACTTTATTACTTTACTACCTGGGTGCCCGGAGATACCCGGCAATTGACATATATTATCATCATTATTATTAGTGATTCAGGGAGAAGATCGCGATTTTATAAATTCACCTCCTCACACCCCTTACATTATGAGACCTGAAGTTCTTCACAACCACCATAAGCCATGACTTGGTATCTTAATAGAGTCAAAAATCTACTAAGTATGGCAACTCAGAATTAAGTCTGAAAGATGTACAATACCAATGGAGTGACTAAGCGCGATAAATATTGACAGATTAATTTTCAAAATACCATCGTTACAAAATAAAGGCATCAATGGAAGGAGTTGCAAGACAGACAAACTACTTACAGAAGAGAGTCTCAAGACGAATATAACGGAAGCTAAAACACTCCTTTCATTTATAATACATAATAAAAACTTAATACTAAGAAAATTATGACTCCATTCCTCATCTATGAATACTCTGTGAGTATTCTAATTATTATCTATATGATTACAGAATTAATTTAGGACACGCAGTCTGATTCCCGCTTACAGATTGGATTGATTTCGCCGCCCTTGACACTGGGTCATCGATTGCGCCTCTCCTCCTGATGCAGGCTTCACAGCTGCGAGCTTTGTCAAGTATCAAGCAGCTACTCTTAAGGTTGCTGACTCCCAACATCAACATTTCAGTTTCCTTCCATTCATCGTCAGGCCTCGATGGACATTCCTCACATTCCCACCTCGAGTTTGTTACGGTTCAAGTCAACAGTTTGTTAACCCCATAAATAATTAACAAATATCTAATGACCTAAACATCAACATTACGCCTTACCATTTAACAGTATATGCATTTATAACATCTGAGTACAGGATATGCATACATTATATTATTAAAGACATTTTGTTTAGATTCCGTAGAACAGCATAAAATTTGTCATTAATTAAAGTAGATGATACAATTTTTCCATGTATGTAAATGTGTACTCCTGCTAAGGGAATGGCGGCTGCCATGGCAACGGCGAGGACGCCTCGTGACACCAAAGACTCCACTACATGCGCTGTAAGGCTATAGTCTCTGACTCGGCCAACAGTCCGTCTCTCGATAGACAATACGCGCGCTCGTTACGCCTTCGTGTTGAATTTCGACTTGTAATCTCTTGAGACATTTCACGGTCGATTCCAGACAAACAGACAATTCAGTATTTTTAATTGCAAAAATTTATTTGTACATTAATTATTGTCTTGTAGTACACAAGCGTTTCTATTTTCTTAAAACTAGCACAACCCAAATCCTCCATAACCTGCTCAGCGCATTCTATCCTTGACCTTCCTCATCTGTTTACTTCCCACTAATGCTTATTTTACAAGACTCTCGTTTCAAAAGTTGACCTATTAATACTATTCCTTCTCTTGGTCAATGTCCTCCATATTGTTCGCTTATTCTCTATTATTTTTAGAACTTTCTCGGTTGTGATTCTAGCCATCTATCTGATTTTCTGCTATCGCATAAAATATTATGTATGCATATTTTATTAATCTGTTCTGATTTTACCATTCCATTAACGGTTCACTTTTTAAATGCTTCAGTTTAGATTACTTTCTCTTTCCGCTTTCTCGTGTCATTAGTACATTTGGGAAATTAGAACTAGCGACATCTAATGATCCTGAAAGTCTGCCATGAAACAGAGTCAGAAGACTACAGAAACTTTGTAGACTGAATCTAGAAAGTTCTGATTCTTTGTTACATTACGTGAAGCCCATATAAAAGAAAAGTGTACCATTATAATCCCTCCATTTTTACGTTTCCAATTGGCATTTTTATACTGTCAAATAAGTAAATTTTTATAATAAATTTTGGATTTCGTGTATTGTAGAACTAGTTTATAAACTAAAATTTTAATTCGCCTCACCTTTTCTATTTCCACCTCAACATTCTGCCACTTTCATTAGTGTGTAACAACTAGGCTGTAATTAGAACTGACTAACTGCTTTCCATTAACTTAACTGTAATAATATTACATTATTTATGCATTTCTCTCTTCTTCAGTTTACCCACTGTATCAAAATTAATAATTTAAACTTCCCATGCTCATATCACAATATTATTTAATTTCTATTGTTCATCCCGTTAATTATTTGCTTTTGTCAGCCAAGTTACTTTAATTATCTATTAATTTGAACAGAAACATAGCGAACGAGTAAGAGGCTATAAGAGTACAAAAAGACGTAGATAAAGTCAGGAAATTAAATTAAAACTAATGTAAAGAAAATTAGCTCAATCTCATTTACAATACGCAACTTGTTAAAGGAGACAGAATATATAATAGACGATGGGGGAACTAATTCCAAAGGAAAAGAGCTGAAACTATCTGGGGATGTATTTTCAACAACAGATTTTGGTGGAACAAGATAACATTTAATAATAAGGAAGTTTAAAAAGGGAAGATGTAAATCAAAATAGGTGGCATATATATCCTTAGTTCTCTTTCCTTAGCACCTTCCATGCTGTTTTTTATTTTTTGTTGATATTTCTGGACGATGCTATTTTAGCAGCGTATTTTATATTAACTAAAAATAATAATAAATTTTTATTGTATTATAGTTTATTTAAATTTTTTTATATGCATTAATTAAAATGAGTAAAATTGTATTTTTTGTTCCAATTTTTAATAAAAAGAATTTATTGATTAAAACCTAAGGCAATTAATCCCAATGTATTACGCTAAGCAGATTAGGGAGTATATGGTTGTTATGAGGAAATGAAAAGGCTTTCGCAAGATAAGTTAGTAAGGAGGGTTGCATCAGACCAGCCTTAGGACTGAATACCACAACAACAACACGTCCAGGCCAATCGTTCCACTTTCTAATCGAGAAAGAAAGACATAAGTAGGTGCACTTGCAAGGTTCCATTTTCGGCTCCAGGCTGCTTTCTTATAAATTCTGGCCTCCTTTTCCCTCTGCGCCAAAGTTGCAGGACATATTTGAGACTGCTCCGTGTCCCATAAAGGATCTATTCAATGATGCCACGCAAAGTGAAGCATGCGTCTTCCATTATGCTCTAGGCTCACAAAATTGCTAATTGTATATATACTGAACCTTACCAAATGTAAATGATGCGATTAATTCTTCAAAGTCCAGGATTATTTTACAAGTTAATTTATTCGTATTAAATACATTGAGAAAGAACTTAAATTAATTGTTTTTAACCGGTTACTTATTAGTTTCGCAGTGACTTTCAGTACTGATGTGGAAATAACATCATAAGGAACATTGAGGAACGTTATGGAAGCATATTAATCGCTGTGTAACCCGCGTGGAAACCCGAGAACTGTTTCTGCAACAACTCCACCGGTGAAGCCTTCGATCTTTAATTGATGGAAGAAGTTGAAGGAAAGCCGTCAGAGGCGAGTACTTCACCATAATAATGTGAGGATGTTGGCATGCAATTTCCTCGCTGTCTCACTTGCTTGTTGCTGCTCCTTGAAAAAACACAGTTTCATTTCAAATGTAAACCTCCATGTCTGCAACGTGCACATATTCAGGTTGAGTCTTGCTGCGTTGCCTGCCTGCCTCTGCCACCAAAAATTGTTGCTTGAAAATATTCCTCGACACCTTTCTAAATAAAATGTGCACTGCATGAGTAACAACCTTATCTTCAGCAGGATTACAATAGCGGTGAAAAAAAAATTTTTAATGCCTGTACAAGGAAAATTTGCCACTCGATAAAGATCAATACGATAGAATTATTTAATCAATTTTTAATGTTAGGACGATGGAATCAAAACTAAACTAATTATTAATAATCAATAATATCATATGCGAATAGTGAGAAGAAATAAAAATAATATGCTTGGCCAACAATATTGTAGCATTAGGCGTGTCAGAAGAAGACTTGGAAACCATGATGAATTGAATGAACGTAGTCCTGGAGAAAGAGTTCAATATGAGTATTAAAGAGGCAAAACCAAGGTAATGGAGTGTAGTATGAGAAACAGTGGAATAACAAAGGCTGTTAGATTGGGAAGGGATATTTTGACGGAAGTTAAGGAATTCTGCTACTTGGGATGCGTAATAACCAGAGTAGGATAGCACAGGCATAGAAATACCATTTTACCGCTCCTTTCGTGCAATTAGCAAAAATGCATTATAATAGACTAATACGTCAGTAAACATAGCATTGTATATCGTAAATCATGACTTGCATGTAACTTTATAAGACTTTAATTTAATTATTATAAATTTATCGTTATAAAGTTTAAAAAGCTTTATATTTCGCTCACTTCTGCTTTACAGATTTCAAGTACATTTTTTAAATAAATTACAATAATATAATTTTTAGCTTATAAACATTTCAGAAAATTTCAATTTTGATTTATTTCAACGAATCCTTTAGAAATCCGACTAACAATGAAAACGGAGGTAAAATAAAATGTACATATAACAGGTCAGACGCGAGTTTCTCCCCCTAGCGGACGAAAGTTGTGTTAATTAACGCGCTCGTGGCGCCGTTTCTAAGTAAGCCACCAATTGAATTCGATATTCGCTGAATTCTGTTGTCAACTTTTAATCCGGATGGCGACGGCGACGGCAGGAAGCGAGTCACACGCTTCACCTCATTTCACCCTGTTGATATTTCTCTCCTCGTAAAAGGATTTTTTGTGCCACTTCAATTTATTATACACCTTAACTTCACCTACGGGTGCGACGACGTCAATCGACGATTGCTGAGGACCATCCATGTCTTCCAAATTATTCCATTAGAAATCTTAATTTAGCCATTTAAATGAACTCAAAGAAAAGATCTATTTATTTGAAAAGATCTTATTTGTTGTTTGTAATAAATTAACGTTGGTAAAATTTTGTTATTGGTGAACCTGTCAGCGCTGCCTGTTGGGAAAAATAATTACAAAGAGGAACTGCATAAAGCGGCAATAGCTGAGACGCTCACACCGAGTTGTGCGTGAAATGCTTCCCATCCGCTCTCCTGATGTTCTTGGTAATATGTTTCCTCTCTCCGAATGTTTACCTGATTTTCCAACAATCTGCCTCTACTACCGTTTCACTATGAAATTTGGAACTGTTTTGCATTGGTCTTGTAGTCAAGTCTCTTTCGCAGCTTTGCACTTCCTATCTCATTCATTAAGCGCCTGTACTGCTCTTTACCATTTTCATCTCTCGCGTTACTTTTTATTTCTGCCTCTCATCAATCCTTTTTATTAAATATTGTGTTATCCAAGCTTTTCACTTGGTCTGAGCTATTATTATGTATTTTTTCGTAGGCTGAGCTAATCATTTTTTTCCTTCAAGTGTGCCTATTTCTCTTCTACATCGTTTCTTTCACCTTTCTCTATTATTATACTCCTTATATATTCTTTGAAACTCTGAAGAACCTCTTGTTATTTCAGATTTTCTAATTCCCGTGTGTTTGTTTTAATTCCTTTCTAGAGGTTTTTCATTTTCAGCCAGAATTTCACAATTATGGTCGGGGTTTACGTCTGCTCCTGGGTAAGTTTTGCAGTCATGACTCCTATATCATTTTTATATTATCTTATTTCATTTATTCATTTTGAAACTTTTTGTTCTCAAACAAACGTTTATGATGATAATTAAAACAGTGAAAGAATGAAAAGATAAATGTGCCTAATTTCCGTCCAGCAGTTTCTTTCTGGATATGTCGAGACAGCACTCCAATGGCCCAGCACCATTTCACGCACAACTCGGTGTGAGCGTCTCAGCTATTGCCGCTTTATGCAGTTCCTCTTTGTAATTATTTTTCCCAACAGGCAGCGCTGACAGGTTCACCAATAACAAAATTTTACCAACGTTAATTTATTACAAACAACAAATAAGATCTTTTCAAATAAATAGATCTTTTCTTTGAGTTCATTTAAATGGCTAAATTAAGATTTCTAATGGAATAATTTGGAAGACATGGATGGTCCTCAGCAATCGTCGATTGACGTCGTCGCACCCGTAGGTGAAGTTAAGGTGTATAATAAATTGAAGTGGCACAAAAAATCCTTTTACGAGGAGAGAAATATCAACAGGGTGAAATGAGGTGAAGCGTGTGACTCGCTTCCTGCCGTCGCCGTCGCCATCCGGATTAAAAGTTGACAACAGAATTCAGCGAATATCGAATTCAATTGGTGGCTTACTTAGAAACGGCGCCACGAGCGCGTTAATTAACACAACTTTCGTCCGCATGGGGGAGAAATTCGCGTCTGAACTGTTACATGAACATTTTATTTTACCTCCCTTTTCATTGTTAGTCGGATTTCTAAAGGGTTCGTTAAAATAAATCGAAACTGAAATACTGTAGAGAGTTTCTGAGCTAAAAATTGTACGATGGTAATTTATTTAAAAAATGTAGTCTCAAGGCTGTAAAGCAGAAGTGAGCGAAATATAAAGCTTTTAAAACTTTATAACGATAAATTTATAATAATTAAATTAAAGTCTTACAAAGTTAAATGTAAGTCATGATTTACGATGTACAATGTTATGTTTACTTACGTATTCGTGTATTACAATGCATTTTTTGTAATTGCGCGCAATGAGCGGTAAACTAGTATATCTATGAGAGTATTGATCCCACGACAGTTGGTCACAATGTAGAGTGTGGACGTGCTTCCTGGGCCCGCGTTCTCCAGGAATGTACTTTCCTCAGTTTCTCCCTTCAGCAGGCCGATTGGCAATATATAATCAGTAAACATCGGTTTGATACAAGAGTTGGTTCTCAGAGGGATTTTATTTTTAGTGCCAATGAATGGGCTGAAAGACCTGATAGTAAGAAGGACAATTTATTTAAAAATTTAATTTTAACTTAAGTCAAAAGTAGGCCTTTTTTACACAATTTACAATAATTTTGTAAAATATTTTACAATAATTCATAATTAAACAATTACTAAGGAAATGTACTATGGTTTTTACTAATTTATAGTCTAATCTACAATCTACTCATTTGTCTAGTCCAGTTAGTCTTTGCAACAGGACTAAATTATACCCTTCCATGAAATTCCATTTCCAGCCTCGTCTTACATTAATTTATATTTTAATATTATTATAATTTCGTCGAATAAAACCTAGTCTACCAGCCGCTGTTGGAGTAGGCTTGTGGCTGGAAGTTTGTGCGTAGAATCTCCTCCGCTCTGCTCTTTCTTCAAAAGGCAGGAGGCATGCGATTTTATTTAATGCATATACCTTCCTACACGCTCCTCTACTTTTCCTAGTCAATTCTTCCCACTCCAGAGCTCCGGAACTCCCGAGCATAATGCTATATTTGTTAAGCCTTCTTACATCTGGTTTTCCTTTCGTTGCTCTTTCTGGGAAATTTTCGGGAATGTTGTTGTGGTATTCATTCCTAACACTGGTCTAATGCAATCCTCCATGCAAACTTATCCTGCGCAAGACTTATCAATTCCTCATAATTAACACAACCAACATCCTCCTAATCCTCTTAGCGTATTCACCCTTGGCCTCCATCTTCTGTCCTTACCCGTCACACTTCCCTCTAATGCTAATTTACAAGACCCTCGTGCCTTAAAACATGGCCTATTAATCTATTCCTTCTCTTAGTCAACGCCTCCATATTGTTCACTTTTCCCCTATTCTGTTTAGAATATCCTCGTTAGTGATTCTATCCACCCGTCTGATTCTCCTATGTCAAAGGTGTCTATTCTTTTCCTTTTCCCAACTCCTGCCGTCCAGGTTTCGCTCCCTATAACACCATGCTCCTTACGAACATTTATAGCAACGATCTTCTAATATTTACACTTATATTATCTGCAAGTAAATTCCTCTTTTTCGCGAAAGCCTTCCTTGCCTGTTCTATCCTACTCTTTATGTCTACTATACTTCCACCATCCTTAGTTTTCCCTTTTGCAATTCCTATCGTCCACGTTTCGCACCAATATTACGGCACGCTCCATACCAACATTTCCTAATATCCATCATTATATTAGCTATTAGTAAATTATTTCCTTGCCTGTGCTATCCTACTCTAGTAGCATAATTCCTTAACTTCCGTCAAAATTCCCTTCCCAATCTAGCAGCCCCTGTTATTCCACTGTTTCCCATACTACACTCCACTACCTTGGTTTTCCCTCTAATAATCCTCATATTGAACTCTTTCTCCAGGACCATGTTCATGCCATTTACTATGGTTTCCAAGTCATCTTCTGATCCCCCTAATACTATAATATCATCTGCAAAACGTAAGGTTTTTATTTCTTCTCCTTGCAGTGTGATTCCTTTCCATTTTCTGTTTTAGCGTTCTTCATCGCCTGTTCTATAGATAAGTTAAACAGCATGGGTGACAGACTGCATCCTTCTCTTACTCCTTTCTTGAGCACGGCTTTCTTTGCTTGATCTTCTATTGTAATTACTGCTGCCTGTCTTCTGTAGAGGTTATGTAGACGCCTCCTTTCTCGATATTTTATTCCAGTGCTTTTCAGAATCCTTAATAGTTTGTTCCCTTCACATTATCAAACGCTTTTTTTCAATATTTTCAGGAATACCGTGTTTTATTTTTGTTAAACTGTGGGTCTGCCTTCCAGGTTTATACCGTTCCAGCTTGCGTAACCCAATGGAGAACTTAGTTTCCATGACGTTTATACGATCTTATCTGGACATGCTATATGTTCCTCTATTCCTATTTCTTTCTAAATTTTTCATTCTCTATTTCTGATATTTCATTTGCAAGATCCACCATGTGGACATGACGGTCCTTCTGTCAGCAGCATGTGTGTCCTTCAGGAAGTTCTGCATTGTGTTAAAGAATGCGTCCAACCATCATGGCAATGAGTAATGGCGCGAGGCTGCTTTTAAAAATAGATTACGCTAGTATTTATTTTCCTGACGTAGGTGGTGAGAGCGATCTACATTCATTTACCAGACGTATTATGGTCAATTTCTATAATTTCTTGTTGACCATGCGTCTGTTCCTGTCCAGGCACTCGCATGAAGGATTACAATATTTAGAGTACGGAAG
The DNA here is from genome assembly GCA_034510155.1 of Eucriotettix oculatus. Taxonomy (NCBI): domain Eukaryota; kingdom Metazoa; phylum Arthropoda; class Insecta; order Orthoptera; family Tetrigidae; genus Eucriotettix; species Eucriotettix oculatus. The sequence goes on along the minus strand of CM067377.1, from coordinate 214,036,373 downwards.
GTACCAATATTATTCTCCAGAACATCGTTTTGTCTTCCATGCTATTCTAATCCATTCAAAAAGTCATTATTATGTACAATTACCTCAGTGTTCTTAAAATGTGTGCCCTTAATAACAATTTTTTTTATTTTGCATTAATATTGATTACAGACAAAAAATCATTCACAATGGTAATATTTGATTCAAAGTTTGAAGATATTAAAATATTTTTATCGAAAACTTTGCATTTTGGTTTCAAACGGAATTTCCCATAGTTGACTGTCGCAATTCTCTGTTATCACTTTTGCTTTCCGAGTCACTAACAAGTATTCACTATGCTGTAATGGGATTCATAGTGTTCATTTTGGTTATCACATACAGTATCTCTGTAGAGAGACATAGAAAAGATGGTAGATGTGGCTGGCATCTGACTCGTAGACAAGTAATTGTGGTTTGTTCTAATTTACCAAAAACAAACATGAACGAAATTTTTGTTATTTACTGAAGGCATCGTTTATTTGTTTAATTAATGTTTGGTTTACAAAAATGAGTGTAAGTAATTTTTTTCTGTTTGTGTATTTTTTACATGTGTATATTAACAGTCTCTTAATATGTATTTGGTAGCGGGATTAAGTGGATTATATTATGAATACGTGTCCATGTCAATCTACGTACTGCTGACGTTTCCATCTGTTTCGTTTTCACGTCCTTCAGTGATGACAATAATAATCTTAACCCACCTTGTATACTTTCAAGCTCTGAAGTTCTACAAAACAAGTGCAGTACCAACTCCCATTAACAATTTAGTCCTTATCCTACATTAAAATTATTTCTAACTGGGTTCCCGACGTTGCCAGTGATTTCATATTTTCTTCTGAGGGGTCGGGGTAACCGACTGAAAAAGGGTGATCCTGAAACTGGCAACTTCCCATTAAGAGCATTTGAAGGAAATTTGAAAAGGTTGTACTAGTGACTTATCCCTAAAGTCCATGCTTGCTTAAGGCTCGCAAGAAAAGGGCGTACAAAATTTGTTCTAAATTCCTCCACGGATCTAGATTTCTGTGCGGCACATACTAGCACAAAAATAAATTTAAACAGTGAATTATATTAATAAGGAGACATTTTTTAAAGCATCTCATCCGTCTTAAAAACGTATATATATATATATATATATCGACATATCTACGAAAAATAACTTTGAGAGTGTGCGGCCCGGGTCTTTATATTAACAATCTGCACTGCGACTTAAAAAACATTTTGCATTATTATTGACTTATTAAAAAGCATTATTTCACGCTTAAAAGCAATTTAATTTTTATTCTTTGACAGGCTTGACACGTGACGTAATAATATATCCTGCTACAAGTTCTATGTCTTTAGGTTTAGGAGGGTTTTTCCCTTTCCACATGAAATCTTCAACCACTTGGCATTTCTCTTAGAGCCAAGTCTCTTTGTTTGCTTTACACCATCTATCTATCTCATTCTTCAGTACCCTTGACTGCTCTTTACCATTTTCATGCCTACCCCTTTTTTATATTTACGCCTTTCATCAATTAGTTTTATTATTATTATTACTTAGTTGCTATTGGTTATTTTCCCGGTGGCAGCAATATACAAAGAAAACACAAATACAATTAAAAAAAAGTTTACACTAAGGAAGAATTTTGAAGTGTAGTTTTTTATCTGAAAAGGAAAACAAAGGAGTCACACAAAAATCACTTCACTGCACTTCACTATTATCACTTCACTGATTCTAAAAAATACTACTCACTTTAGTTTTCTTAGCCTATTCCTAAAGTCGCGAGTATTTCTGCAGGAGGCAAGGAAGGAATTCCAATCGCGTATTGACATATTTACAAATGAAAATTTCCCTACGTTTGTGCGTTGCCATTTTTCTTTAATTTTGAACGAGTGGTCATTTTTAGAAATGTAATTGGGCGCCGTAAGATGTTTTTTTTATTTGTTTCCAGACCCTGTGGTTCTCCCTTATAAGCTTTATATATTGCCTCACATGTTTCCTTCTATTACTGAGACCTTCTAAATTCTCGTGACCCCCAAACATCTTTACAGCCCGTTTTTGTATTTTTTCCAAGGCTAGAGTGAGTTCATTTCGATATGGATCCCAGCACGTTACCCCACATTCTAAAATTGGCCCGACAAACGTTTTGTAAGCAGAAAGCTTGGTTTTTCTCGTGCTTTTCCTCATGACCCTGTTTACAAAGTGAAGCAGCAGCTCGCCTCATTACCCCAATTTAAATCTTTACTAATCGTGATTCCAAGATATTTACAGTTATTTGACTTCGTTACAACTTCGTACCCCATTTTATATAAAGTGGGAGGGACATTCCTCTTTTTTGTAAAAACGATTGCCTTACTATTCGTTGCACTTATTTGCATTTTATTTCTAACTGACCATTGGTAAATTTTGTCCAAATCAGTCTAGAGAATCTGTGCATCCTCAACGTTTACGATTTTCCTGTAAACCATACAATCATCGGCATAGTGTTTACATCTGTTATTTTATACCGATTGTTAAGTCACATAAGTGGGCTGATCACACTTCCCCTCACGTGATTTTCACAGAGTCGTACAATTTGTCACGCTCGAACTCTAAGTGAACGATCTTTTAAAAATTCCCGAATCCACTTCAGTACCCGAAAATCTATAACAGTATTTTTTAGCTTACTTAATAATACGTCATGTGACACGACGTCGAAGGCTTTAGAAAAATTAATAATTATAGCGTCTATGCGACAGACTCCTTTGTCAACCCCGTCAGACAAATCTTGGCAGACCGTTGCCAGTTACCTGAATCCAGGTCTGAAACCATGTTTCCCTTTTCTTGTGTTATCCATGCTTTCCTATTGGTCTCAGCTATTCTTCCTATTTTTTCGTCAGCTTCTCTAGATCTCGTCTATATTGTTTCTTTCTCCTTTCTCTATTAATCTACTCTTGATATTTTCTTTGAAACTGTGAAACACCTCCTGTTGTTTCAGTTCTTCTAATTATGTTTTTTTTAATTCCTTTCTTAAGTTTTATAATTTTCAGCCTGCATTTCATAATCAACTTAAGATGGCCAATTCTGCAGTTACAGTGAGTGTTTCATTTATGTGATATATTTTTTAATTTATTCTCCGGTAGTCTATGCCATTTATCTACGTTACTGATCCTTATGTTAATAATAACGTGTCCAGGAGAAAAACTATTTTCACAAAGGAAAATCATTTCAGTTGTTACCGAGAGTAATATTTATTACTTTGAGTAATAATTATCTCACTACATTGAGAGTCATGAAACGATCCTTTCAACTAGAATCGTAATGTAAACTTTATAGAAATTAACTCAAACTGTTTTCATGTTCACAATAGCTATTTTTTACATTTCCATCATCGGAGCTTTCGGCTCTGGCCACATTCATCTGCTTCTACCGTATAGACACATTAAGCACATACTGCAATATTTCTCACATACAGTGGAAATCATTCTACATAATAATATACTGTGTTACTGCTGACTTTTCCTCTGGTAGAACCTTAACACCCGGAGTGATTTTCTAGTTCAAATATGGTCAACACTGGCCCCGAGGATTTCCACCCCTTGCAGACGGAAGCTGTACTAATTAACGCTCTTGTGTCGCTAGGAATTACATCCCTGGATGGAGACGACGCTGGTAGGAAACTCGTCACGCGCCTCACCTCATTTAACACTGTTCATCTTTGACTTCTCGTCGCGTTGGGCTAAGGGATTCTATTGTACCACTTAAATTTAGTATTAATTTCTGAAGACACAGAACGCTATTTATATATGGAAATGTTTTCGGAGCATGAAATTATTATTTAATCAATATCTCAGATATGTATATATATAAATGAATCAAATATTTCCCATAGTCACGCCATAACTTGAGAAAGACTTCCAGATTTCATTAATCCTTTTTTATAAGTTTTCTAATACTTTGAACAAGGCTCTTACAGAAATAAAAATTAATAAAATTGGAAAATATCAGAAAACATAAGTACAAGAAGGGTACTTTCTTTCCGCGCGTTTGAATTTGCAATTTGAATGCGGTTGCCTATACTCTTGAGGTGTTTTGATCCGAAACGTGTGAAGGCGGTACCTGTTCAAAACCAACTACGACTTATAAAGTTTGCCGTGATGCTTTCTTTCCCTCTCTTCTTTGTCAACCACTGGACTGGACAGACGTGTTCTTCCAGTATTGATATTCGTAGTCAATTACCGTTTCTTTCGCAACAGCAAAGCTTAGTGTGCTTTGATGTGTTTATCGTCGTTTTATTTATTGTTAGTGATAAGAAAATGCCACCACTGAAACCTCAAAATTTCAGTTGTTTGTACGTATAACGCAAGTCGAGTTCACAATTATCGAGGCAATGCGACTGAAGAATAGCGTAGACAGCGTTTGGAGGCAAACAGAATAGGGAATTTCTCACGCGAGATCTACCACGAAGCTTGAGGCGAGAGGCGACGAAACAGACGTACCAACGTACCTTGGAACGTTTGGCGTATAACCTCCGAACGACTCGCCTAGGGGGACGGGTGGGGTTGAATTGGTGGATCTTTTATGTGTAATAAAGGCACATATTTGAGTCGAAAAGTAATTATTGAGGACAATTAGTTTTATAGTGTACCGGGATAATATAAATAAATACCCAGATAACGCCGGGTCTCTTTAATCTCCGTTAGCATTACGAGGCGTACGGAATTTCGAATTTTAATTTTAATTAATTGTCAGAATATCTTTGCACGTCAAATCTTTCGAGTGCTTTAGTATATGTTCAGGAGTTACTGAAAATTCGATAATATTACTTGAAATTCATAAGTGTATAATGCCTTATTTTTTTTAAAAAAATATTGATAATAATCCACGTCTGTGGAAAGAGGAAGTAACACGGTAATTTACACTGTTCCTCGATCAACGGTAATATTAAGAGAGATTGTGGCAAGTCATAGGTTTTACATTTTGTATGCAGAATTTAGAAACTGAGACAGTTTAATGTAACCCATAAATATTAGATGGAAATGTTACATTGCGGAAAATATCCCCTTTCTTAACCAACATTACAATTGTCCGTCAAGGATCAGCGGACATGGCCCATGGGAAACCAAGATTCTAGTATTTAAATAAAAATGAAGATCTGTAAATATAAATGACGTATTAACTTGTGTGATTTTAAAATATTGAGTCTTTATTCTCAAGGGAAAATTTCAGTGATATTATTGAGGTAAATGTCAGCTCAAAGTGGGGTTTTTCGATCTCTCGAAAATGAAGTACGCAGATACTGGAAAGAACAGAAAAAAAATTAATGAGATATGTTGTTAAAAGAAACAGACTGAAATGAGTAATTTACACATGGTGATAATTTTCAACGTACCCCAGGCAATTTGGCTGCATATTTCTCCTGTTCAGCTCACTCTCTCACATTAAGCATGATCGTCATGTTAACCCCAAAAGATGTCTGATACTACAAAATTACAACATTTATTTTTTGGTTAACAGGCTACATGAGGGTGATCATGAAACAGCCAACTCCCATTGAATAGCATAGGAAGGGAATTGAAAAGGGGGGATGCGGAGGGTATAGCAAGGTAGTCAAGGGTTGACTAGGGCCCCCGGGCTATGGTTTAAGGATCCTACCCGGTGTTTCACCTAAAGAAAACTCCTAGAAAACCTGCATCAGGTAGGTCGGGCATTGCTGGGTACTATTCTCACGCCCTTCCGAATGAATGACGGGAGACGAGTCTGCTGTGGGGCCGCAGAATTCCCTTCTCCGTGTCTCCACCAGCTTCAGGAGGCAGTTGGCCGACTGATCCAATGGGATTAGCGGACAACTCTTGCCATATGCCCAAGGTCTTTGACCCCAGTACATATACCTCGGCATATGAGAACTTTGATAAAAAAATACCCAGAGATAGTGCGAGGCATTCCCGACATGATCAGGTGAGCCCCGCAGTCACTCTGGGCTGAAGCGCCTGCGAGAAAACTCCCCAACATATTAGATAGACAGAACAAAATTTTATAACCACCATGAACCTTGCAATCGCATCGCTACTCCTCAGCTTCGCTCTCAAAATTACACCCACTTTCCTCAACCACCATAACCGTTCTCAAAATGCAACTTAACTCCTCAATTTCCCAGTCTCCTCCCCAAATACAACTTTACTCCTCCACCACCATTACCGTTCTCAAAATTATATCCACTCTCTCCGACTTTCACCGACCCTCTACTTCAAATAGACACAACCTTACACCATGGCCTCCGCCGACGTTCTCCCTTCTGAACCGTTTTTCAATCCTCCGGCCATATTGCCAAAACTAGGTCTTGTGACCTCAGTCACGAATACCAGTTGAGAGCTGGTGTTGCCCTCTTCTGGGTAATTACAAAATAACTATATTTCTCGAACGTTCTGTCTGTCCTTATGCGTAAGCCACCATTAACCTAGGTCACAGACTTGGCCGCCACCATTGTTAAGCTGTGCATGAACAGGAGTAATTGTAAAGTGAACGTGGCACTAATAACCACGTCGGTTGATGTGACAATAAAAAATAAAATAAAGCCATGACAACAATAGAAAACTCTTAGTCGGCTTCTCTTGTGCTGACTCTCGGCTACACGCTCAAACATCCAATTAAAACAAACGCATATGAAGTAAACCTAATGAAAAAATTATTTATGCAGTAGGGTATCGAGGTTTTATATCATTTTACATATATATTTTATTTACTATTAAAATCTGGCATTTCCCCGGTGGCAGTTTGTTGATGAAATTAAAGTAAAAAGATAAATTGTTCATAAATGAAAAGAACAAAGATAAATTACAGAAAAAAATAAAAATTTTAATTATTTCATATCCTTTGTCCACAAAATAAGCACCTTACTTTTCGGTATTTATGACTTCTTTTTGATAACATTTTTATTCTTAGGGAAAGCCGCTAGTACCTACTCCTGTTCCTTATCACCCTGTTTACGAAGGAATATTAGCCCACATCCGCTCTTTGGTCCCTTTCCTTTATGTTGTAATTATGGCCGTTTTTGGAGAAAAATTTATTTCTCATGAGGCCTCTTTCCACCTATCACTGGGTGCTTCTCATTCAGTTTCGCCCGCACACATAACCAGAGCCCGGTTCTTAACTTTATCCTTGGCATTGATGTATTCTAGCACAAGTCTAACTAGAGAAGTGCCTTGGCCTGTCTTGTACTTTTCTTCAATATCCTGTTTATGAAGTGTAACGACCTTTGTCTCCCCCTTTACGAGTTCGCCCCACTTTGATTTCTTATTAAAAGTTACGCCTAGATATTTACAAGTTTCAACAAGCGGCACTTTTTCGTTTCCTCTTTTATATTCCCCTTGGATGACCATTTTCTTTTTAGTTAAAATAATTGTTTTACTATTAGATGGATTTATTTTCATCTTATTAATTTCTGTTCATTAATATATCTTTTCTTGAAGAACGATTTTATTATCTATATTCTCTATAATTTTGTAAATTATGCAGTCGTCCACAATCAATTTTATTTTAGAATCTATTCCCGTCATTCACAAAATCCAAGAACATTATTGGCCCGATTACACTTCCCTGTGGTACACCACATGTAATAGTTTTTCATTTACCCGGACTCTAAGTACGCGATTGTTCAAAAATTCCCCAATCCATTCAATTAAGCTTTTATCTATTCCAGATTCCTTAAGTTTAGTTGACAAAATTTTGTGGTACTGCATGGAAAGTCTCAGAGAAATCTATAACTACGGCGTTTATTCTTCCTCCATCATGGACAATGTCCTTATTGTTGTCCAGGATATTTCCTTCCCCTCTCTTTCCAATGATCAACTATGAAGCGTTCGAATTGTTTGCACACTGCCGTAGTTGCCAGTAGTTACAAGTTTCCGCCCTCCATCCCGACTTGTCTGTTGGCACTACTGTCGCGATTTTCCAGTAGGATGGAACATTAGTATTGTCAAATAGTCGTGTTAGGTACAACACCATGGCTTCTCCCCCTAACTTAATCACTTCTCCGTTCCTACAGATTTAAGAGGTTTAATTTTCTGTATATTCCGTCTAGTATGTTAGTTTTAATTTTACAATTGGACGTGTTATTTGAGATTGTGTCTTTACACGTAGGTTCGGAGGGTTTATTTTGCCAAAAACTATTCCAAAGTATTTTGCAAAACTGTCTGCCTTTTCTCTATCGTGTATAATAATATTGTGTTTATCGTCTTTAAGTGGTGGCGATAATTCCCCCTCCCCTTATCGTCTCCTAATGTATTCATAGAAAGATCCGCAACCATTTATATTAATATTAAGAAAATTTTTAATTAATTTTCTTCTGAAATTTTCGTCTCCGCAAGTAACTCTATTATTGCTTTTTATGCTATATCATTTACTATATTTTCTTTTGAGCGATCTGATTTCACGAATATAGCATATATTAATATATATATATATATATATATTATAGTATAATTTCACGTTTCATCTTCTTGTACCACTAACACAATGCAATCTCTGAATATCAGTGACGAAGTTTCTCCCACAACATTTATTTATGTTTAGTGTGTTGCATTACTGGTGTTTTGTAATTGTCAAACATCAAAAGAGCAGATTACAGGTTTGACCGACAGTAAATGTGCCGCGCCGTAGTTGTTGTTAATTGACAAAGGACTCCCACATGACACACAATGTAAATTCTGTTCCAATAATTAAGTGGTTGCACATTCCATCTAGTACTGCGAACAAACAGTAGAGATAGATATTTGATGTATGAATGATTCGCAACAGATTGTTTCGTATAGGAAACATTCCACAAAATTAAAATTACATTCTCAAGAAAAAAAAACAAGGTAAAGTAAGGCAATATTACAGAATTTTTTTTAAAGCAAAGATAATAATTGTTCAATTGATGCATTACATTTCAAAAACTAAGATATTAGATATAGATTTATTATTGAATCCATTAGTCCTTGGATGAGGAAATAGGATACGTCAAATATAATATTACAAAGAAATATACAAAATTTTACAATAAAGAATTGAAGGATAAAAAGAGTAAAGATAAAATTCGATCTTCAATTTTCAATGGACGGAGAAGGCAGCAGAAGATCGTGCCTAGGAGGTTCCCGTCCAACATGAAAAAAAAAAGCAGTTAAATACTAGTAGAGTATATAATAGGAGAATTTGATAAGACACCAGCAAACTGTTTTAGTTCTTCCTGTCTACCAACTCTTTAACACGCTCCATTCATTACCAGAGATTTACAACTCTATAAATAATTTTTGGACCTTTAAAGCTTTTATTTCTTCCGGGAGAGTATTGTATATATTAATACCGGACTAGAGAAGGCTTGTCTCAAAAAGACTTAGACGATGTTTTTCAACACGGAGCTGAGAGAGATTTCTAGTGACTTGAACCGTTTACAGCAAATTTTAAAATTTCTAGAATATACGTACAAGACAAGTTTAAAATTCCAAGTTTGCAGAACAAAGGCTTGCAAGTGGTATTCCATCCACTCCGCACCAGATACTTACTATTCGTTCGGCCCACTTTTGTAGTTTAAAGATGATGCAAATGTAACACACGTCACAATGAAAATATTGAAAGCTACATCATTTTTGCTGTAGCTGTGTCGGCTTCCCGAGCTGACACTCGTCATGTAAAGCAAATTTGGCCGAGTTTTCCCGAAAGTTTTTTAATGTGGTGATTGCATTTCGCATTATTTTCAATAAGAAGACCAACAACAGGCGCGTGCTCTGAAATGTTTTTCAAGTTAGGAGGCAAACTGTTTGAGTTTGCTGTGATGTTAACGATTTTGGTTTCCTCTAGGTTAAGAAAAAAGTTTTTTTGCAGTGCACCAAAGATTGAGACTGCAGGCATATCGCAGTATCTATTTTCTCCCATAAAGTTTCCGAGTCGGTGGCTGTCCGTGATAACCAAATTTGTGTCGTCAGCCCACGTAGAGCACTGATTTTAAGGGATCTAAATAATTAGGTAAATCGTTAATGTAAATGACGAAAAGTAAAGGTCCAAAAATTGAGCCCATCCGTGTTTTCAATCGCAACTTTTTTGCGTCTGTTTTGTAAGTACGAAGCCAATAAAGAAAGGTGAACTCCTCTCATTCCGTAGAAGTCTAATTTTCTGAGTAGAATATTATGAAAGGCTTTCGAGAGGTCAGCAAAAATGCCAGTCACTATAAGTCTCATCAAGTGCGTCATGAATACTTTGAACGAAGTCGTATGAAGCCGTGTTGGTAGATTTTCCACTAATAAAACCATGTTGCGATGTGGAAATAAGTTTGGATTTTGTAAGAAAATCTGTAATTCTCATAAGTAATGCTTTCTCAAGAATTTTTGAGAATATTGGTAAGTGGGAAGTAGGGCGATAATTGGAGAACCCTTCTCATATATAAACCCCGTATTTTACAGCATCTCGAAATATACCGGAGGAAAAGCACAAGTTAATTATGTACTTCATTGGAATTAAAATTTAATTACAGCGATGTTTAATGAGCTTACTGTTGATTCCGTATAAGTCACAAGCATTAGAAGTTTTCAGATTTTTTATTATATTACGAAATCTCATTTTTATTGACCGGGAGTAGAAAGGAAGACTTAGTAACGGGGTTTCAGGAGTTGTGCAGCATTTCGAGTGTTACATTTCTCTACAGCTTGCTTTTCTAACAAATCACGGGAAACGTTAATAAGATACGAGTTAAATTCACATGCTGCTTCTTTACGTGATATAGGCTGTTCGTCATTCATTATTAAAATATATATCGTTACGATCTTTAGAATTACCGGAAGTCACTTTGATAACGTTCCATGTCGCTTTTATTTTATTTTCCGAATTAGCACTATATATTTTGCATTCCCTATTTTTTTGCGGCAGTGATAACTTTCTTATAAATACCTTTATATTTAATATAAAAGTTTTTAAATTCAGTGCTTGTGTTTATCTCTTTTAATTGATGAAGGCGACATAGATTTTCACGTAATATTCTAATACCTTCAGTTATCCACGTATTTCGTTTAGTACGTTTCTTTTTTTACTTAATTTTAGTGATGCAACAGCGTCGACGACCGATAAGAAGTAATTAATAAATTTACGAAACATATTATTTGGGTTCGACTCGTTTTCTGTGTCAAGAATTGTATTCCTTGAAGTTCCTCTAAAGCTTAGCTTTGATTATGTTTAAATTTAATTGACAAAGTCGTCTTCCACGCGTAGTTGTTTCAGATGGTTTGCAAATGGAACAGTTCACTAAACATGTGCATAACTTGGCCCTAGTGATCTGATAATGCAGAATTAATGGTACATTCTTTGTCCAAGTTACATGGGTGGAGGCAGTTCCGGAAACTCTGGTAGGATTACTATTAGCAACAGGAAACCCGTTACAGGAAAGGATTTGTTCAAGGTCTTGCTTTTTCTTTGTGTCCGACTGAAAGTCAATGTTAAAATCACCACAGATAATTATATCTTTCCCTTCTTTATGAACTTTTGAAATAATAGAATCCAAAATTTCAAGAAATATGTCAACATTACTAACTGGATTTTGATAAATGCATAAGACTACTATATTTTTATGCCTTTACCAGTTGTGATTAGAATTGAGCTGCATTCAAAAACCTGCTCTTTACTATAAGACTTTAAATGAAATCTCGCCTTGCAATAGGAGGAATGTTCGATTTTTACATAAATACATGAACCTCTATTTTTAAGTGTACTTCTATTAAAGTTCGCTAATGTTGTATAACCCGTGATTGGAACATTTTCAGCTTGAGGACTAGTTTACCAATGTTCAGTTAGCGCTAATATGTCTACTGGGATACTTTGCAGTGATAAAAATGTTTCTAACTCGAGTATATTAGTTCCAAGGCTCTTAATATTTTGGTTAAATATACAAAAATTTATATCTGAGTCAGCCACATACCTGCATGCGCTATTTTCCGAACTGAAGTCTGAAATAGATTGCTGGTTTCTGTGAAGGTTAAAGACATAAAAGTTGAGCAGAAATTTTTTTTTTTACAAAATGTTTCTTCCCAGAATAGTTGATGTGAAGACCATACATGACCTGCCAAATTATTACGTTTTAAATTATGAAATTAATTAGTAATAGTTACATTTCTCATTTATCAGAAGTTCTTCTGATGAAGGCGCATATTCTCGCAGCTGCTCCTGTAGATGGCAACAGAGTCGACGAATCTCGGGGGCAGTTCACACATAATTATTAATAATAAACACCCTGACGTTCTGACGATGATAATGACGTCAGAATCTCGCGTCTACGGGATCTGATATATAGATAGAACATCAAGATCTCGTGCCGCTTACGATCCCTATTGGTGGCGTTAAAGTGCGTGACAACAGACATAGCCATGGGACAAACCAGCAGATTGGCCAACGTAGCAACCTTAACATTCCGACCATTTAATACTAGTAATGCCTATAAGGATATTAAAATTAATAATTGTTACTGTAATGTTTTTTTACAAAATTTAGAATATTAACTGTTATAACACCACGTACCACGATTATTTACAACATTATTAATTCATTTAGGATATTTATGAAATAAGATAAAGCTGTGTAAGTAATTTTTATAATTTTTCAAAGAACTTCCCAACACTATTCACCGTCAACTCTTGAAATATCATCCTCAGGAAAACATCGATACTCTGAAGAACGTCATGGAAAGCGTTGAACAAAAACACAGTCCTTACTCTTTCCAACCCACCGAGGAGAGGAGAGACCTGAGCCTAATATCAGGAAAGCTTGGTTCCTCCACACCTCTGTGAGTTGGAAGGAAGAACGTCGTCAGCAAGAAGTGGACGTGCTGAATACTTGACCACTTGATTTCCATTTCTGAGGAATTTATCATCTATGTTACGGAGATTTCCTCGCTTTAGCACAATACTGAATACATTTAACCCCAATTTATTAAGTTCAAAAATCTATACTTGCAGATATATTAAGTCGATATTTCGATATATATCGATATATATTAACTGATTTTTTCGCCACGAGTGTTGCTGGGTTGCCTGACTGCCCCTGCCACCAAAGACTATTGCTCGAAAATATTCCTCGACGCCTTTGAAATTAAAGTCTTCACTGATCAAGTAACAATCTTTTCTTCATCAATCAGACTCTCTGGATGTTTCCCCAAATTAAAAACGGATTTTTCAATGCCTGCATGAGGAAACGTAACAAGATTATAAATATCAAGACGATAGAAATTTTCAAACAAATTTTATTATAGAATAATAGATTTTATAATAATAATAATAATAATAATAATAAATAATGTAATGTACTATAAGTTCTTCCGAAACTGCTTCTCAATAATATAGATTGTAATTTTATAATTCCGTCCGATTGTGACGCAGGGTGAGAGAAAGAAGAACAAATTTCAACTACAAGGAAGAATTCATGTGTTGACGTCACTTCACGTCATCAGTGCAATGGTTCAACAGAGAATAATGCGGCGTTGCGATGTTGTTCTTGTTGCGGTATTCAGTCCTAAGCCTGGTCTGATGGAACACTCCATTTTTACCTATAATGCGGAAGCCTTTTTATTCCCTCGTATCTATCACAACTCACATCCTCCCAAATCTGCTTCACACATTGTATCCTCCTTGGCCTTCTTCTTCTGTTCTCCTCTAGTTGATATTTTCCAGCTCAGGCTGTGACATATCCCTATGAGGGGAAATCAACGCCCTCTGATGTCTCGTCCTAGCAAAGTCGAGTGCGACGTTGCACGATCCGCATTTAAGCAGTTGAGACACGTTCATGTCGCGACATTACATACAGACATGAACCTGTCATTCAAAGCCATAGGATTATATCAACTTTGATTAACAAAGAAAACAAAATTTATAAACTGAAAAATCAACATTTACAAATTGGTGTCATAAAAAAAGATTTTAGGAGTTAATGTAACTTTGATTAGGTAAATTGTTAATTTTCCCCATGACACCATAAATCATAAAGTTTATGAAAATTTCTGTCAATTCATTGACTAAACAGTTGATAAAACGCTGAATGAAATAAAGTTTATAAAAGGTCAATGTACTTTTATGGTGTAGTCTTGATGACAAACTGAAATTTCGTCCCAGACTCGTGAAATTTATTACTTTACTATCTGGGTGCCCGGCGATATCTGTGCATTGACTTACATTACCATCATTATTATTAGTGATTCAGGGAAAAGATCGCGATTTTCTAAATTTACCTCCTCACGCCACTTACATTATGAGAGCTGAATTTCTTCACAACCACCATAAGCCATGACTTGGTATCTTAATAGAGTCAAAATTTATTAAGTATGGCAACTCAGAATTAAGTCTGAAAGAACCACGATAAATATTGACAGATTAATTTTCAAAATAACATCAATGGAAGGAGTTGCAGGACAGACAAACTACTTGCAGAGGAGAGTCTCAAGCCCAAAATAACGGAGGCTAAAACACTCCTTCATTTTCATTTATAATAGAAAATCAAAACTTAATGCTAAGAAAATTATTACTCCATTCCTCATCTATGAATACTCTGTAAGTATTCTAATTATTACCCATTTGATTACAGAATTAATTTAGGACACGCAGTCTGATTCCCGCTTACAGATTGGATTGATTTTGCTGCCCTTGACACTGGGTTATCGATTGCGCCTTTCCACCTGATGCAGGCTTCACAGCTGCGAGCTTTGTCAAGTAATCAAGCAGCTACTCTTAAGGTTGCTGACTCCCAACATCAACATTTCACTTTCCTTCCATTCATCGTCAGGCCTCGATGGACATTCCTCACATTCTCACCTCGCGTTTATTACGGTTCAAGTCAACAGTTTGTTAACCCCATAAATGTTTATCAAATATCTAATGACACAAACATCAACATTACGCCTTACCATTTATCAGTATAAGCAGGTATAACATCTGAGTACAGGATATACATACATTATATTATTAAAGACACTTCGTTTAGATTCCGGAGAAGAGCATAAAGTTTGTCAATAATTAAAGTAGATGATACAATTTTTCCATGTATGTAAATGTGTACTCCTGCTAAGGGAATGGCGGCTGCCATGGCAACGGCGAGGACGCCTCGTGTCACCAAAGACTCCACTACATCTGCTGTAAGGCTATAGTCTCTGACTCGACAGACAATACGCGCGCTCGTTACGCCTTTGTTTGAAATTCGTCTTGTAATCTCTTGAGACGTTTCACGTTCCATGCGAGACAGACAATTCAATTTTATTTAATTTCTAAACATAATTTGTGTTGTGGTCTGATGCAACCCTCCATGCTAACTTATCTTGCGCAAGCCTTTACATATCCTTATAGCTAGCACAACCCACATCCTCCCTAACCTGCTTAGCGTATTCCATTCTTGGCCTCTCTCTTCTGATTACTTCCCACTAATGCTAATTTTATAAAACCCTCGTGTCTTAAAACGTGGCCTATTAATCTATCCCTATTCTTAGTCAATGTTCTCCATATTGTTCGCTTTTCCCCTATTCTTCCTCGTTTGTGATTCTATCAACCCATCTGCTTTTCAGAATTCCCCTATAACAACACATTTCAAATGGTTCTATTCTTTTCCTTTCTAAAACTCATATTGTCCACGTTTCGCACCCATATGACGCCACACTCCGTACGAACGTTTTTAGCGGTGGTTTCCTATTATTAACACTTAAATTAGCCGTAAGTAAATTCCTCTTTTTCGCGGTAGCCTTCGTTGCCTGTGCTATCCTACTCTAGTTATTACGCTTCCAAAGTAGCAAAATTCCTTAACTTCTGTCAAATTACCCCTTCCCAATCTAACCCCCTTTGTTATTCCACTGTTACCCATAGTTTATTTTTAGTAGATTATTAATAAGAAAAATTCCCGGATGATTACGTCAGCATCTCGAGTCTATTAATGAATCTATATGCAGGATAGTGGGGGATTTTCACCGTACAAAAAAAAACTTTCAGAAACTTTCCAAACACCATAATTCTAGTTTTAGCACTACTCGTTAATATTTTGTTCACAGTGCACCAATTACTTATAATTTCCAAAATGAGGTTTCCTTTTTTTCTCGATATCTCTCCGTGAAGATGCACTCATTAGTCTGACTAGATCATCAGCATAAGCAATTGCTGTCATTCCATCTGCTGTAGAATGTATAGATTAAGTCGTGGCGCCATAAATGGTCGAAAGCCTTGGTTATATCCACGAAAATAGCCAAAGTGTATTTAGAAGTGGAGGACCTCATAACATCAACCACATGATTGATTGCATCTACTGTGCTTCTGTTTTTTCAAAAAACGTATTTGCTGTTATCCAAAACATTCCTTTCCTCAACATATAATAAGATTCTATTTGCCATCATTTTCTCTACAACTTTTCCCAAGAAATTTAGGAGGCTGATTAGTCTGTATGAACGAGGATATTGACGGGATTTGTTCGCCCTTTGAATTAAATTTTTAATTCAACCTGTTTTAATTTGTCAGGAAAAACTTATTCTCCTTGATGATTCCAATAGATCCCTTCAAGATTCATTTTTTAATTTGTTTCGTCCTGCAGCTTTTCTATTCTTGAAGTTTTTGATAATGACTGCAACTTCCTCCGAGGCAATAATCTCCTCCATTCGTGAAGTTGGTTTCCATTTTGCTCGGAGATATTCGTGTTTAGTGGAAGGAATCATGGTTATTATCATCAGGAGGCAGTAAGGATTTCCATATCACCAGCTTGTAATCTTCCTATCCTGATGAGCAGTTATCATCGTCTTTCACTTGGGTTCTTGATTTTCCTTCTAAGAATTTTTTAAGTGAGACTCCAGATGTCATTTGATATTTCATTTCAACAAAATTTAACCAGAAATAGTTTTTTTGCCAATAATATAGATTTTTTGTATTCTTTATACCAGTTTTGATCAGTGAATTTAGCTTTTGCCGAACATTATGGTCTTTGGATTTTTCTTTTATATGCATTAAATTCCTAAGACTCAATTTATTTTCGTATAAATCCGGATTCCAGTAGGAACATGGTTTTAATTTTGGAGAGAGAGAAGTTTTTAAAGATCTATTTCATGCATTTAATATCCAGGATTGTATGAAGTTCAACATTTGTCTACTCGTATGCGAGGCTTCTAGTATTGCAGCGTCTTCAGTTAAGTTGTTGTTTAAAAGTTTCCAGTCAGCATTTTTTGTCACATAATTATATTTTTCGTTTGTTGTCCATAATAAACTCTTGTAGTGAATACATATTTCAGTTGTAATTGTGCTACAGTCACTTGATGTTTTATGCGCGTCCACTTTCCAATTTTTTATTTTTTGCAATAATGATTAAGTATATATCAATATTTCCTTCGTGGCCTGAATGGTTGGAGAATAACAGAGGCTGATTAATTTAGTTTACAACATGTCAGTCTATTTCGTTTAATGTTTGTAAAACTATTTCCCCTTGCTGAATCGTTGTTGGATAAATCCACTCCACATCCTCCAGTATAGAACAATGGCCGGCTTTTTATATTAATGACAAGGTTTTCGTGGGAATTTATATATCATCTTTGAATTAACAATATTGACTTATTAATAGAAATGAAACATTTTTGTAGATAATCTTCAGTACAATAATATGATGAGTAGTTAAATTTGTCAAGACAGAAGGAGTTGTGTCCATATTATATATAGCTATTGCTTTACTGGAGTGATTATTTTTATATAAGGTTAATGGGATTCCACAACTTTCCCTTTTTTCACGTGTGGATCTTGAAAACAAATAATATCAATTTTTTCTGTTTTTTTGCAATTTATCGATTTTCTGTCATAACTACATAACTGCTAACACCATTTATTTGCAGTATCCTGAGTTTTCGGTTGCTATTGCATTGTTTATTTGGGCTTCTAACTTTTCCAATTATATTATTGTTTATTCCAAAATTGTTTGTAGCGATGTGTGATGATGTATTTAGTCATACACAATTTTTGTACTCTCAATCAGTCTCTGCAACATTAAGTTGCGGGTCAAGCAATTTTCAGCATTGGAATGTCAACATTTAACATTACGACTTTTGCATGGGACACAAACTGTCTTTTCATTCTTTCTAGTGAAATCAGAATTTTTATGTCTCTTATCACCACATGTTTGATTGTTCTAACAATATTTCCCTACATGTTCTATAAGTTGGCAGTTGTAGCATTGGGGAACTCTTAAAAGAAATCTTAAATATTTACACAGTTGTATTCCAAGAAAAGTATACCGTATGTTAAGAGGATTTCTCTGACACGCGGTGATGTTTGAGTAACCAATTGTACTTCACCATCGATATATCGATAAATCTCTTGCCGCATAACATCGCTGTTGGTGGACTTGAAGTGGATGGCAACAGCAAAGCCATGGGACAAACCATCAGGTTGGCCAACGTAGAAGCCTTTAATACTTGTAATGCCTATGAGGATATTACAATTTTAATTGTTACTGCAATAACCTTTACCAAATTTAGAATATTATCTGTTATTATTACACCAAATACCGCGATTATTTACAGCCCTTTTAAGACATATAGGATACATCCGAAAGATGGTAAAGCTGTGTAAGTAATTTTTATAATTCCTTTTACTGAACGTCCAACACTATTCACCGTGAAACTCTTGAAATAGCATCCTCAGGAAACAACGACACTCTGAAGAACGTCATGGAAGATGTTGAACGAAACTCACAGTCCTTACTCTTTCCAACCCTCCAAGGAGGGGAGAGATCTGAGCCTAATATCAGGAAAGCTAGATAACTCCCTTCTTTAGACGAGTTGGAAGGAAAACATTCGTCAGCAAGAAGTGGACTTGCTAAATCCCAGATCACTTGATTTCAATCTTCTGAGGATGTTTCAGGCATTTTTTATCCATATTACGATCATTTCCTCGCTTTAGCGCAATTTTGACTATTATGTCGAGATTTCTAGTTGTTGTTGAGAATTAATTGATTTTTTCTCCACGAGTGCTGCTGGGTTGCCTGACTGCCCCTGCCACCAAAGATTGTTGCTCGAAAATATTCCTCAACGCCATTGAAATTGAAGTCTTCACTTATCAAGTAACAATCTTTTCTTCATCAATCAGACTCTGCGGGTTTCCAAAACTGTTAAAATGGATCTTTCAATGCCTGCATGAGGAAACGTAACAAGATTATAAATATCAACTTTGTTATGAGAATATTTTAATTTAAAGTAAATTAATTATTGATAATAAATAATGTAAAGTTCATTAAGTTCTTAAGAAACTGCTTCTCAATAATTTAGATTGTAATGTTTAAATTCCGTCCGATTGTGGCGTTACACTATTCGAATATTCCAGCACAGGCTGTGAGAAAGAATCACAAATTTCAACCACAAGAATAATTCTTGTGTTGACGTCACGTCCCAGGTTTCACGTCATCAGTGCAATGGTTCAACAGAGAAGAAAGCTGCAAATATTGTAGCGAGTGATAACGGCCGTTCTAAAATTGCATGAACATTGTATATATTTAATACGAATTAATATGCAAATAACACAACAATATATAAAATATATCTAATTAGATTAGCAACTCGACTATTTTTAATAGAGCGTCGTTTTCTGGAATTTGTCTATTTTCTGTCTTGACGCCCAATTGTTTGTGTTTGAAGGAATAAGAGAGAGAGAGAGAGAGAGAGAGCAGCTGTTGGACTCCAAAGGAGAAGTTGTTGTAAAGAATGGCAGTCAAATCATTCATGTTGTCGACAATGTATCCCTTCCTCTGTTGCAGGTGTTGGTTGCTGACTCTCAACCTTCCTGCACGGGCAGAAATCTCCCAGCAGTGACGTCACGAGGTGAAGGCAGGAGACTCGATCCCCGGATGCCTACAACAGGTGACATCCGAGTTAATAAGGCAAAAATATTTATTTTGCATGATATAAATTCCCGATGTGGTGACGTCATAAACTATTCACCACTCAGACTTCGAATAATAAACTGAAAACAAGTAACCAATATTAAAATTAATAAAAATAATAATCCGTATTACTAAGTCCTGACAATCTGTCCATGAGGGGCTACATAATCACCTTGCTATTTAGAGCATGTATAAAGTAAATATAAAGCGTTATTGCACGATTTGAGTTAATAATCATACCGCATGCTAACCAATTTTCCTCTACGAATGTACTAATACTTTACTCATAATTTTGCATGTTACTTAAATCCTATTTCATTTGAGTATATAATGTAACATGTAAGATACGACACCAGCCGATTGTTGCTACATACGTCCTGACCAAATTGATGTAATTTTTATGCGTCAATGCTGACGTAAAAGTAACACGATGGGGTAACAGGTTAATATGGGTAACCCTGAAATTGGCAACACCCCTTTATCAGCATATAAGGTAAGTTCATTTTTTGTGTCCCTACTTGCTTCCGGGTTGCAATAAAATATCGTAAAAAATTTGGTCCCTATTCTTCCATCAATCTAGATGTCTAAGGGGCACATTCAGCCACAAAAATACTTTTTTACAGCCAATTACATTTATCAGGAGAAGAATCTTGCAGCATCTCGTCCGTCTGATTACCGGGTATATTTACATGTTTACGAAAAATGAAATGGAGTGAGTGAGGCTCCAGTTTTTAAATAAACAACTTGCACTGAGATATATTATTGTATAATAATAAAAAGACGGTCAAAAAGTCAACATATAAATATATCAATATAAATTTTACTCTGTTGTAATTTATGATGCTTGACCTGAGAATTTGCATCTAAATCAGTTATTATTGAATATTTAATATGTTAGTTATATTTATTTACAATATTTTTAACCCAACGGAAGATATTTAAGTGTTACGTACTACGTCATTGCCTACGGTACACGTAATAATACAATATTGTATAAGATGTCTAAATCATCTTAGAACACTTTAACTGAACCATTGAATTAAACCATTTGTCTTTTTTTCCACTGTTGTTATAGATGTGTTAGGATGACGTTATCTTGTTATTCTCTTTTCTTCTTCTGTACCTCTCCAGGATCTTGTTCTACCTAATTGGTCATTTCATACCTTTTGACATCTTTCAGTATTTAGTTTGTCATTTGTATATTATTACCTATTGTAATTTTGTTTATATGCCAAGGGAAGTTTTCTGTTATTGAGTTTTCAATAATTTTACTTTTACTTCCTCCTTGATTTTTATAAAATTATCCTCTTCTGTGTTCGTAATAATATGTTGGTTATAATTGAGCATTATTTAACGACTTTCTATGGGGTTTTATTGTGGTTTAGAGAACAAATGTAAATCCCACCTTTTTACTCGATGTTTATCGTGCGTCGTATCTGTTTTGTTATGTCCCTTTCATTTATATAATAATATCGTTCGCATATACTTTCATTTCGGTTGGTGGCTCTATCAGGTCATTCCGTTCATTTATTGCCACTAAAAATAAATTCACATGAGCGCCGTTCCAATGTGACCAACTGTCGCGGGAATAACATGGTCTCATAAATACTATTTTATGGCTCCATTCATATAATTAGCAAAAATAAATTTAATACACGAATACGTAAGTAAACACAACATTATATATCATAAATCATGATGAATTTAATTTTATTCTTATTAGTTTATCGTTATTAAGTTTAAAAAGCTTTATATTTCGCTCACTTCCGCTTTCCAGCATTGATTAAATTATAGTAAATATCTTAAATAAATTATCATCTTGTAATGTTTAGCGTATAAACGCTTTACAATATTTCAATTAAGGATTGTTTTGGAAATGCGATTATCAACTAAAAGTAAGATAAAGTAACGATGTATAATAGGTCTGACGTGAATTTCCCCCCCCCCTCCCCCCTTGCGGACGGAAGCTGAGCTAATTAACGCTCTCGTGGCGCCGTTTCTAATTAAGCCAGGAATTAAATGCGAGATTCGTTAAATCCTGTTGTCACATTTTAATGTGGTTGGCTGGTAGGAAACTCGTCACACGCTTCACCTCATTTCACGCTGTTGATATTTCTCTTCCCAAAGGGAATTTTGTACCACAAACTATATTATAAATCTTAACGTAAAGAAAGTCTCTTTACTTTTCGCGAGCGACGTTAATCGACGATTGCTGAGGACCAGCCATGTCTTGCAAATTATTCCCTTGGAAATCTTAATATAGCCATTTAAATTAACTCTAAGAAAAGATCGATTTATTTGAAAAGATCTTATTTGTTGTTTGTAATAAATTAACGTGTGTGAGAGTTTGCTATTGGTGGACCTGTCAGTCGCGTCAGTGGGTTCCAGTCAGTGATTTCTATTGGAAAAAATAATTGCAAAGAGGAACTAATTAAAGCGGCAATAGCTCAGACGCTGCGTTTACATTTCCAGGAGCGAGTTTGGTTGGGTGTGAAACGGTGCTGGGCCGTTGGAGTGTCCAGTATTCAGTGGTGAATAAAGAATGTAAGCCTCGACAGATCCAGAAAGAAACTGATGGAGGAAGAAAATTAGTCACATACATCCTTTCATTCAATCTATTTTTTAATTATTATCATCAACTTTTGATTCAGAACAAACAATTTAAAAATTAAAAAATATATTATAAAAATGTTATAGTAATCAGGACTGCAAAATCTAGCCAGGAGCAGACGTAAGATCCGACCATAATCTGATGATATGAAATACAGGCTGAAAATAAAAAAAACTCAAGAAAGGAATTAAACACATAGGAATAAGAAAAACTGAAACAAGAGGTGCTTCAGATTTTCAAATAAGATAGAAAAAGTAGAGTAGTAGATAAAGGAGAAAGAAACAATATAGAAGAATAATGGGCACTCTTGAAGAAAGAAATGACTAGAGCATCCGACGAAAAAATAGGAAGAATAAGTTAGACCAATATAAAAGCATGGTTAACACAATAATTAATGAAAAGGATTGAAGAAAAGCGTCAATATAAAAACGCCAGAGATTAAAATGGTAAATAGCAGTACAGACACTTGAAGAATGAGATAGATGCTTAGTTTCTAGACAAATGCAAAACCGTTGAAGATTTCATGGTGAAAGGGAAAATAAACGCAACTGTTAGGAAAATCAAAGAAACATTTGGAGAGACGAAAATATAAACTGGAACATCAGGAGAGCGGATGGGAAGCCAATTATGGATAAAGAAGAACAAGAGCTGTATAATGGTGGAAATCTAGATCAGTCAGTAATAGAAGAAGAATTGGAGGTTTTTGTACAAAATTTTAAAGTCTGAGATAGGGCGCTGACTAACCTGAACAATTGTAAAGCTGAGTTAATAAGATCACGGCTGTTCATAATAGTTTGCGGAATCTACAAAACAGGAAGAATACCACAAGAGTTTACAAAAAAACATAATTATACCCATACCAAAGTTGGATGGGGCTAACAGATACGAGAAGCACAGGACAATTAGTTTATATCTCATGCATGCAGAACATTAATGAAAATAATATATATGAGGAAGGAACGACAAATAGAATGCAAGTTAGGAGAAGATCAGTTAGGTTTAGGAAGAGTGTAGAGAAGTAATTTTAGAAGATAGGATAAGAAAACATGCCTACGTTCATGGAAATTGTAGATTTAGAAGAAGACTTTGATAATGAAAACTGTAAATCACTACTAAGGAGTTTGAAGATTACAGAAATAAAATATCAAGAAAGAAGAGGTGTCCATAGCCTCTACAGAAGGTAGGCAGCAGTAATTAGAATTAAAGATCATGAAAAGGGAGCAAAAATCCAGGAAGGAGTAAGACAAGCGTGTAGACTGACTCCCGTGCTGTTTAAGCTATATATGTATTCAGTTGTTCTACCTGTATATATTGTTAAATTGTAAGGCATAACGTTGATGTTTAGGTTTCATATTTATTAAAATTTATGGGCTTAAAACGTTGTAAACGCTAGGTGTGAATGTGAGGAATGTTCATCGAGGCCTGCCTTTGTCTCACTTTGACGAAGAATGGTAGGAAAATTAACAATAAAGTTAATGAACTTTCAGTCCTGTGTTGGTGTTTGAAGTCAGTAGCAAGGATGCTATGGCGCTGCTTGATTACTTGACAAAGCTCGCAGTTGTGAAGCCTGCATCAGGTGGAAAGGCGCAATCGATAACCCAGTGTCAAGGGCGGCGAAATCAATCCAATCTGTAAGCGGGAATCAGACTGCGTGTCCTAAATTAACTCTGTAATAATATTGAAAATATCTTATGAAGACAGAAAATACAAAATGTGTTTTTCTACTCACAGCATATTCATGGAAGACGAATTGAGCGATAATATTGTTAAATTAGTTTAGTTCTAATTTTTAATCATATAATTTCGATTTTTTATTGCAGTTGAAATTGAATTTTGTAATTTAAGGTAGGTATTATCCGTTATCCTCTAGATACTTGCCCATATTGTGCTTGTTAAAGATGAGAATGTCTGCCGTGACATGGCACATGCACTTGACTGTGTTTCAGTTTGTCATTGCATGGGATTACGACACTCCAGCAGGGCTACGATCATCCCCTAGGGTTGGGGTGGAAGGAGGCGACGTTCTCTCTTTACTCGCCGCTTCCAGCAGTAAGGGAGAATCTCGGCATTCAGCTCCTCTCCTCGGAGCGTAGGAAAGGGCAAGGACTTTGTTTTCCTCCAACTTCTTCTATGAAGTTTTTCATGGTTCATACTTTGGCCAAACTAAGTGAGATTTAAAGAGTCGCGTTATAGATGAAAATGCTAACCATGAACATAATTTCCAGCAATATTCATTACTGTTGAGACAGAAGAATGACGTTTATAGGAATAATATTTGAAAGTCAACCCCAATACCGTTTACTCGGGATGAACTGTTGGTTACCCCTCTGATTTACACTACCGGGAGAGGAGCGGCGACTCAGCCAGATCAGAGACTCTGATATTTGGTCGTGGACCACGGTGCTCAGGTCAGTCAAAGTGCGACTTTAAAATGTTGTCCCCCATCATCAACTATCTCCTCTTCTTCTATTACTGACTGATCTAGATTATCACCGTGACACAGCTCTTCTAGACATTCATTCCATCTTGTCACCTTTTCTTCTTTATACAGAATTTGCTTCCCATCTGCTATTCTGATGTTCTTGCTAATATTTTTCCTCTCTTCGAATGTTTAATTGATATTCGTATAACCTGCATCTATTTTCCGTTTCAAAATAAGTTTAAAATTTTTAATATATATATATATAATTACATATTATACCATTCGCACGTCCTTAATATACCGGGACTTCCTTATTTTGGACTAACCTAAGACAGCGGGATTACTTGTAATATGTGCGCCTGATGGTGTAGATCTGTATTGGGAGCCATCGACAAGAAATTAAGGGATCCTCCGTAGCTGTGGAAGTTGTAAAATCTTGCCAGCGATGCTGGTTTGGGACGTAGAAAGGAAATCAGATGTGAGGATTACCTGGAAGGGTTGCAAAGATGTAAGGAAGTTGAATAGTGTGGGAATAGGTACGTCTGAGGTAGCCATGGGATGATTAAATTGTTTATGAGCTAAGACTCGCATTTATAGCCTTACATTATGTATAATTAACGGACAGTAAAGATAACGAATAACCTGAGGCAAGACAACGTCGGCCATCATCAACCAGAGATTTGGGAGGGTCTTTAAAGACGCAAGTAGGACAGCTGACGAGACGGTCAGGAAGTTTTGCATGTCTTCAAGAATGCGTCAGCCCATCGAAACAGTGAGGTAGTTATGAGAAAATACATTACCCAACTTTTTCTCTTATGTGGGTAGTGGCAGCGATCTGGATTATTGTGTATTTCCATGACTTCTTGTTCACTATGCGTCTGTCACTGTCCAGGTTGAATACTTCTCATGGGCAGGCAAATTTCGTATAAAGGATAAAGATCGTCGTTAAGGGGCTTTACAGTACATACAGCTATTATAACGATATATATTTTATTACAATATTTAGAGTATGGAAGGTACCAATATCTATTACATCGTTTTGTCTTCCATGCTATTCTGATCCATTCAAAAAGTTATTATTATGTACAATTACCTCAGCGTTCTTTAAATATGTGCCCTTAATAACATTTTTATTTATTTAGATTTTAGATTGATTTTTTCGTTCCAATGGGCTGAGCCCAGTGGTAACAGTATATAACATATACGTTAAAAATTATACTAATATAAATATTGAATATAAAAATACTTTGACACTAATTTTAAACCTTTATTTGCATTAATATTGATTACAGGCAAAAAAATCATTCACTATGGTAATATTTGATTCATAATTTGAAGATATTAAAATATTTTTATCGAAACTTTTGCATTTTGGTTTCAAACGTAATTTTCCATAGTTGTCCCTCAGTCTTGTTGTCGCAATTCACTGTTATCACTTTTGCTTTACGAGCCACTAATAAGTATTTACTATGCTGTAATTGGATTCATAGTGTTTATTTTATTTATCGCATACATTATTTGTGTAGAAAAGATTGTAGATGTGGCTGGCATCTGACTCGTACACAATCAATTGTGGTTAGTTCTATTATACTCGAAATACATGATCGGAACTATTATTTATTGAAGGCATCGTTGATTTGTTTAATTAATGTTTGGTGTTCAATAAAAAGTAAAAGTAATTCTTTTTGTTTGTAAATTTTTGGCAGATGTATATGTAATGGTCTATTAATATGTATTTGGTAGTGTGATTAAGTGGAGTATTTGAGGAATATGTGTCCATTCGTCCATGTCAATGTCCGCACTGCTGCTGACGTTTCCGTCTCTTCCGCTTTCACGTGCTTCAGTGATGACGATAATAATCTGAATGTCCTTGTATACTTTGGAGCATTGAACACCTACACAATACCGACGTTGCCCGCGAATTCATTTATATTAGCGAGCTACACTATTTTCTTTCGAGGGGACGGGGTAAAGGTTGATCCTGAAACTGGTAACTTCCCATTAATATGAATGGTAATAGTGACAACCCTATAGCCCATCCTTGCTTCCGGACCACAAGGAACAGGCCTACAATTTTGGCCTAAATTCCTACACGGATATAAATTTCTATGCGGCTCATACTGGCACCAAAATATATTTAAACAGTCAATTATATTAATAAGGAGAAATATTTAAAGCATCTCGTCCGTCTGATTATCGTATATATCTACATAGCTACGAAAATTAAATTTGATTGTGTGCGGTCTTTATATAAACAATCTGCACTGCAATTAAAACACATTTTGCATTATTATTATTATCTAATTAAAAAGTATTATTTTACGCTTAACAGCAATTTAATTATCTTCTGCGATAGCCTTGACACGTGACGTAATAGTCTATCCTGCTGCTCCTTTAGGGTAGGACAGCTTTTAGCCGGAAAGGGCAGAAGGAAGGAACGTAAATACCTTTATTTAGCGTCGCATCAACTACTATGGTTACGACGGTAGGGGAACTCGTTTCTCTAGTTTCACAGTGTGAAAAAACACACATAAACGCCCATGGGAGAATTCGAACCCCACAAGAGGTCGGCCAAAATCTTTAAGAGGTCAACAGTAGCCTTCTCGGGGATGATCGGCGATAAACAATGGCAATGGGATGAATGGTATTGGAAGGAACACGTAATAAGCCTTATAACTCGCAGTTGGTTTTGAACAGGTCCGGCCTTCACCCGGAAATTCAACCAATTTATAAATATGAATATCTTATGGACTCTAAAAAATATTGAAATAAAACATACACGAAATTTTAGGTCAAAATTTGTGTTTTAATGCCTAAAATATTCATGGAAATCATTTCAACCCTTTCGGAGAGTAATTAAAACAAACGTCCTCACAGACGGACGCTGCAATTTTATTTATTGGTATAGTTCATTGCCGACTATATTGTAGTATTAGGGGAGTCAGAAAAAGACTTGGAAACCATAATAAATGGCATGAACGTGGTCCTCGAGAAACAGTTCAATATGAAGATTAATAGAGGGAAAACCAAGGTAATGGAGTGTAGTATGGGAAACAGTGGAATATCACAGTCTGTTAGATTGGGAAGGGATATTTTGACGGAAGTTAATGAATTTTGCTACTTGGGAAGCGTAATAACTAGAGTAGGATAGCACAGGATAGCAAGGAAAGCTTTTCGTGAAATGTAGGAATTTATTTACAGGTAATATAAGTGCGAATATTCGGAAATCATTGCTAAAAATGTTCGTATGGAGTGTGGCGTTGTATGGGTGCGAAACATGGATGAATAGGATCAAAAACTACACTTCAAAATTCTTTCTTAGTGTAAACTTTTTGTAATTGTATTTTGTATTATTGAAAGTGAATACGGGAAGAACGAACAATATAGACCAAAAGAAGGGATAAATTAATAGGCCACATTTTAAGATATGAAAGTCTTGTCAAATTAGCATTAGAGGGAAGTTTGTCGGGTAAGAACGGAAGAGTGAAGCCAAAGTTGAATTCTTGAGTCAAAAAACTGAATTATAATAAATTTATATAAAATATACAGTTATGTAAACGTATCAGGCTTGAGAACCTGCAGTTAAAGAAACCCTTTCATGGCTGGTCTCACCTGACTCGGAATTATTCTGCTTGGGAAGCGTAATAACTAGAGTAGGATAGCACAGGCAAGGAAGAGGAATTTACTTACAGGTAATATAAGTGTGAATATTAGGAAATCGTTGCTAATATTTTCATATGGAGTCGCGTTGTATGGGACGAAACGTTAACTAAAGTAGTTGGGAATAGGAAACGAATAGAAGCCTTTGAAATGTGGTGCTATAGGAGAATGAGATGGATGAGTGGATAGAATCGATAACACGGAAGTCCTAAACAGAATAGGGGAGAAAGGAACAACATTGAGGACGTTGACTAAGAGAAAGGATAGATTAACAGGTCCCGTTTTAAGACACGAGGGTCTTGTAAAATTAACATTAGAGGGGAGTGTGTGGGGTAAGAACAGATTGGGTAGGCCAAGGAAGGAATACGATAAGCAGATTAGAGAGGATGTTGATTGTGCTAGATATGAGAAAATGAGAAGGCTTTCGCAAGATAGGTTAGCATGGAGGGCCGCATAAGACAACATAGTTTATTTGTACAGGTTTCCATAAGAACGCAAAATATAATTATTATATAGTTTTTCGTCCTTTTTTTACTGTACTTTTAAAATACTTCATGTTTCTCGTATCATTGTAACATTAGGGATATTAGAACCCACGGCAATTCATGGTCCAGAAAATCTAGCACGTAACGGTATTTGAACTTAAACTGTATGTACGCAACTGATAGAACAGATTCAATCCCCGTCTGCGTTGAGCGGGTTCCTAGACGTTTAATCGATTGGCGCTCTAGGCCCGCTGAACAGAAACCTAGCGGCGTGAGTGGGAACTTCCCGTCAGTCCGCGTCAGGCTGCCGATAAGCGCAGACGTCTCATGGTGAGTTTCTGCTAAATCGAAATTGCGTTTCGTTCTCTAGAACTATTAACACTACAGACGTGGCAAGTCCTCACTTGTCCCCTCATTATAATACCTTATACAACTTCAGTCCATAAGGTTCCTGACACATTTACGCGGGAAATAATGACACCTCAAATCATTACTTTTTAAAGATCATTATAAATCTAGGCACGAATGGAGATTGTCGCGTACGTAAAACTTTTCAATACAGAAACAAGTGATTTAACTTTTCCGAGGCGTTCCCCTCCTTCTTTTATGATTGGTAATATTATAGTTAAACTGAAATATTGTTGTAATTTTATAATTTAATGTAAAATATTATATTGTTCTTCCACACTACATTCAAAATAAAGGAATATAATTTTTTTACAAGTGTTACTGTGACCCGGAAACAAACGCTGTGTGGTGTGTGACAGCAACAATCTTATCGGCAGGGGTGGAAATCTTAAAAATTTCAGAAAACTTTGATACTTTTTCGGTTCAATAAAGCTGATAGCCGATTTTGTTTCTGTGTAATTTCAACCCATGTACAAAAGGCGAGAGAAGTCCCCAGTTACGTAAGAACAAACCAAAGTCGCCAGTTAATTAATACTTCAGCCACTAGGAGCAGCTTGGCCGAAAGTTCCCCTTATAGACTTGAATACTTCCAAATTTTACACACTAGTAGAACCTATTTGAGTAAGGATCACGAGTATTTTTTATTCCTTTAGGGTAGCGGAACTAATATTGACGCTGCTAATATACCGCGAGTATTCTTATCTCTCTCCATCCCTCTCTCCCCCTCCCCTCTCTCTCTCTCTCTCTCTTTCTTTTTCTCTCTTAAAATACAAAGATCAATTACGATAATTTTTTATCTCTTAGGATTCCGGGATATTTCAGAATTTTTTGAAATTCCACACATATAAATGCCAGTAGTGTTTAACCAAACAGTATGTGTTTCAGTATTGTATGTAACTTGCATTCGTAAAGCGTTTCTCCTCGTGTACGTCTAAGTTTATACGGAGAACTTTGTTTAAATCCCTTCCACGCTCTTTCTAGGGGCTGATATACTACTTACCCTGCATGGTGAATGAGAGAATTGGACTCTACCATCTATTACCACGTAATAGACAGCATTCTCGTTTCTGAAACGACCACGCCTCAAAATATCCCTTCCCAATATAAAACCCTTTGTTTTTCCACTGTTTCCTATACTCCACGCCATTACGTTGGTTTTACAATTTCTCAGGTCTATCAAACTCCGACCTTAAAATTTTGTCCCCAAAGTCTTCATCAATTACCTCCTCCTCTCCTTCTCTTACTGACTGATCTGCATTTCCTCTGTGATACAGTTCTTCTAGATATTCCTTCCATCTTTCTGCATCCATCCGCTTTCCTGATGTACTTGCTATTATTTTTCCTCGCTCCGAATGTTTCTTTAATTTTGTTATGAGCTGCGTCCTTTTTCCCTTTCCCCATGAAATCTTCAGTCGCTTTGCACTTCTCTTGGAGCCAAGACTCTTTGTTTGGTTTGTACTTCCTATCTATTTCCTGACGACAGTCTTCTATACTGCTCTTTACCATTTTCATGCCTCGCGTTTTTCTTATTTTATTATTTCTTGTGCCATACATGCTTTCCTGTTAGTCTCAGTTATTCTTCCTATTTTTTTCCCCAGCTGCTCCAGATTTTTCTTTCTTTAAGAGTGCCCTTTTCTCGTCTATATAGTTTCTTTCTCCTTTCTCTATTAATTTACTCTTTATATTTTCATTAAAACTCTGAAGCGCCTCCTGTTGTTTCAATTATTTCTAATTCCAGTGTTGTTTTCTTAATTCCTTTCTTGAGTTTCCTCATTTTCAGCCTGCATTTCATAATGGCCAATTCTGCAGTTACAGTGAGTGTTTCATTTATGTGATATTCTTTTTAAATTTAATTCTTTGGTAGTCTATGCCATTTATCTACGTTTTGATCCTCATGTTAATAATTACGTGTCCCGGAGTAAAATTATTTTCCGCAATGGGAAATCATTTCAGTTCATACCGCGAGTAATATTTATTGCTTTGTGTAATACCTTTCTCACTACATTGTGAATAATAAATGAACCTTTTCAACTTGAATCGTAATGTAATCTTTATAGAAACAATCTCAAATAAACCTTTTTTTGTTGCGGTTATCTTTATAACATTTCCATTGCCAGGAGCTTTCGGCGCTGACCGCATTCATCTGTTTTTACCGTATACACCAGAGTTTCCCAAACTTTTCCCGAAACGGAAAACTTCGCAAAATCGGACATTTTATCGGAACACTTGGTTTATTTTTTAGTTTGGGTAATTCCTACTTGTAAAAATTAAAACAGTAACAATATTTTTAAATATAAAACTGTAACACAATATACCAACAAAAAATATGGATAAATAAAGCACTCCATTACTTTGATGATTTTGGGTACTTGAATTGCATATCTTTTTAATATCAGTCACAATATTTGTATGATAAATTCTAATACCTGCACCTTGACTTCTATGCAGCGTGATAGGAAATACACGCTTCGGAAGTAATAATAATATTATAATAATCACTTGATTTTAAATATTGGGGTACCCCAAAATCACTTAATTACCGTCACTTATTAAATCAATTAGATTTTCATAGTAACTTGCTTTAAAGCTACTGGTTTATCTGTCACGGAAAATGGATTCTGAACCCAGGAATCGTCCTTAGGAGTTTTCGGATAATACTGCAAAAGATTTGATTTCAAGTTATGTATCTGTTCAAAATTCCTCTCCTTTCAACTTTAAATTATTCAAACAACAAAGGCAAAGGCACAACTGTTGTTGTTGTGTTGGTTTTCAGTCCTAAGACTGGTCTGATTCAACCCTCCATGCTGACCTATCTTGCGCAAGCCTTTACATTACCTCATAACTAGCAAACATGCATCCTCCCTAATCTACTTAGTGTAATCCATCCTTTGCCTCCCCCTTCTCATCTTAGCCCACACACTTCCCTCTACTGATAATTTTACAAGACCCTCGTGCCTCAATTAATCTATCCCTTCTCTTGGTCAACGTCCTCCATATTGTTCGCTTTTCCCCTATTCTGTTTACAACTATCCACCAATCTCATTCTCCTATAGCACCACATTTCAAAGGCTTCTATTTTTTTCCTTTCTGCAACTCCTATCGTCAACGTTTCGCACCCAGATAACGCCACGCTCCGTACCAACATTTTCAGGAACGATTTCCTAATATTCACATTTACATTACCCGTCAGTAAATTCCTCTTCCATGCCTGTGCTATCCTACTCTAGTTATTACGCTTCCCAAGTATCAGAATTCCTTAAGTTCCGTCAAAATATCCCTTCCCAATCTAACAGCCTTTGTTATTCCACTGTTTCCTAAACTACACTCCTTTACCTTAGTTTTCCCTCTATTAATCGTCATATTTAATCATTTCTCCAGGACTCTCCTAATTCCATTAATAGTAACTTTAAAATATTGAATCTTTATTCTCAAGGGATTTCAGTATTAATATTCTGCTCATAGTGGGGACACATCAGCATAATTTACAGCTTGACTCGATGCTTATATATATATATATATATATATATATATATATATATATATAAAACAAGTAATATAATGTCACGTGTCATCTTCTACCGCTAACACAATGTAAACTGTGAATATCGATGACAAAGTTTCTCCGACAACATTTACATATGTTTACTGGTGTTTTGTGATTGTCAAACATGAAAGCGAGCAGTTGAGAGATTTTACTGCGCTGCGCCGTAATTGCTGTTAATTGACAAGGGACTCCCACATGAAACATGACGTAAATTCTGTTCCAATAATTAAGTGGCTGCATATTCCATCTAGTTTTGCGAATAAACAGTATGAGTAAATATTTATTTTATCAATTATTCCCAAGAAATAGCTTCGTATAGGAAACATTCCACAAAATTATAATTGCATTCTGTAGAAAAAAGGAGAACGTAAAGTAAGGCAATGTAACTTTTATTAATTTTTACGAAAATTTGCATATTTATTGCGGCAGATTAGGACGACGACGCCGTCAACCTATCATTGGAGGACCAATCCTGCGGTTACTCCATCACTTTTTTAATTTATTAAGAAACTTTGACTGAACTTCAAAAGCAACGCAACCAAATAATTCAATAAAAAAACAATAGGTGTTAAGGTCAGGTAGAATTATGATTTATCTACGTTGTAGAATCTTTACAAGTTTACAAATTAAATATTAGTGGTTAGAAAATGTTTAAATTTATGATTAAAATTTTTTCTGTAATTTAGATTTTTAAATTTTTTTTATTTAAAGTTTAAAGAGGCTTCGAAATGTAGTTCATTAGCAACAACACATAATTTACACATTTACATAATTTTAACTAATAACATTTATAGTTACAAAAATTTGAACAAATTTGCTTCAACGAGGAATTCCATGGACACGTGTAGGGATCCTCCGAGTTGAGTGTAGCAATGGTAGTATTTCTTATCTTGTAAGATGAGCGCAGTTCATCCCTCACATATAGGTTGGGCTGGCTAGAATTAAAATTTTTGTGGACACAAATCACATTTAAAAGAACTTCCACAATTTTAGTAATACGATTTTTTTTGGATATCTATGATTCCAATAAATAATTTTCCACAATAATTTATTAAATAATTTAAAATTTTACCAAATTCTTCTTAATATTTGTTAGCGTGAAATAATGTTGTGAAAGATGCTTTAGCGACCCGATGAATTGGAGGCTAGTGACGTCACATTGTGACAGGCCTCAACACCGTCAGGGGCTGTAACACCATTGCTGCTACTCTTACATATTACACACCACTCACGTCATCACAACTGGGAAAATAACTAATTTTTCCTTTTCTTTCATATAACGATTAAATCATTTTTATAATGTTGTTATTTCTAAAGTAAGTAAAATGGAGACGGCGAAAACTTTCAGCCAAAATGAGTCAAAATTAAAATTATTTATTTATTAAATTATATCACAAGTTCAACAACAAGCCTCGGAGTTAGTTAGTGCTTCAGTACAATTTTGTAAATAAATCTTTGTGCAATCTGAGATTATACAATTTTTTGGATTATTTTTCTGTAAGTATATCTTATGTATTTTATATATAGGCATATTTAATAAATTAATTTTACTCATCTCATTTACTTCAATTATAATTATCTTTGTAGATTGTTTTCACACCTGAGGAGGTTCCAAACAATGGAACGAAACGTCGTGATATAATTTAATAAATAAATAATTTTAATTATGACTAATTTTGGCCGACATCTTTCGTCTTCATTATTCAAGGTACAGTCAAAACAATTATAAAATATGTTTTAAAATTGTGAATATTGGAAGAAAGAGCGTTGATGCACCTCATAACGCAGGAAACTATTTTCTTTGAGTAGGG
Organism: Eucriotettix oculatus; assembly: GCA_034510155.1. Lineage (NCBI taxonomy): Eukaryota > Metazoa > Arthropoda > Insecta > Orthoptera > Tetrigidae > Eucriotettix > Eucriotettix oculatus. Next base: position 214,001,562 of record CM067377.1, on the reverse strand, counting down.
TAAGCTGTTCCATTCAGGAAGCACAGTTCACGTCTTAATTATTTTTCCACAAGAAGTTACTTGAAAACGGTAATTATCAATATTAAATTATCCCGAATGTCACGCAGGGGTCAGTTTCTACCTGCAGATAGCGAGCCAGGGATGAGGTTAGTGAATGAGGTTAGTGTATGCTTATCTGCGTTTAGAATGAGAACTTTTGAGGGTGAGTAACAATTTTTGAACGACATTAATAATTATAGATGGGCAGACTTATGTATTATAGGAAAATAGAACTCGTGACACATATTACATAATAAATGAAAACTTTGGTTGGTTCTGTCTTGGTTTGAGGCTCGTCCGAGTTTCAAGGTTCTGGTCTGCGTAGCCGGAGCGCAATGGCTGCTTGTGGTGGTCTTCCTGCTGCAACACGGAGGCGGCCCTGCGCACGTCTTCCTGTCATTCCTCTTCATACAGATCGTCTACGGCACCGTCGACATGCTGTTCGACATCGGCCACCGTCGCCTCGCCTGGATCCTCATAGTCCCTATGGCCGTAATCTCCTTCAACATTGCCTTGGCATTGCTGGCACAGGCCTACAATTCTTGGTAAAGCTCTTAGCTCTGCTCTATTATTCACCTGGTTCTAGCATATTGTAATCCGTGCGTCGCTTAACGCACACATGTTTGCAGATAACTTCGTCACACAGACAACCTCAAGATCCAGTTCACTTCAGAGCGATTAACTTAAACATCCCCATAAACCGCGCCCCGGATTTACGTCACAGCAATATCTACTGTTACACTTGCGCAGCGGCAACAAAGGAAATTAAACATTAGCGTCTCACTCTTGTTGAAAAATGTCAAAAATTAGCGAAGAATCTATAAACATCTGCTTCCTTTAATATTTATATTAATTATTACTCATTTGAACAAGGCAAATAAAATTGTAAGTTTCTTCTCTAACTATATAATAAATAAAATTACATCTGCTCGTCGATTGGTCAGCAACACTGATGATGTCATTGCTTCACGCGATGTTAAGCAATGTGCAATCATCATAGCAGTAGATGGAATTATTTCGCTTGAATACTAAATTACAGTATAAAAGATCATCTATATAAATAGTAGGCAACGTATGTTCGACGCTCTCCAGGCCTTACATACCGGCCCTGTTCAAACACACTGCGAGTTATAAGTTTCTGTTGATCTTTTAAAGATTTACGTTGTTTCCCTCCCCCCCCTTTCTGGCCAAAAGCCGTCCTACGCTAAAGACATATAGAACTTGCAGCAGGATAGATTATAGCGTCACGCGCTATGCCTGTCAGAGCGAGATGTTCATCCGTTGCGTGCGTGCTGCGGCGGCGACGACGACGTTTGAGAAAACAATTACAAAGTTTCATAACTTGAATAAAATTTTAGTTATGTTTAAGTGTGTATGACACTTGACGTGCTACGTCATGAAGATAATCAGACCAAACAGAATAAAGCAGCTATGGTGAACTTGGGGGTTGGATTTTAATTTAAATCAAAATAAATTATTGGGATTGATTATATAAAATACAAATTAAATTTATTAACAGAAAACAAAAGAAAACAACAATATCTACAAGACTTAGGGTCCAATTAAAAAATTTATCACGGCTAGCTGAATTGCATCTCCGTAATTTCTGGAAAGGGAAGCGCCTACAAAAATTCCCGGGGTCAAGAAACTAAACTCAGGTACCAGATTTTTAAGTCGCCAGACGGAAATCTGTCACGTTCTGTATTCTTATGTCTCACCTCTCTGGCGCCTCGGTATTTTACTTGCACCGAGTGTCTCCAATGAGGGGAATTCTTCACTCAGTGACGAAAAAAATGGCTATTGCCACATACACTCATTACACAGCCAACTCTAATATAATACTCAAGTTCGTAAATAAATATAAAAAATGTTTTACAAGTCACAGGGCAGATTTATTGTATAAATACCAGAGCCGCACATCTCCAATATTTATTTTTTTAAAGACGTATATATGCATGTACACACACTATTTCGCGGTAATGAGACCGAACTATCTTTTAATTATAAATACAATTGACTATTTATGTGTGCGTGTATTTAAGGTACCTGTAATGGATTCATATACTGAGTCATTGCTTACGTTGGTTATGAAGTCATAATGTAGGCGGCCTGCAATGCAATGGTAACGTCTCTAAAAATGTGACGTCCTCGCTGATCCTTTAATCACTTCACGACAGATTACAGTCTAATTAAATACTGCAAACGCGCTAATTTCAATTGAATTTCGGTACAACGCCGGACACAAAGTTAGTGTTTCAATAAACTAGAACGAGTCGTTCCGTCATAATAAAGGGGCACATTCTGTAGAGAAATGAACTGTCAACAACGTTGACTGTTAAGGACGTTATCTGTGCGTCTGCGCATAATAGTGATACATTCCAGCTCGGAATGTGAAAATCGAACTAAATCGTTCTCCAAGTGAGCTATACCTCCGTTGCTCACTCGCTTAATGATATAGAGGGGAAAAGAAGAAATCAGAATATGAAATAGGAAAGCGGTAACGCCGCACTCCAGTCAATGAAGGGTCGAATGAAGAATAAAGAAGGTTTAATAAAAAGGTTAGACAGGCTGGCGGATAGCACCAGGAGCCGCTTGATGGTAGTTCTGCTCAGGATGTTTCCTCCAATCAGAGCTTTTGGTGAAGGGAATATTTCCCGCTCCGAGCTCTGCGGCGTACAGGGTGAACGACCCTGCGCAATCCGGAAGATATTTACTCAGCTACAATTCATGGGTCCCTGAACCAAGAAGATACTAAATTGTATTAATAAATTACTTGTATTATATGACAACAAACAATTGCTCAAGTGAAGTTTGCTTACCAATTTCAGTTGTCCGTGTCTCGCAGACAGTAATTCACTCATGATAATTTATTTTAAAAAGTAAACTTTATGAAGGAAAATAAGATTTATTGTATAAAATAAACCCATTTGTTTATATGTCAATTGTTCTACTATTCAAATAACTCCATTATTAAGAATGCTACTTTATATAATTTTTTAACCTATACGTGGCATCTTTATAATTATTGTTAATATTACAAAGTAATTGTGTGAAATATTTTCAATGTTCCATCCGAATTTAAGTTTATCTTTCTTCTGTAACTTATAGTTAAATTTTAAGGTACTGTAATTGAATGATTAATTGTCTGTGTTTCCAGGATGATGTGGCGCTGCGGTGTGTAATCACCTTCCCACCTCTCAAAGTTAAACCAGAACGTGTAAAAATATGTGCATGGCATTTCTAACAAGTGTAATGTATTAAAGTAATATGATGCACCAGAATATGATTGTTAGTTTATTTCTCCCTCACAATGTTGTTTGTAATGAGCGCGTGATTCTGAGTGCCATGTTGAGGCAGGAAAGCGCACATTTCATAAGATCGATGGCGGAAAGAGTGAGAGCGGAGAACAACGTCACTTGTTGTTTCCTCGCCAATCATAATCTGGGGAAAGTGACTGTACTTAGAGTTTATACTAAAATTAGTAATTCATGAGTCAAGTGTACGGGGCAAGTAACCCAACAGCCTACAGGGTTTCCATAAACACTTGCTTAAATATTTCAATTAACCGCGCGTTCATATACGTTATTTAATTAATATTAACATCTCAACTTGTGTAGCCACGATAATCAGAAATTAATTGCTTTTCAGATAACCTGTTTAGATTCTGGGTTGACGATTTTCCAGTAATATTATTTAAATAATATCTATCTCATTTTTTCCCCATTTGAATTATCTTTTTGTAAAGTTTGGAACCGGGCGGCGTTTCACACACACGAATGAATAACTAGATCGCCTGAAGGGTAGGCTTAAGAGAACATGGACACGTTTCAAAAGTTGCCTAACACGCAGGCGGAAATGAGCTTTAGTTCTATGGTATTGAAACATGTAAAAAGAACTTAACATTGTCTATGTAACAAATATTGTGAAAAGAAATGAAGAAAGAATAATCATACAATTCAAACGGTAAAGATGTATTCGACTTATCACTTTGTGTACCGTCGAGACTTTGTAGTCCCGTCTCTTTCTATTTGCTGCATGAAATGAAATATAACTATTTGAAGGCCTTTTTCCGCATTACGGGATTTCCCAGTCCCTCGGAAACTAATTTAAGTTTTCATTTTCAATTTAGTGTTATTTAACGTTGTTCGGTAGTGCTGCAGGTGAGATCTTGGCACGTTTTCAGTAAGATAAGGATTTCTGCCACTTGGGAAGCGTAATAACTAGAGTAGGATAGCAAGGAAGGCTTTCGCGAAAAAGAGGAATTTACTTACTGCTAATATAAGTATGAACATTAGAAAATCATTACTAAAAATGATGGTATGGAGTGTGGTGTTATATGCGTGCGAAGCGTGGACGATAGGAGTTGGGGAAAGGAAAATAATAGAAACCTTTGAAATGTGGTGCTATAGGAGAATGCTGAAAATCAGATGGGTGGATGAAATCACAAACGAGGAAGTTCTAAAAAGAATAGGGGAAAAGCGAACAATATGGAGGACGTTGAACAAGAGAAGGGATAGATTAATGGGCCACGTTTTAAGACACGAGGGTCTTGTAAAATTAACATTAGAGTGGAGTGTGTGGGGTAAGAACAAAAGAGGGAGACAAGGATGGAATACACTAAGCAGATAGGGAAGTTGTGGAATGTGGTAGTTTTATGGAAATGTAAAGGCGTGCGCAAAATAGGTTATCATGGAGGACTGAATACCACAACAACAACATATATAAGAATGAGTCTGTGACAGTGAAATATCTTAGTAGGACTTATAAAGTGATTCTATTGAGCTCACTACAAAGCGACGTTGAGGATGTTTGACTTTTGACTGCGACGAATGACCCTTGCTGTGTTGCAATGTTTATGTCTCAGCAAGACACGCGTGTTAATTCTCTTCGTTTTGGAAGTATCACGAGTCCAGAGAGTCGTGACAGACTTAAGGGACACGGGGACTGTAATTTCTGTCAAAATCTGAAGAAAGAAAATGGATTTTTATTTTTTCGTATTTATATTTCTATAAATTCTGTGAACTGAAAAATGAAGCTGCTAAACAAAATCAGGAAGGTATAACATATCCTGAAGAATAATTTTAATTAATGTTTGATTTTCATTAAAAAAATTATTACTTTTTTCCAGGAAAATGTCTTTTCCTCAGCTTCATGATTTCCGCGCTGAGTGACAGTTTAGCCATCAAGGGATATTGTATGTTTATCACATCCACTTAGCAAAGAGTGCTCTGAAATCATATCGCACATCCCTGTGAACGAAGCTCAGGTTTTCGTATGTTCGTGGATATTTAGCTAGCCAGAAGTGAACTGATGGTGAGCATTAAAACTTTAGTTTGTTTGTTAAATAAATTTATTTATTCTTTACGAAAATATATTGTGTGTGTGTTTCCTTCCAAAAAGGTTCCTCGATGTTATGTTTAAATATCAAGACGTTATTTAATTACTAAGCCGAGGTCGTTTTGGGACGAAATAAAAAACGTCACGGATGTGCGTGAACAAGTTGAATTTTTAATTACTAAGAATGACGCATATTTTCTGATTAAACGGAATACGGCAGCTTCCAAAATATCGACTCAAAAGTTTACACGAGAAACATAAATTAGCCATCTTGAATATTGGAGACATTTTCTGGTCATATTTATCGCCAATATGGCTGTAAGAGAGCGACATGTTGCTTGTGAACTCTGAGGAAGCGTACATATTATTCACGAACATTTCCGCTGCGGAATCTAATTTTAAAGGCTTTTAAACCTCGCGTATTGGTACATTTCGACGAGTGGCTCCGCAGAAAATCCGCTTCCCAGCATAAATCAAATTCTCGGAAAACACTCGGCGTTTTTTTTTTTCAGGTGAATCAGTGGTGAGGGATTAAATCCCGGTGCTTGCTTCTCTTCGATCAATAACGCAAACGTAAGCTCCTTCTGCTGGGTTTTATGTGTAAATTTTTTATTTGTGCGACGACGTCTCTTCATCCTTCCCAGAATTGGATTTACCTTTCTTCATGAAGCGGCATTCTGTTAAAATACACAAAAGAAAGGAATACTTCAGCAGTATTAATTGTTTTTCAACGAACGACAACTGTAATTAAGAATTAATTGCGACAATGGAATGTTTCTCCGACTATATGTTTCAACACCTACGCAACGATTAGCGACAATAGTAGAGATATTTCACTAAATATTTACCCTATCTGTGAGTTGCCAATTTATTAATTGCAACCTGAATAACCTTACGAGATAATTGTAACAGAAATATTTCAACCAATATTCAACCACGTTCCAGTAACGACAAATAATATCAAAGAAAACTTATTAGGAATATTTCAACCGCTATTCCCAATAAACTACCAATGTAAGGGCAATATTTCCTACGCAACATGCAATTACGTCTCACCATTTGAGTTCCGACTAATTCAGGAATGTACCTGCGCTCGTGCGAAACCTCATGAAAGGTAATGGGGATACCTAGAGGCGGAAAGGGCGTTGAATTACTATTATTACTTACTAGTTAGCTCCTATTTGCCCGGTGTCAGCTGTATACAAAGAAAAAACAAATACAATTCACACTAAGGAACAATTTTGAAGTGTAGTTTTTGACCTGGAAAAGAAAAGAGAAGTCAGGAGTCACACAGAAATTACTTCACTATTATCGTTTCACTGATTCTAAAAAATACTACTCACTTAAGTTTTCTTAGCCTATTCCTAAACTGATTTAAGTCGTGAGTATTTCTGCAGGAGGCAAGGAAGGAATTCCTATCGCGTATTGATCTATTGACAAATGAAAATTTTCCTACGTCTGTGCGTTGCCCTTTTCATTTAATTTTGAACGAGTGGTCATTTTTAGAAATATAATTCAGACCCGTCAGATGGTTTGTTATTTCTTTCCAGGCCCCTGTGGTTCACCCTTATAAGCTTTATATATTGCGCACAACCTCGCATGTTTCGTTCTATTACTGAGACCTTCTAAATTCTCGTGAGGATTGTTTGCGAATCACCTGACACCCAAATATCTTTTCATCCCGTTTTTGTATTTTTTGCAACGCTAGAGTGAGTTCATTTCGATATGGATCCCAGCACGTTACCCCATATTCTAAAATTGGCCCGACAAGCGTTTTGTAAGCAGAAATCTTGGTTTTCTCGTGCTTTTCCTCAAGACCCTGTTTACAAAGTGAAGCAGCAGCAGCGCCTTTCCCTCGCTGGCTCGCCTCATTACCCCAATTTAAATCTTTACTAATCGTGATCCCAAGATATTTACAGTTATTTGACTCCGTTACAACTTCGTTCCCCATTTTATATCTAGTGGGAGGGACATTTCTCTTTTTTGTAAAAATGACTGTCTTACTCTTCGTTGTATTTATTTACATTTTATTTCTAACAGACCATTGATAAATTTTGTCAAAGTCAGTCTACAGAATCTGTGCATCCTCGTTTACGATTTTCCTATAAACCATACAATCATCGCCAAAAAGTTTGATCTGTGATTTTATACCGCTTGTTAAGTCGCATAAGTGGGCCGATCACACTTCCCCTCACGTGATTTTCACAGAGTCGAGCAATTTGTCATTCACGCGAACTCTGAGTGAACGATCTTTTAAAAAATTCCCAAATCCACTTCAGTACCCGAAAATCTATACCAGTATTTTTAACTTACTGAATAATAGATCGTGCGTCGAAGGCTTTAGAAAAATCTATAATTGTAGCGCCTATCCTACAGGCTCCCTTGTCAACCCCGTCCGACAGATCTTGGCAGACCGTTGCCGGTGCTTTATATCTGTCTCTTCCATTTCTGCCTCATCTGGCCTTCAAGTCCCCTCATCCAATCAGCTTTTCTAACCTTAATTTTTCCGTTTTCTGGTCGTTGACTGTAATTCGTCATTTAAATAACTAAACGCGTTCGTTCATGATCCCGACTTCGTCTAGCTTACGTCTAAATAGCTACATACAATATAATAATAATAATAAATAATTAAATTTATCTTATGTGATACGCATCAACCTGATAATTAATAACAAATAAGAAGATTTGAGGTAACTTAACCTAAAATCACGACACTAATTTTCATGTCGAAAATAACTAAAAATTCAATATAATAATTAAATAGCGTAACGTTACTAATGGTGAAATATAATATTTACTGTATGCACACAAATCGATGATGACACAGTGTAGTATTTCGTAATTGAAACGACTAAATGTGCTAATTATGTTTTTCGTTTTATTGATCAGGAGGAAAATGTTAACCTTCGGTTTAACGAACTATTCCTTTTTCCAATTTGCTGTGACGCGACATGCATATGCAGAAATGTAATTAATTAATTTATATTGCAGTTTTAAAATATCGTGCGATAAATAATAAAGCGCCGGCATATTACGACAAACTTCAATAAACTTGCACCTCCAGATCGGAGAAACAACTACGAAGCAACTAGGAAACATGGCACTGGTGTCGTTCCTCAGCTTGGCAGAACCATTTTCCATGAGTTTATATCCCCTAACGTGATTGAATGCAACTGACATCAATGAAACGCTTACTAAAAGTCGGACTTGAGAAGAACATTGAAGTGCCGAAGAAATACACCCCAGAGTGACTGCGGGGCTCACCTGATTATGTCGGGAATGCCTCGCACTCTCTCTGGGTTTTTTTATCAAAGTTCTCACATGCCGAGACACTTTCACCTATTTTAGGAGGTATATGTACTGGGGTCGAAGACCTTGGGCATATGGAAAGAGTTGTCTACTGATCCCATTGGATCAGTCGGCCAACTGCCTCGTAAAACTGGTGGAGACATGGGGAAGGGAATGCTGCGACCCCACATGAAACTCGTCTCCCGTCATTTGGAAGGCCGTGAGAATAGTACCCAATGCCCGACCTACCTGATGCAGGTTTTCTAGGGTTTTCCCTGCATCTCTTTAAGTGAAACACCGGGTAGGATCCTAAAACCACAGCCCGGAGGCCCTCCTAGTTAACCCTTGGCTACCTTGCTCTACCTTCCACATCCCCCCTTTTCGTTTCCCTTCCTATGCTATTAAAGGGGAGTTGCCTGTTTCACCCTCATGTAGCCTGTTAACCCAAAAACAAAAAAAGCCGAAGAAATACTGCAAACTGTTAGGATGGCTGAAACCTTATCATGTAAGTTGATCTTAATGTGAAAATCCGTAAAGAAGTCTGTTCCTTGTTATATTTTATTGCTAGAACAGAAAATATGCGCAAACATTACATATGAAAAATATAAGTTTACTAAATTCAATACTCAGTATGTACACAGTTAAATTTAAACTGAGTTTAATTAGTAGCATGCGTCGTATTCAGACAGTGCAAGCGTATTAGCGGCACTGATTAACAATTCCATGCGATGTGTCCCTAGTAAATCTCCTCGAAGGGCTGATTATTCGTACATTAAAGGTTTTAGCAGCTAATGTGCCTCCTCTTGTTGCGATGCTGTGTCGTGTTTCAATCCGGATTTCTGACTTTCAATTCCCCTTGAGCGCGTACTAGTTCAAAGCTAATAGCTAATGTCATCTCCCGTCGCTTTCTACCTCGCTACTCCGACATCATGTAATAAGCCATTTGTGCTCCTCAATGATTTTCTGTTTCCAGACGTAAATATGTTTCGTAGGAGCACTTATTAGCAGCCTACGTCGGATCTGGACTTGAGAGAAAAAGGTGGTTTTTCAATGGTCAGCATGGTTTTCGGGAAGGGTTCTCGTGAGAAAGCCAAATGATAAATCTACTTCTGGAGTTAGCAGATTAAGTAGATAATGGGGATAGAATAGATGGGGTTATCATAGTCTTTCACTATCTCCATTGGATAAAGTAAGTAAAGCAGATATATATAAAAGAGAAGAAATAAAAACCTTACGCTTTGCCGACGATATTGTATTAGGGAAATGAGAAGAAGACTTGGAAACCATAATAAATGTCATGAACGGAGTCCTGGAGAAAGAGTTCAATATGAGGATTAATTGAGGGAAAACCAAGGTAATGGAATGTAGTTATATGGGTGCGAAACGTGGACGATAGGAGCTCTGGAAAGGTAAAAAAATAGTAGCCTTTGAAATGTGGTGCTATAGGAGAATGCTGAAAATCAGAAGGGTGGATAGAGTAAGTAAGTTCTAAACAGAATAGGGAAAAAGCGAACAATATGGAGGACGTTGACCAAGAGAAGGGATAGATTAATAGGCCACGTTTTAAGGCACGAGGGTCTTGTAAAATTAGCATTAGAGGAAAGTGTGTGGGGTAAGAACAGAAGAGGGAGGCCAAGCATAGAATGCGCTAAGCTGATTAGGGAGGATGTGGGTTGTGCTAGTTATGAAGAAATGAAAAGGCTTGCGTAAGATAAGTTAGCATGGAGTCTTAAGACTGAATACCACAACAACAAATAACAGATAAAAGAGTGTTACTATGGGTAGGAAACTTTTTAAGTGACAGATCGGAATAAGTCAAAATTGGAGAACAATTTTCGTATTGAGGCATTGTAACGTCGGGAGTTCCTCAAGGCACTGTAATCGGTCCATTACTGTTTCTAATATTTATTAATGGGTTATCAATTTATTTAAAGTCAGGAGACAGGCTTTTCGCTGACGACTGCTGCGACATCTACGGGAAGAAAAGGAACGAGCAAGACGCGATAGAAGATCTAGATAAAGTCAATAGATGGGCTCAGGAAAATAAAATGCAAATTAACGGAAATAACAGCAGCTTAACTTCATTTATGAAACGCACCTTGTTAAATGATACAGAATATATAATAAGCGAGTGGGGAACTAATTACAGGGGTAACGAGCTGCAAATATCTGTGGATATATTTCAAGAACAGACTTGGGTAGAAGGAACAGCGTGGAATTTCTTACATTTCATTATGCGGGAAGTTCAAAATCAAAGCACGTGGCATATTTATCCTTAGTCAGACCAATTTTGGAATACGGGGTGGCTTGTTGTGATCCCTATAATAAAAAAATATATAATCAATAGAGTAAGTTGAGAAAAGGGCTGCGAGTAGGGCCACAGGTCATAGGAACGGAAAAGTAGAATAACTAGGTTGGTAGATATTGTCACAAAGGAGGGAGAAAGCAAGGCTGCATTTTCTACTCAAAGCTTATACGGATTGTAATTAGCTCCAGTAATACAGATAGATGGGATCATCAATTAAAAGTAAAATGTAGTATGCAAAAAACAGATGTTGGCAAATTCTCACAACTGGAATAATTTACCTGTGGAAGGAATGTTTGGAGGAAGAAAATCCTCTTCAGGGAAATAAATTCAGGATAAATCTCAAAAAACGTGTGACGTAGTAATATAAATGCATATTCGAATTTAAATGTTAAGTTAATATAATTCTTGTAGTGCTTCTCTTTTTTTCTTTTAGGGCTATAGAAATTTTAAATGGCTATGATTATTTTTTAAATAAGGAGTATTTATGTTTAAGTAATTTCATTTTGTATCTGTCACCGGACGACAAATACAATAGAACAAAAGCAAGAAGTCGAATATTCCGGAAATTTACCAACTTTTTCACTGTATTGGAGAAGAGCGAGATTAATCTTGTTAATAAGTTGTATGTCAGTTTGTGGAGAATCTGTTGAAATAAAGATGGCTGTGCCGTCTCGATGAAGATCAGCTTCCCTCAGACTAGATAGCTCAAGTGATAACCGCCTTCTTATAACCCTTGTAAGGCTTTTCATTCTGCATCAACCTGAAAAAGCATTGTCAACATAAGCTGTGACGTAGCGGTTATGTGACCCTTGGTTCATGACGTAATACGGCTAAGTTAGGTATTTTTTTTCTTTTAATAGTACATAAATACAGCCATCAATCTGTTGGGCGCGTTGACTTAGACAAACATTTTTCGTAGCAAGGGCAATATCTCTAATCTGAAATGAGTAATCGTGACGAATCTATATGCATGATTTTTCTCTCCGAAATAATGAATTTAAGTTCGTCTTGTCTCAAAAAAAGTATTGCTGGTCATGAGATTGTTCAAAGGCGCTCCATATCATCATGGACAATTCTGTAGAGAAATTTTCTATTTAAATATTTGAAAATTAATAATAAAACAAAGAAGAAGGGTCATATTTTGTTGAAAGGAAAATACATATTATATAACTACCTGTTAGTCCGTCATGTTACGCAGTGACATTGTCAAAGGCAAATCCTGGAGCAATCCTGCCTATCTAAATTATATTATAAAAAAATATCTTATTTTACGAATTCAGATCCAAGAAAAAATCAATTTCCATTCTCCTCCAACATTTGCGAATAGAAAATTATATATTGTTAACATTTAATTGAGAAATATGCTGATATACCTTCGCATCAAACTCGCAATACTGATTTCGATACATGTTCACTTTTTTAATATTCCCATTTGAATTAATATTTGTACCTTAAATATTTGAAAATGCTAATATATGGATAAATAATCCACTTTAATTTTTCTTTTGCTGCTTTTAGAAGGATTTTAGCAGACTCAAAAAGCGCTGTTTTTACATGGGCTCTAGTGGAGCTAGAGGAGTGGTGATGACGTCACGCTAATGCACGCCGCTCTATCTTTCTAAGACACCCTTTGAGTATAACGACGTCTTTGGAGGAGGAGAGCTTTGGGGTACGAGCGGAGCATCTGCAAGAAGAGAGGCTTTGGAAGGAAGAAATGCTTGGGCTGACAACAAGAAATACTTAAAACACCAATAATACATCCATTACAGGTTTTCAATTCTAAAGAAATACTGTTTTTGTACGGCTGTGACACTGGACTTATAAGTAATAATATATTATCGTTTCATATACAATTATTATTATTATCATTTGCATAGATAAAGTAGTGCCGGGTTAATTAATCTAAAAAGTAACAAATCTAGAAGCAAGTTATATCGATTACTTAGTGTCTGTAAGGGAAGGTGAGGCGCACGGCCATGTTGTGATATTATTATATAAGGGTGTGTATCAACTCTAAAGAAACATCATTTTTAAATAATAAGATCAAGTTTGTTTTTTATTACAATTCTGACCGGTGATTGTTTGATGAGAGTCTTTGCCAAGGGATCGCATCGTGTGTTATTGTTCTTGAGCTATTTTGAGCAAGGCGATGTCAGCGTGAATTTATGAAAGGCTTTTGTCACTATCGACATTCCTCACACCCTGCGGGGCTTCTGCCCAGCCTTTATTAACTTTCAGCTTTTGTTATGGTCGTTGTTGGGTTCCGTTTCATTGTTAGGGATGTGTTTTAATATTAATATGAAGGCATGTATTCCGGTATGTGCGAAATTCCATATCCTTACAGACTTCGTAGATTAATTTTCTGTTTGCTGTGACTCAAATGTTAGCACGGTTAATTGCGTAGTCAAGTAAATTCAACGATTCTTGAATCTTTGCTGCTTGAATTTGTTGTTGTTCTTTTTAACGAGGGAAATTAGGAAATGCCTGACGCACACTGACAGAGGTCCGCACCCACTAGAACCCAAACCCCTTTCCGGTCTACTTAAAGTTCCGGGTTCGGTGTCGATTCTAAGCCTGCTTGCCTCTTCTTCCTGTTTTCTTAATATTGTAGAGCGTCTTCTTTGGCCTTCTTTGTCCTCAGAATATTTTCAATATGTTCTGCAATTTTGGTCCACCTTTTCCTGACTTTTCAACACATTTGCAACTATGTTTCGTTTTGTAAGATGCCATATGAATCTTTTTCTGCCTCCCATCTTTCGCACACGAAAATGTGTGCTCGGCGTCATCGTCGCTGTTACAACAAGCGCATGTTGGAGAGTTCACTTCCCTCATTCTGTGCAGCTATTTCCTATAGTATCAGGAATTGGGTCAAATAAAAATTGGTATCGACGTATCGTCGGCCAACCCAGGGGAGCAGCTGGGAAATTAATCTTCCCGTCGTCTCTTCCTCCCATCGTCCCTGCCATTTTTCCACTTTGTTCTTTCTTGCGTCTTCTTTGGCCCGTATTTCCCCCACTCCCGGTTTGCTTTGCCATGCTCCTTGGGGCTCAAGGGCGATCACGAGAGCTTATTCATGATTAGGAAGAAAAGCAAATGTGCAATTAATTTTCTGTCTAAGAGACTCTACACTTTATGCAGAGTGATCGCACATCCATATACTACTTTATTAAAATCCTGTATCTAGCCTAACAGAATTAAATAAGTAACAACTTTCAGCGGTGCTCCGAGAAATTCTGCGCCACTTTTCCGTCACTCTGTATTTCCAAATCGATTGATTGATTTAAATTTTAATTATGTACAATATAAAATATGAAGAGATTTGTTGAATAATTATTTAACAACACAAATTGCTCAAATTAATTTAAAAACGACAAACACAATAACTATATAATACGACGTTGGCTTCATTATCCTGAGCCCATGATACTCCTTGGCAGCCCAGTCGTGAATGTCAATCGTCATCTTATTACGCCCTCCTCCCCCTCCCCCCCACCCATTAAAAATAACGAGGCACATAATTAAAACGCAGGGAAAGACAATTTAGTTTATTTCTTCAATAAACCTCAAGTTTGTTATTGAGAGTAATTGTGAGTGTAAACAGATCCTGCGCAGCTTCCTTAGTCAAGATTTTAATGGTTCTTGGAGGAACTTCAACGCAATTTTAAAACTTTTTATATATATATTACGGACGTGATTGTTAGCAAACGAACTGTAACAATAGGAAATATAAGTGTAATATCAATTCGAATCATTAATTGTGGTTTTAAATAATTTAACTCAAGCGCTTATGTTATTGTTGTGGTATTCAGTCCCAAGACTGGTCTGATGCAACCCTCCATGCTATCCTATCATGCGCAAGCCTTTTCATTTCCTCATAAGTAGCACAACCCACATCGTCCATAATCTGCTTAGCGTATTCCATCCCTTGCCTCCCCCTTCTGTTCTTACCCCACACACATTTACCTCTAATGCTAATTTTACAATACCCTCTTGTTTAAAACGTCGCCTATTAATCTATCCCTTCTCTTGGTCAACGTCCTCCATATTGTTCGTTCTTTCCCTATTCTGTTAAGAACTTCGTCGTTAGTGATTCTCCTATAGCACTACATTTCAAAGGCTTCTATTCTTTTCCTTTCCGCAACTCCTACGTCGACGTTTCGTACCCATATAACGCCACGCTCCATACGAGCATTTTCAGGAACGATTTCCTAATATTGACTTTTATGGGGGCGGTTGACGCGGAAAGAAATATTGTTACGACTTGTGTTAGACAATCATTTCCGATTATTGTACGTTTTATTAGAAGAAGTAGCAATGTTGTAGGGTGTTAGAGGCAGTAATGTGACTGGTAAAATAATATACAAACGGTGTCTTACCGTGTTCAAATGTCAATATAAGGAATTTTGTGATATCGATATAACAAGGCTTGAAAGTAAATTTCGAGATTTAAAGTAGGATAATAAATCTTTCTTAACATAAACCGAGGTTTTAAATATAAGTACTCATGATAGACCGTAAGTAATGAATAGACTATTGTATGCTTAAAGAGAACGGTGAATTGTTATCTCAAGACGACTGGTGTGAAATTATATGGACATGTGTGTATGTATACATCTGAGTAGATGTAGGCGCATGTTTTTTTCTTTTTTGTTGCATTTACGCATACCTCCGGAGAGGTTATGTGGGACTCAGACCGAAGTCTGCTACCCACTAAAGTCCCACCCCCGCCTGTCCTTGCTCTCCCACGGGACCTCCGTCAGGCACTACTTCGTGGGAGAGCGTTGGAACTTATTTTAATTATACTACGCACACAAGACTACTATATACACTATGTACATTGTCTTCTTGGGAGACATTCCCAGCTAAATACATAATATTTACATCATCCGCTATTCGGTCTCTCCTGATTATTCCTCTCCCTTAGCAAAATTTGCTACTGCATCCCATTTCTGTATTGATTCGAGCATGAATCAGACAACATTTTCTGGAGTTGCCTCTTCCCGTAGTTGTTCGTTCAGAGTCCTCCTATGCGTTTGAAAGCGTGGACAGTAGAAGAATACATGTTCTGCCTCTTGTGTCTCGTGGTGGCAAACTGAGCACGTTGGCTCTTCCGTTATGTGGAACCTCGTCAGGTAGCCTCTGACCTCCCCATCTGTCCATGTCCCTATGTCTTGTATTAGTCGGAGGGTCCATCTTCCTTTAGAGGAGTTGCCCCTGCCTAATGGTTTCTCTTCCCTCCTGAGCCGAGATTATTAGTCTTTCGGTTGTCACGATCCCGCGAGATCGTTGGCGGATCCGACTGCGCTCCTCTTTTTTTTTCTTTTTTTTTGTTGAGGAGGGGGGGGGGGAGAATGCATTTACGCATACCTTCGGAGAGGTTCTGTGGGACTCAGACTGAAGTCTCCTACCCACTAAACTCCCACCCCCGTCCGTCCGTCAGGCATTACTTCACGGGAAGTAGTATGGCCAATGGCGCTTTGTGTACTCTTTATTTGCTACAGTGTATATACCTATTTGCATATCATCCTCATCCTTTTCTTCTATTCTCAATCTTTTTATTATGGATGCCGCAAAGTCCGCAACGCTGTTCCAGTTTTGTCGCGACAGCATCATCATAATCACCGTAGAGATCTTCTGTGCGACTGCATATTCCAGATCATCTCCCTCCAATCCGAAACGGGGGACATGTGAAGATTCTGCATCCTCTATTGAGTCGCATGTATTACACATGGCATTTTCTAGCAGGCAGAGTCTATGTCTGTATTGCCTGAAGCACCCATGTCCTGAGCCAAGGACCCGTCTATTTCCCCGTGTTTCCGTTCGACCCACGCTTTAATTTTTGGGATTAGACTTGTAGGTCCATCTACCATTTTCGGATGTATCCCATAATGTTTGCCATCGGGCGATGGTCTTTTCCCTCTCTTCATTTTTCAGGACTTGAAAATATTTTTCTCTTCCCTCTTTCTGCGTTGGTACAGGGCGCTTGTTCTGTAGACACTCCTCATAGGTAGGTCGGGGGGCGTCCGCCGCGTATAGCAATGTGGAGCTAACCACGGGCCTCCCATTACAGACATGCTGCCTTTCCCCCAAGTTGTTGCACGTATGTGCTCCCTAAAGTTAAGTCGGGAGTCGATCAGCACTCCCAGGTACTTTATATGGCATGGTCCGACGGTGATTTTGGCGCATTCGAGCTTTTTCCGGCTTGTGACCAGCAGCAGCACCGCTGCTTCATCAGTCTTGAGTCCCACCGACGTTAGCCCAGTTCCTTATAGTGAGGTCAGGGTGAGATCTCCTCCAGTATTTTCCCAACTGTAACTACCGCGATGTCGTCTGCGAAGCCCGTTGTTTTCACTCCCTTCCGGCTGGGGAAGTTTACATGATGTTCCACAGAGTTGGGCCCAGTACTGAGCCTTGTGGGACGCCACCCGTGAGTGACGTGACATGACATTATAAACTTTGTCCCCTTCCGCTGTCTTATACATTAGCTTTCTTTCACTAAAGTAACTGCCGAGCAGTCTTAGAATATATATTCTGGCAGCCCCCAGACGCTTCCAGGATGCAGTCCCAACGAGCCGAGTTAAATGCATTCTTGATGTCGAGGGTTACAATCATGCAATATTTCTTGGTACCCCTTTTTCCACCTTTTGCCCCGTATGGCCTTTTTGGCTCTAGCGATCACCTCCTGGATCGCATCCACGGTAGACCTTCTTTTCCTCTGCTAGTCTACAAATGCGCAGATGACCGTTGGCAGATACATAGGACTTTAAATGAGTTCACAATAATTAATTTGCTGGTCGTGAGGACCATATTTAACCCATAAATAATTAATATAATTATATTATTTCAATATCAAACGTATATACACCTGATAAATATACATGGAATGATAGTCTTAGAAGATAAATTTAAAAAATATATATATAAGACTGTTTTTGCCTGAAATAAAACACTGGAAATATATCCGAAAACAGAGAAACTATTTTACTATTTCACTTTAGTATATTTTTTGAGATTACGGAGCACTGATCGATTCACTTTACACTAAACTATATTCACTACAGAGTTTAGATTAAGTCTAAATTTTCTTTCCGCTAGAGGATGTTCTCCAAACACTCCTGCAGGCAAATTATTCCACTCATTTATTGTGCTATTTAGGAACGAGTACTTTTCAACCACTGTTTTTTGCTGCCTCACATTTAATTTGAAAAAGTGATCTCTCCTCCCGTACCGAGTCGATTCATTCATTCTATCTCGGATTCCCAGCCAAGGTTTTTGAACTGCAAATGCTTGGCAGAAAATGTGTTCCCTATCTCTTTCTCTTCTCGTCTGTAACGTATCCAACCCTAGTAGCTTTACCTTTTCGTTCTCTATGCCCAGTTCCTATTTGTATGAATTTTGCGGCCCTTTTTTGCACCTTTTCTAAGGATTCTATTGATTTTCCCTGTATAGATCCCAGCATGCAGCACTATATTCCATAAGCGGCAAATATGCCATTTCCTTAGATTTTGCATTACCCTTCTTGAGCGTTAAAGGGTTCCGCACTTTCCTTGTAGCATAGTTTTCCTGCTTCCCTCACCCCAGCTAAGTATTTACAGTCTGTCTCCTGGATCAGTTTCCAGACTACCTAAAACAGTGAACAACAACTTCGTAAAAGTTCATTGCAAGAGAATGGCAAATATTCTGTGAATGAAATAACATAGGGCTTCATGACAACGGATGAATCATTCAGTTTTGAAGAATGCGAAACAGTAAAAATGATTAGCATGGCATTGTTACAGTAAAGTTCAATCTGGTAACAATAAAATAATCCCTGACAGTTAGACATTTTGCACGATGATTGTGTAAAATGTGTTGCCTAAGCCGCAGGCAATATTCTGCACATCTCAATATATAACGTTCCAATAGTCCAAAATCACCTCAAATGTGTTTATAAAGTCTTGACGAGTATCATCCGACACATTTTATTGTGATATTTCATCCTAAATATAAATTAATAAAAATTATATAATGTATATACTTTAATCATTTTTGTTCCATATACTATACTTACATTTCATAGCTTATTCCTTCCAAAAATCCAACTGAAAATCGTATTTAACAAAAGTATAGGCACTTTCCACTTGAGTGTGAATACAATTCCAGAGAAGATGACAGTGGCCCAAGCTTCTTAAAGAGATTAACGCAGTGTAATAAATAATTATGCCTCGTCAACTGTCCCTTTCATATATTACTAGCTAGGTGCCCGGTGATGCCCGGGAATTTATTTACAATACCAGCTACAGTATTTAATCTCTTTGTCAACACATGATTTTTGCTCAGCCTCTGGAGCGTCACATTTGTTTAAAAAAATCACCTTTTCACGCCCCGTACTTTAAGTAAGTATAAGTATAAAATCATATTCCATAGATCCTACTATAGAGAAGCACAAGCTTCAAGGATGATGTGGAACGAGTCAGAGATTTTACACATAGTTAGGTTGCTTTATTAATATTAGAATATACTGTAACTATTCATTAATTTTTAACTTATAATAAGATTTTCTTAAGTTCTATACAGAAGACATACAATTTGTACCTTATATATAAAATTGATAAATATTTTTACATCCTATACTAAAAAATTAGTGTTCTAATAATGTTCTTTCATAATTATAAATATCTACCCTATGATACATTCAGCTTCATAAATTCTTCAACAGAGTAGAAGGAGTGGCCTTAGTAAGAACTTAGTTAGTTAGTTCATATTTGAACTTGTTTGGATTTATTTTTAATTGTTTAATGGAGGTGGGAAGTTTATTAAATATGCTAATAGATGGCATTGTAATGTACACCCTTTTGTATTACGGTTAGAGACTTCCCTTCCTTTACTTCTGGTATCAAAGTCATGTATATCTGAGTTTAGTGTGAAGAGGTTACATGAGTGATTGAATATGAGTGTCAGTATTCCAGTTTTCTTGAAAAGTCCCCTACAAGATGTTTTTGGTGAGACCTGACATCATAATATTATTCTAACAGCCTTTTTTTTGAAGTGTAAATATTTAATCTTTCCCTGATGCATTGCCCCTGAATATTATACCATATGTCATTATAGAGTGGAAATATGCAAAATAAACTAATTTTTTTATGTTAGGATCACTACAACTTGACATAATTCTAAGAGCAAAGGTTGCCGAGCCTAATTTTCGTAGGAGAATATTAATATGATCCTTCCAGTTCATAACCACCACGAGCAATGACTTAGGATCTTATTCGAGTCAAGAAATCTACTGATACTTTAAATAAGCACAATCTAGCAGAAAAATATAAAGTAACAGTGAATTATAAAGTATTTAGTCATTTCTTAATGTGTAGACACATATATACAACTACGGAAAATAAAATTGGGTGTGGGCGACCCTGGTCTTTACATAATTTACCTCAATCAATTAAACTTATCATTACGTAAATAAAATGTTAGTTACTTCAAGTATTACATTATGCTTGACAGATATTCGGTCTGATTAGCTTCAAATAATGTGTTTACCCTGACGTAACCTGTCAAACGTAAAATAACGTTTAAATATAGGTAACATTTTAATCAGCTTATGATTACTTTACAATTTTTTTCTCGCGAACGTCGTCGTCGCCGCTGCACGCACGCAAGAGCGGAGCGGCAAAACGTCTCGTTTAGCAATCTTTGTGACGGCGTAATGTATCCCGATGTAAGTTCCATACGTCTTTAGGGTACATTTCGCAGAAATTGACTGTCCTGAAAGGGCAATCTAAATGTTCAAAATATCGACCGTTTTCGGGGTGATCACCGCTAAACACAAAAAATTAACGGCTATCCGATGAATAGTACAAGATAAACCTATAACAAACCTTATAACTCGCAGATAGAGTAGATCATTCTCGTCTCCCGTCATTCAGGAAGGCGTGAGAATAGTACCCGAAAGCCCGACCTACTTGATACAGATTTTTTAGGATTTTCCCTGCATCTCTTTTAAGTGAAACAGCGGGAAGGATCCTTAAACTATAGCTCTGGGGCCTTAGTCAACCCTTGACAACCTTGCACTAGCTTTCACATCGCCCCCGTACTTTCTAATTCCCTCCCTATGCTATTACAGGGGATTTGCCTGCTTCAGGATCAGTATCAGCCTCATGTTGCCCCTAACTCACATATAGGTGACGCAATGACGAACGAGTTAAATACCAGTTTTAACTGAAGCCACACTCGTATCATAAAAGTTTTTTTTCAATACAGTACATAGTACTTCATAAATTAACATCGTATTAATAAAAAATTAATAGTCTCACCTAATTTAAGAAATTACCATCTCATTCCTCATCAATGAATGTACAATAAGTAGTTTATTTAAAACTTATAATTTGCCCTTTTTTAAAAAAAAAATAGGTGTATTGTTGGGCATGACATATAAATTCAACATTCTGAACGCGTTGTAAGGCTTAATGTTCACCAGCATGAGAACTGAAAGTCGTTCGTCTTTGTCGTTGCCACTTGTTAGAGAGGATGTTGGCCGGTCCGAGGGGGAAGCTGCTGTACACTGACGTGACTCGACTCTGCATTTACATTAATAAGCATGGTTTCTTCGAAATTAACTTTGGAGTAATGAATTCTGTTAACAAATAATGTGGTTGTAGGTGTGACAATCCCCTCCCAATAGCCGAAACCCTGGGCTGAACCGAGTAGGTCCTACTGTGCTCTCACGTGACGAACAGAGATATTTACTGTTATCCTCAAATTTTCTTCATTTTAATAGTAACTTCTATTTTTATTGCCAAGTGGTCAGTTTAAATCATTTTTGTAGAAAATAATATGGTTTCTCAGACTTATTATGACTGTTACAAATATATACTTACTAATCCTACTAATCTCGATGCGTGACATAGCGGCAGAGAACAAAGAGTATCATCCCCAACTACTATAGGTGTAACTCGCTTCATAAGAGCCCGTGTAAAAACAGAGCTAAAATCCTTCTTAAAGCAGCAAAAGACAAATTAAATATATTAAAAACTGAGCATGTTTATAGATCAGTATTGCGAGTTAGATGCATATTTCTCAATTAAATGTTAAAAATGCATAATTTTCTATTCGCAAATGTTGAAGAACGGAAATTGTTTTTACTAGGATCTTAAGTTGAAAATAAGATATTTTTTATAGTATAATTTAGATAGGCCGACGTTTCGACGCGACATTAGCATCTTTGGAAAATGGCTCTTAAAGGAAGTTTAAAGTATTTAATTAGTTCACTCTGATTCTTAAGCTTCCTGTGTTAAATAAAGTCGTATGTCTTATTTTATTAACTCCAGTGTGAAAAGTCAATTATTAGGAGTGAGTGAGTGAGAGTAGAGCCATCTATCTATCTATCTAGCTCAGGTGACTTAGGACTGCTCAAACACAAATTTGTCTTAGAAGGCAACTTGTTCAGAATTTGATTCTCTTTTTGGTGCACTATCTGCTTTCAGTAAATCATAGATTATTTCCGAAAATACTCCTAAACTCAAATGAGAAACGGATAAATAGCCGGGGTTTCACTATTAGATTAAAATTTATAATCCTCACTTTTTCCAATTAATTTTAAATTTCATAGTTAATTACTCCATTAAATTAAAAATATATCAACCTGACTTATTATCTCAGTCAGGTCCTTTTATTATTATTTAATGGCGCTGAATAAGTTGCGCATTCATAAATACACGGAACTGAACCTTTTTCATAAGAATATTATTTAAAAACACAAATTGGACGGTCCAATGTTTAAAAAATAGGACGTATTTTTTTGAAGACATTGAGCATTTCCAAAACAACGCCTTCCACGAAAATTGGATTATTTGATGTATGATTTATAATTGATAAATACATATTGCAAAAAATACAACAGAAGCCAAAATTCAAAAAGACAATTTATTCTTAATTTATACAGTTTAAAGGCCACTAAGATATAGGGAATATCTTATTTTATGAATGAATACCCTAGGAAGAACAGTGAATATTCCACGGCAACATTTGCGAATGAAATAAGTAATTATTTTTAGCTTTTTTTAATTAAATATAATGGCATAACTTCGTAATTTTCGTTGTAAATTCCTGCAAATATATTTTTCAGTGTGCAGTTTTAGAATGGGGTGATTGTGAAATTAGCGTCACTGTGCAGTCAAAATATTTGATCATAATGTTCAATTAAGCTTTTGGTACCAAGTTTCTGCCCGCATCAAATTTGTTTAACAGTTGGTCAGGATGAAACCTTAATATTTTCAAAACACACAAATAAATAATTTAAAAGATATTATATATTTATTTTCAATCGAAAACTTCACATTGAAAGTTTAAAACATATATTTTCGTAATTTAAATTTTTATAATTAATTTTATATCAAAATGTTTAAATAATGTATTGTAATGTTTTATGATGAATTAAAAAAATGTGAGATTTCAATAATTTAATGAGATAGTGTTTCATTTTGAAAGTCCAATCGGCCCAAGGATATAGAAAATGCCTCATTATCAGAATTTAAACCCAAGAAAAAAAATTCCATTCTCCTTCAACACTTGCGAATAGAAAAGACATATTTTTAAGATTTAATTGAGTAATATGCTGATATAAACTTGCATCCAACTCGCAATACTGATTTCGATACATGTTCACGTTTCTTAATATTCCCATTTGTACCTTACATATTTGAAAATAATAATATTTGGTGTAAATAAATAATCCACTTTAATTTGTCTTTTGCTGCTTTAAGAAGGATTTTAGCGGACTCAAAAAGCGCTGTTTTTATATGAGCTCTAGTGGAGCTAGTGGACTGGTGTATGACGTCACGCTATTGCCTCCTCCCTCCCCCCCCCCTCTCTCTCTCTCTAGCTATTTACGATACGCTTTGGAGGGCGACAGAGGTGGGTGTATTATATTATATACAATCTTTACAGTTTGCTAATTAAATCGTTTCTAGTTTAGAGAATTTAATAATTATTATATTGGTTAAGTTATTTGAAATTGATGTTTTCGTTAATAACTTGACATTAATTATATTTCTTTTAGTAGTTAGTAAAATAGCGTTAATCACAGAAACACTATTGAATTGTGTCAGTTTTTGGCAGACTATAATCTTAAGATATTGATATACTTGATTTCTATTGTGCTTTATGCTAGGTAAAATAATAGATTGTAATATGTGGAACCCTTGCGAGGAGGCAGTTTCGTAGGAGGCGAGAAAGTAGATGCCGAGTCGACGCGAGAGTTGGGTGTAGGTGATCGTGTAGAGGGAATGTCACAGAGGAGATTTTTGTTACAGAATGATGGCAGCTTAAAGCGACTAGTAAAAATATTGATGATCAGAGACATAATATGGATGAGCAGAAAAGGTTGAGTAAAGAACTTGAAATCAACATAAATAAGCAATTCGAAGAACAGAACCATAAGTTAGAAGAGAGAATAAATGCTTTAGAGGGAGAAATGAAGTGTAATATTCGAGAAAAACTTTCCTAAAATGTTTCCCAGAGTGGTGTTAACAACTTCATCACGTATTATCTTATATCATTATTGGTTTTTTCGGGTATTCCATTGCCTGAGTAAAAAAGAGAGAAGCGAATCAGAGAGAATAATATCAGAGAATAATCTTTTCTTGATCTTCTATTCTTATTACAGCTGACTGCCTTCTGTAAAAATTATATATAAGCCTCCTTTATCGATATTTTATTCCAGTGTTCTTCAAAATTCTTAATAGTGAGTTCCAGTTCACGTTATCAAACGCTTTTTCTAAATCTACAAATGCCATAAACGTATTCTGTCTTCTCCAATTAGCCGCAAAGTGAATATTGCTTCCTTTGTCCCTACATTCTTCCTAAAACCAAACTGATCTTCTCCTTACTCGCATTCTATTTGACGTTCCATCCTCCTATATACAATTTTCGTTAATATTTTGCATGCATAAGATACGAAACTAATTGTCCTGTACTCTCAACCCCAATTTCCTTCTGTATGGCTGTAATTATGTTTTTAAGAAATTATTCCTGTATTCTTCCTGTTTCGTAGATTTCGTAAAGCATCCTTAGCAGCCATGATATTGCTTATTCGCCCTATGATCTTATCAATACCATCGGGAATGATATCAATTTATGGCTCTTTACAATTTTTTATATCCGTCAGCGGCCTATCAAATTCTGACCATAATAATTTGTCTCTCACCTCTTCTTCTTCTATTACTAGATTTCCACCGTGATACAACTTTTATAGATATTTCCTTCCCTGTTTATGCCTTTTCTATTTTCTCCTCAATTGGCTTCCCATCCACCCTCCGATGTTTCTTGCTAATATTTTTTCTCTCTCCGAATATTTCTTTGATTTTCCTATAAGCCGCGATTATTTTCTCTTTCACTAACTGCTTTGCTTTGCATTTCTCTTGGAGCTAAGCCTCTTTGACTGCTTTTCACTTCCTATCTATAATCATTCTTCAAGAGTCAGTACTACTCTTTACCATTTTCATCACTCGCGTTTTTAAATTTACGTATTTCACCAATCATTTTTATTATTATTCCTTGCTTTCCTATTGGTCTGAGCTATTCTTCTTATTTTTCGTCGACTGCTCTAGTTATTTCTTCCTTCAAGAGTGCCCATTTCTCTTCTGTAATGTTTCTTACTACTTTCTCTTGGTATCTTATTTGAAACTCTGAAACATTTCCTGTTGTTTCTGTTTTTCTAACTTCTATCTTTTTGTTTGAATTCTTTTCTTGAGTTTTTTCATTTTCAACCTGCATTTCACAATCAACAGATAGATTATGCTCGGAATTATAATATAATATTATTCATATATTATTAAGTCAGATAAATTTAATTACTTTATTTTAAAACTCACATATTATTATCAATTTTCTCCTAATGTAATTATTTTATTACAGTTC
This sequence comes from Eucriotettix oculatus, assembly GCA_034510155.1. Classification (NCBI taxonomy): domain Eukaryota; kingdom Metazoa; phylum Arthropoda; class Insecta; order Orthoptera; family Tetrigidae; genus Eucriotettix; species Eucriotettix oculatus. The sequence continues at coordinate 213,975,692 of CM067377.1, read as the reverse complement.
AGAAAAGTTTAAATTAACTAACCTCTGTACTCCCAATTTTTAATAATTTTAATTATTTGATTGATTTATAAGTAATCTGGGCATACGTGATAAAAAATCAATAATTGGCGAAGCAATCGATACAGTAAAAATATAATGTCGTCTTTAATTTTGGACTTTGTCAGTTTACATTCACTTAAAGCAAAACAGTTTTTGACTATGTGGAGTATTATGAATAAATTTTATACAATGGTAAGATATTCCATTAATATTTTTCAAAAATTAAAATCATAGAAATATATTAAGAGTACAGCAGTTTTACACAGTATTCACAACCTACATATTTATATTCTTCTTTATCAGTAAGGCTAGGTTTACACGGGCAGTGATGACTGCCGGAAAACGAGGGGCAGTGATGTCAGTGGCGTGTCAACATACGTCAGTGCTACATTGACAACTGCCTATACATCGCTGACACGAGAGCACTGCCTCACTTTTCTTGGAGCGTGTCAACAGTATGTCAGTCATGACTGACGTTCCCCCTCCACCGACCTAGACGCTGCCCTCATGGGAGGCCAGTTAGTGGCAGTTACGGTTAATTATCGATTGTGAACGGTGAGGCAGGGTTGACTATCGATTGCGCGATGGTAAACAATTTGTATTTTGCATTTTCAATACGCGTGCAGTTTGGTATAGTGTGCGATTGGAGTAGGTGAATATTTGTTGTGAACAGCGGCCAGAATTTTGGTTAAGAAATAATTTAGGATAGAGTTCGTTTGTTGCACCCAAAGACATATATAAACCTCTTTGGTTGAACCTAATCGCCTATAAATTTTTAGGTTAACTTTCCAAAAATATTTATTGTCCAGCCTCCAACGGCACAAACTTTAACTGGAAAAAAAAACTCGCAAAAGAATGATGTATAGCTATAAACATACTACTGTCACACGTAATGAAAAAAAATTCATTTCGTTCTGTTCAGTAATTGACAACTTTAAGGGGAATAAAACAACAAGTAATAGAAACCGACCCAATTAAACACTAAAAACCAGCTTCAAAGTAAATGTGCTGTTTTTATTATTGCTTGATTTCTGTAGTAATAATATAAAGCAATATTACTAAACAACTGTTTTCATTTTTATGTATCTATAGTACAGGAGCGTAATACTGAATTTGACTTTTTCAGGATCTCTTCCTCGTTACGTCTATTCTATCACAAATACAAAGTGATTAGTTCCTGTTTATAGACATTATGCGTACGCGAAAACACAAAGGGGAAAAATATTCAACTTGATATAAACAATATATTGACACTATGCATCATCAACATTCCAACCTGACGTAGTTGCCAAGAAATGGCAGAGAAGTATAAACATGCATCAGAGTTCTCTGCCCGTTCTGTGGTGAGGGCAGCACTTGCACTGAATTGTCAGTGAAGAAGTGGGCAGTTATCTGCCCAATATGTAAACGGTAGGCAGTGCACAGCCAACCCAACTTCGACGAACATCACTGCCCGTGTAAACCTAGCTTATCTTTGATGAGCATTGTATAAACATTTTTATCTCTGGCTTGGGCGGTTAAATTGAGATGTGTAGTATTTATTTCATCGTTACAGTGTCATAATTTTTTTTAAAATGGATGAAGCTATTGCTTACTTTACGAAACTAAAAGGTGAGTAAAACTATTGTATTTTCTATGTCCTATTTTCTAAAAAGAAACCTATGTAAATCAAAACATATAATTTTAAAAGTGACATTTAAAATGCACGACAGAAATGATTGACTCATCTTTTGCAAAATTTTGTTGTAATTTACAATTGGTAATATTTTTCTATAATTTCAAAGTTGCTTCATTTTGATGTCGAAATTGTTTTCCTTTACAAAAATGACATTTTGAAAGTTAAATGTAGATATGAAACGTGAAATTTGCATAGTCCTTGTGTGTTACCGATTGTTGATTGTTATTAGTATATACTAACTGTTTGTGTGATGTGCCTGAAAGTATTCTTTTAACTTTATATAGAAAATATTATTTGAATAGATATTCAGTGGTACACTTTCCCCCCTATTAAATAAGTTGCTCTTAGATTAGAACTGTATGAATTGGTTACTAAAAAGTAGATAATAATCCGATAACGGAGAAATCATTGAATGAAATCCTGGAATGTATGAGTTGCTTTTTTAATACCTTTGCTAATATGCCGTTCATAATAATCCGCTGTACTTATTTCTTTACTTTTAACCTTAATTTAAATTACAAAGTGCATGAATTGTAAATAAGTGCAACAAATTGGGGAAATTAACTTATTCAACCATTTGGTACTTTTTTAATTTAATATAATTCAAAATACGTTATGAGTGAAATAGTACTTAATTCACATTTTGTTAAATACAAAATCCTTGTGGGTCATCGATCCAAATTAAAGCTCATGTGATGGTTAAATTAAACAACTCGGTACAAATAGTCAAATTTATTCAACCTCTTAGTTTACTTGCAACAGTATACATCAATCAAGTAAAAGATTATTTTATATACATATGAAATAATTCATCTTATATTTCTACATGTTCATATACATTAATTGTAAATGTAGTTGTAATGTTTTTTTTTCTCTCTCTTATAATCTTTATATATCTATTCAATCAATATTTTTATAAGAAAAATGGTATCATGATATTCTGTAGCTAACTACTGAGCTTATTTGTTCAATATATGTTTTTCTTTTTAGCAATGAAGTATAAATATACTCAATTTGAGATTGTCAAACATATTAGAGCCTTGCAGAGAAGAACATATGGGCTGACACTTCATGAGAGAATTATAATTTTCAACATTCTATTTAACTCAAGAATAAGTGAGTTTTGAAAACTTATGATCATAGTAGATATTAATGTAATTGAATTTTGTTGTCACATTTCATTCAAATAACTCATTTTTCTTGGATAAGGTTTTTATGGATAAGATATGTACACAGATCAGAAAATGGCATTGTTGGGTTAATGAAAACAATTAAGAGGACAGAGAGACAGAAAACTGGCTTAGCTAAAGTGTGCAGGTGGCAGCCACCATGTAGAGTGTTGAATTTGTAAATTTTTGGAGGCACCACCCCCTTCTTCAGAAGATTAGGAAAACATTCTGAGTGACCTTCTGGGTGGGTAGAGTAACTAACCAAGAAGTTTTAAGTAGAATAAAAGAACAGAGAACAATATGGAGGACTTTGACCAAGAGAAGGGATAGGTTAATTGGCCACGTTTTGAGGCTTGATGGTCTAATAAAATTGGCATTAGAGGACAGTGTGTGGGTTAAGAACATAAAAGGGGTGCAAGCAGATTAAGGTGTATGTGGTAGTTATGTACAAATGAAAAGGCTTGCACAGAATAGGTACGTACATATATTGTACGAGTTTAGACTATATAGTTTTTATTTTAGTTATTTATTTAAAGATTTTTTGTAATTATGTATCTTATTTTGTTCTTAAAATTATTTGTTATTTGTAATGCATGACATTATCCTATTTCCTCAACCGAGGACTAATGGAAACATCAATAAACCTATATACGTACAGACAGACACTTTAAACAGTTAATAGAGACAGAAAAGAGAGATAGAAAGGTAGTTTCTTACCTGAAATATAATGCTGGCAGACACCATATCTTTTTTTTTTTTAAATTTTGTATGCAACTGATTCCTCCTTCAGGAGAGAAGGACATGCACTTCAAGTAAAGTCCAAATGTGGAACATCTATAAATCTTTCAACCTTAATATGATTGTTGGTGTCGCCTGGCAGGGAAGTATGAAATCACGAATATGTTTCTTGGTTGATGTGAGCAGCTATAGGGAATTGAATTTATGGACATTTTCAACAGTTCTGTGGTAGTTATCAATGCATTCAAGGGGTGATTGTTCAGTTTGGATGATATAGTAAGCAGGACAGAGGATGCAATTGATAGGGTAAATTATGTTGGAGGACAGGCAGTTGATGTTTTCTTTAATTTTGTAGGTGGCAATTTAGTGAGTTTTTTAGGCCTGTGGTAGATTGAAGGATAGGGCATACATGGTACCTGTTCCTGGCACATAGTTTTCTGTCTGGCAACAGCTAACATCCTGTTTCTCCTAATGTTGGTGAACACGACTCAGTTGAGCTTGATGCTTCTTCAGAGTTGCCACATGCATGTCTAAATTAACCCCTTAAGTGGTTATGTCATATATACTTCTCTTGGTCACTTGTATTGTGCAACACTTTGCCATACGTTTGCATAATGAATTTACTTGGTATTCTTAATGGTAATGAATTCTGAGTAATAGAGATTTTGGAGGTTCATAGATGGTAGACACCTTGTGAGGTTTAGAGTACTTGAATTTTCGGAGGCACCACCCCCTTCATCAGAAAGTTAGGAAGACATTTCCAGTGATCGGCTAGCTGACAACTATATATATATATATATATAAATCACCATGTTATATGTACATGCATAACTACCAAACGTCTACACCAAATTGGATAATTCCTTTTTTGTTGTGTTCGTTACTGTAAGGACATTTTTGTATAAAAGAAAATTGTATGGAAAAGTTTCGAAATCTCATTCTACGGAAAAGCTGCATGTTTGAATTTCCAAGGTGGATATGGGTTGCCTGTTCACTTGATCTGTTTATGCTCTGAAACGTCTCAACGGATTTCAATGAAAATTTCAGGGATTGAAATAGGAATTTTAACTTAAAGTTTTGTAATTTTGTGCACGTTTCATTTCGATATCTCACAGAGTTCAGAAGATATTAATGAAAATATTTATAAATATATTGAATTGCCACACAAAATGTAGTGTAAAAATCAACTGCTAGTTAAAAGTCCTATTGTGCGTTCCCTATACCATTCATCCCACTTACTGTGTTATTTTAAGCGTAATTTTGGTAGAATGAGAGAGGGAGTGTGTTTGCAAGGGAGAGATAGTGTGCGAGCATTCTCATTCCATCTATTGTTGTAAACCTGAGAAAGTGGCACCTGTTCAAAACCAAAAGCAACTTATAAGGTTTGCCGTGAAGTGATCATAAGAACCCATACCGTCAGGTTCAGGCAAAAGGCAATAAAACAGACGGTCAATGGTAACAATTACTTATGAACGTTTGGTGTATAGCTCCGAACAACTCCCCTAGGGGGGTGTATTTGGTTGAATTTTTAAATGTAATAAAGGCTCATATTTGAGTCAAAAAATAATTCTAGTGTTTTTCCTAACAATATTTATGTATAATTTCAACCCCAGTTTAGTCATGTGTTGACCAAGAATTTAATAATGTACCTGGATAATATTAATAAATATGCTAGTGATATTAATATAAATGAAATTCATACATTCCTAGGTTTTCTGCTTATTAAAGGAATTGATTCATATCCTGATAGTAAATTAAATTTAACTATAAATCACTGTCGTTTTCTTAAATACTTTCTGAAAACAAGCTTTTACTTAATGCAAAAAATAATTTAATAGATATGACAAACAGACAATTTCATCAGATGAATATGACAAATGCTCACTAGTGAGGGCGTTATAAAAGTTGAAGCAAAATTACCTGTTAATACTTTTACAGCTTTATCTGTATTGAAAAACCAAATACAGCTAAACTTTTGTTTTAACAGTAATTATTGATAATTATTTTATTAAATTTGCACTTCATTTGTCTATAGCTATTTTGGTCTTGTTTTGTATTGGTATTTTATTTTAAATTACTTTTGTACTTCAACGACTATGTCTGCAAGACTGGAATTTTGTTCTTATTTTTCAGGTTATGGGAATTTTCGGAACTTATTATATAGCATCATACCAGGCTCTACTGTTAGGGAAGAAGAAGTAAAACAGATCTTAATTTGGATGATCATGAATCTTCATACTAGTCAAAAAAAGTGTTCAGCAATACTTATATGGCTTTCTGGTATGTATGCAAATTGTTACATTTTTTTTGCATTTTCTAAATATTTTAAATTATATTGCGTTAAATTTGGAAACACAATCATTTTCTGAAAGCTTACTGTGACCATAACAGGCTGTGGTTTATTGAGGATTGGCAACACTGAGCCATAAAGGGGAAACCCCTAGCAGAGCAATCATTGCAGGAACACGGTAGTATGTAAACTCATGTAATGTCCTTTTGCATGAAAGATGTAAGCTAAGTACGAGCCATGTACTGTGATCTGTTTCCTACTCATAGGAGGGCAATGTGTGACATTACCTGTCCTCACACAGTCTTAGCCACCAAGGCACTCTTGGACTTGTGTGGTTCAGTTGTTTTGAATCACCTCCCCCCTTTCCCTGCCGATTATCATCTTTTAACCTCTCTGAAGGAACACATGGGTGGAATTAAATTTTTACTGACTAGCAGGTGCTGAAAAAGGTTTTAAATTGGGGAAAGGTACTGGCAGGAGATTTCCTCAAGGAGGAATTAAAGAAGCTTGTGCCTTAACTCCTCCACTTACATTGAATGGGATGGTGATTATGTGGAATAATAGTCAACTAGTGTATCAACAATATCCTGTTTTTTTGTATTTTTTTCTAATACATATTATAATATTACTTACTTCCTGATATTAAAATTCAACAGTCACGTTAACCTACCTATCATTATAATACCAAAATATAGTTGCCATCCATGTAGCTTGAGTAGTATCCCTTATAACCATCTCCAATTTTTTCATATTTGCACTTCTTCTTCCTATGGCATTCTAGCCCACATTCAGATCTTTGCCTCCTCCATATTTTCACCTAGAGATTTATAAAATATAAAGAACATTGTTGTTGTGGTATTCAGTCCTAAGACTGGTCTGATGTAACCCTCCATGCTAACCTATCTTGCACAGTCCTTTACATTTCCTCATAACTAGCACATCCCGCATCCTCCCTAATCTTATTAGTGTATTCCATCCTTGGTCTCCTTCTTCTGTTCTTACCTCTAATGTTAATTTTACAAGACCCTCATGTCTTAAAACATAGCCTATTAATCTATCCCTTCTCTTAGTCAATGTCCTCCATATTGTTCGCTCTTCCCCTATTCTGTTAGAACTTCCTCGTTAGTGATTCTAGCCACCCATCTGATTTTGAGCATTCGCCTATAGCACCACATTTCAAAGTCTTCTAATATTTTTCTGTCCACAACTCCTATCTATATAAAGAACACATATTAGCTTATTAATTAAATACATTGATATATAATATTAAAATATAAGGAAAATGTAAATACAGTAAAACCCCTTAACACAAACTCACTTAAGACGAACATTTGGTTAACATGAACAAAATTCCAGTCCCAGTAGCAATATACATGATAAATTTTATTGGTTAACCTGAACTATGAACTTTCGTCATTATATTTTTCATTTAACTTGAAATGTTCTCTGCTAGAACTGTATTAAATACAATTAGTCTTCAGCCTTTGTATCAAGGGATTATTTCTCTTATCACAAGTGACTTGTGAGAGCTGCAATTCACTTTGCTGATAAAGAGATGGAAATACCAATTTGAATTGTGCCTAACGCAGTAAAGGCTATCGCCACATTTGGAAATCCATGTCACATCACACATAGAACTTTTTATAGATGCATTTTGGCTTGATGACTTTAATCTGGCTAATGAGTTGATAAAAACTATAATACCACTTCTCCTGGACAAATGGAATATTCTAAAAGACGTTGCAAACCTTGAAGTTATGTTTGTAAGAGTTTGTTAGTGCAAGTGTTGAAGTTGCCATATGTGCCTCAGTGGAGTCTGATGAACAAGCAGTTGTGCTTGAGGTGCAAGAAATACCATCAAAAGAATGTGAGGAGGATGATATCATTCATCCTACCTGTCAGGACACGTTAAAAATCTTGGACTCTTTAGAACCTATTACTGCAACATCCAAACTTTTACCAGTTTGACCAAATGTGCATTGTCATGCTGCAAAATGGCTTAATGTGTCTTCCAGCCTATTCTGACTGTTTTTTGGTCAATGTATGGTTAAAATTGATCATTTGCTGCTAGTAGCAGTTGGTATTAACTGTTTCACCGGGCTTGAGAAGCTCCGAGTATGCAAGACTCTTCTCATCCCACCACCCACACAGTATTGTGTTCTTCTCAACATGAAATGGTCTTGCACTTGATGTTAATGGCTGTCCTGGTGTCTGGTTGTACCCATTGTTTTCTGTGTTTGTAATAATTAAAATATATCTATTATTCATCACCAGTCACTACCTGATGCAAAAATTCCTTTCTTTCCTGGTGTTAAAGTAGCATTTTGCACACTTTTTGTAACTTTTCCATCTGTTGTCCGCTCACTTTGTGTGGAACCCATTTAACAACGTTTTGAATCATTCTCATGGCTCTCAGATGCTCAAAAACAATTTGCTGAGTGACATTTAATTCCTCTGCTATAATTTTTTGTTATTTTTTTTTGTTTGTGTATTGTCTGCATCCAATAATGTTCAGCAGTTGAACATCTTCCAAGTTTTTTTGGTCCATTTTTATGTTATTTGTCAATGACATTAAAATCACCAGTTCTCAATTGTTGAAGCCAGTGGTCACAAGTCTTGATGGTTGGAGGAAGCTCACTATAAGTTTCCACAAGAATTTGATGACTTTCTGCTTTGTTTTTCTTTGATTGAACAAAAATTCAGCGTGTGCCACAAATGCTCCTTATTGCCCTCAAACTTTGACGTGTTTACCACCAAAAGGAAGTATGCTGCTAAGCTGAAAACAAACAGATGAATATTATGACTTTTAGTGGGCTGTCTTTGGTTTTGAGATAAAAATTAATTGGCTTTGAGGACCATCTTTTGGGAGAAAAACAACATTTTAAATTTGTAAACCTGTTATATCTTCTCATCTTATTTTTGTGCACATTTCGTAAAGTGTTCTGGTGAATTATGTTCTTCTTTGAAAAGAAAAAAGTGAATACCAAATTGCCTGTATAATTGAATTTTGTGTTTGAATGGTTTTGTTTGAAATATTAGTGTTTTCTGCATCCACAAAGACTTTTCATAAATAACTAAAATAATTTTTTTTATTATTTAATGATTGTGAAGTAAGACTAGGGATATTTCCCTGTTCACATTTTTTAATGTCAACCTGTATTGTTCTTCTATATCATTTTTATTTTCTCTTTTTAATCTTATTTTAGCTTAAAAATGTATCTTTTGTCTCAGTTATGCTGGATTTCAACTTGTGTGACAAAAAGGCTGTCAAGAAATTTTACCCACAGTTTATATTCATGTTCAAGGCTGGATTTCAGGTATTGTACTGTAGCCTAAAAGCACGGTTACAAGTAATTAATACATATATTACAAAATGAAATCATTTTCTGTTCTTGGCAACATTACAATATTTCAATGTGATTGAATTGATTTTTAATTTTTACAGTAAAAATAGACTCCTTGTAGTAGACTAGTGAGTACGAAATCAGTCATCAATACTTTTGTAACAATTTTTCTATTGTTATACTTGCATTTTTAATGCAATAATGTATAACACTAACTCATCCTTTTACGAATATTTTCAGATCATATATTTATTTAATGACTTTAGTGCTTTGAGGAACTGGGTTACTACAAATAAAGTCAATTTTATATACTCCATGTCATTGATATTAATACTTCGCATTAATCAATCCAAATTTTAAGCTATACTGTTAGCCAGTTATTATGCTAATATCTATATAATATATTCTGTGATTGTGTTCAGTCGAAGTGATATGCTTTAATTTTCACCAATGAATTATTGAATTTATGAAGTTAAAGTGAAACTTCAGGTTTTTCTTTAAAAAAAGAAAAATAAATACAAATTTTAATTAAACCAGTTTTTCACTGTTTCCTTTCCAACTTATTAAGTAACAATTCATTAATCACTCTTAAAAATTGAAATGTTTCACTCTGTTAGAGTGCTGAAAAACTTTTATCGGTTAAACTATAGTCGCAACTAAGAAATTGTGGAAGCTGTGGGTGATTACAGCAAATCAAAACTATCCAAACTCTTAAAAGTAAAAATGTCATCTTCAGAAAGAAGTGAACCAAAAGAAACTTGTGCAACTTGTAAGAATTTATATCAAACATAAATCCAGCTGTTGAATCTTGTGAAAAGGTGCAAGTTCTATAATTATCACAGTCTCAGTCTCAAAGGTATCAAATTTTGACCATATTACATCTGCAACAATCACCTATAACAGCATGAGCTCGTTGGAATTTGTATATGTGATGAAACCTGATGTGTGTAGATTGGGTGTATGTGGTTTATGCAGTGAGGGGTGGTTGTATGTATGTGAGAGTGTGTGTGTTAATATTGACACCTTTGAGGATGGATGAGTTTGAATAAGTGTGAGTCAAGTCCTTGCTTCTTCCCAGACCCTCATTGAGAGAGAAAGTTGGTGACCTGGCACCGCAGCAAATTTTGGCTGCTCAGTCAGTCGTCAGCTAGCCGATTGCTGGAAATGTCTTCCTAACTTTCTGGTGAAGGGGGCCGTGCCTCCAAAAATTTAAAAAACTTCAAACTTCATTAGGTGTCTACCATCTATCAACCTCAGGTAAGTCACCTACTTTTTATCTCTTTCCTTTCCTTATTAATTGTTTTTATATATATATTTTTTGTAGCAGATCCGTCGTTCCTCCGTATTCAAGGATTTCTAAATTCCTTTAGGGCGCCAGGTATTTTTCATAAAAACACCAAAAATTGATTTTAATGGTTTTAATTCCAATCAGAGCCTGAGAAAAAATTATATCTGCAGGGCATGGTCATTCTCTCGTTGTCCCACCGACACAACCTGCTCCTTCCATCACCCCATGACGAATCTCTGCCTCTCGCCAGACCATATTGTTGGCCTGTGTTGCGTCAGTTCCTCAACAATTGCAACTCGCTAGCTGGCCTGCATTGTTCAATGTAACTTTTCATGTTACAATATATATATGTCTCTATCCATTCTAACTTGAAAACCTAATATATAGACTGAAAATGTTTGGTTGGTTGTATTCAATGTGGTGGCGGAGACGGTAAGATGCACGCCCCAGCTCTAGTGGCGGTTACAGTGCTGATTTCTTGTTCGAGTCCTGTCCACATCGAATATTTTCAGTCTTTCATCATTCTTCCATTCCCTTCTACGCTTAACATATGTATTTCTTTGTGCACGATTCCATGCCGTACATATGATTCAAAGAGCGAATTTCCTGCCTTTCTCCCAAATATTTCTATCTTTCTTTCTATCCAATGTGTGACTTATCCAATATATAATTTATATATATATTCTAAATCAGTATTTCATAATCATAGGTTCAGTATGCATGTAAAATTATTTATGATCTTACCGCTCCTGCTGACATCAGCAGATGGATGGTTCAAGAATTTTTGTTGTATTGGAAGAAGTATCCGAAGAATAAACCTGTTGGAGCAATACTGAGGTAAATTTCAATCATTATTTGATTTAACTGTTGGATGAATCTTGTTTCATGAATTTTCAATTTAGCTTAATACATTTAGTATTTTACCATTCTATATTCTTCTAATGTAAGTTAAATATATTGTAAACATATATTGTTTCGTAGCAAACATAATATTTTGTTACAGTTGCTTCAAGCATTATAGAGCTGATCTTGTCCCTGAAAATGTTCCCCAAGTGTCTCCTAAAACTGCATTTTCTTTTATGAGGCCACATGATTTATTGCATAATTTAAATGAGATTATTGGATTACAAATTACAGATCTGATTTCAGAATTCAGACACTTCGTGAGTATTTAAACCATTTATACTTTATATGTAACAACCAAAATTATAAAAAAATGTTTCTATTGTTTTAACCTTTTGTTAACATTTGTCTTTGTTACTTAAAATTAATCCCCATTGGTCTAGATTACATTGCATACAAGAAATATAAAATTACATAAAAATGTAGCATTTATTTCTATGGATAAAGTTTCAAAAGAATTAGATGATGAATAGATTTTTAAGTTAAATTATTTTTGGTAAATTACAAAGTTTCTTATGAATATGTTCACCATTAATAAACAATAAAAAATAGTTCTCATATGTATTAATTGCAAGTTTTCAAGAGTCCTTAATCGTATGTCATAAATATTCTATTCTGTGATAAGTTGTATTCAACTTAAAACCAAACTTTAATACTTTACCTACCTATTAATGTAGAATGATAATACATCTGAAATTTAAGAGTATGTGGTTTTTTTTATATATATAAGTCAGGAAATTACATTGTTATATTAATTAAAACAATTAATAGGAAAAGGACAGAGAGATAGAAAGAAGGTGACTTACCTGAGGTTCATAGATGAGAGACACCTTGTGAGGTTTAGAGTATTTGAATTTTCGGAGGCGCCACCCCCTTCATCAGAAAGTTAGGAAGACATTTCCAGTGATCGGCTAGCCGACGACTACCATCTATGAACCTCAGGTAAGTCACCTACTTTCTATCTTTCTGTCCTTTCCCTATTAATTGTGTGTGTGTATGTATGTGTATATATATATAAGTCAGGAAATGACATTGTCATGTTGATTAAAACAATTAATGGACTCAGTCGTCGGCTAGCCGACATATATATATGAACTTCGTCACATTACAAACGTTTCATTAATTTGTATATATATATATGTTTTCTTCTTCCATTCCTCTCTATCATTAACATATGCCTTTCTCTGAGCATAATTCTATGCCAAACATAGACTAAAAGCAAATTTCCCAACTTTATCCCACATTTTATATCCTTACTTACTATCCACTTTATTGAACGCATTTAATTCATTTGCTCTTCTAGAATGACTGTTTTAAGGTTACATTTTAATATTTCTTATATAAATCTGTTTAAAGATAAATATAACTTACTATGGACAATTTTGTCTTGTTACTTAGGGTAAAAAGCAGGCAGTTGAAATTATACCACCTATGCTTTATCTCAATTTCAAAAGAAATATTTCCAAGCGTAGTGGACGGCTTCGTCTGTATGAATTTGGAAGGTATGTTTTTTTTCTTCCAATTTTAATAAATTTATATTATTGATTATCTTAATAATGTAGTCGGTGACTGGGCAACAAGAAAGAAGATAGAATAAGAAGTTCTCGGGATTTCACCCAGGTTATGTCATTAGTAAAATACGACGTTTCAAAGACTAACTCTGCCATAGTTGAAATCCCAAGAAATTCTTATTCAGTCTATCCACCGGGAATTCTCTAAGAAATAGGATAAGTAGCAACAACAAAAGCAACTCAATAATGTTCACTAAACAACATCTAGACATATTACTTGAGTACAGTATTGACATGGAAATTGTACCACAAGTGACGAACTGCAAATATTTTGGGCAGCTTAAGCAGCAAACTTTGGTGGGGAAAATTAAGTGACTCAAACTACTTGAAAAGCATGGTATTCTTTACATTTTGTTCTGAGAAACTGGAAGGGCAGTGCTAAAATCGCGAATAATAGCATATTTGTCATTACTACGTCCCCTAATGGAGTACGGAGGTATCAGTATCATAAATACTGGGTAGTTACACAAAAAGGTGCAGAAACTATCTGAAATTTTTTTACCAAACTGGGATTAATGTGGATTTCAGAAAGTGGAAAAATTTTGCTGGTGGGACAAAAAAAATAGAAGGGAGTGAGCTAAGCTTCGTGTATGTTTGAAGGCATACAATGATCAAAAACCATGGCTTGGAATTTATTCAAAATTTGAAAAACCTTGCTATTTTGGAACATGGAGCTACAAATTCAAAATTAAATCTAGAAAACAGAGAACAGATGTAGACAAATTTGCATTCTTAATAGGGCAATAAGGAACAATCTACCTGCAAAATGTTCAAAGGAAGACTGGTATCAAAAAATAGATTTACATTAAACTCGAAAGCAATGTATAGGGAAAGATTTGAGGCAAAGTGATATTGTTAAAGATGTGACACAAAAATTATAAGAAAACTTGTGAAGTGCAATAGACTGTAGGACTATGAAAACTTTTCACAATTTTCACCTTTTGTTTTGTCTCCATATGGATAAAGCATTTTTCTTTTGACATATATGTTTAATTATAACTGCTACCAGACATATGCCCAATTGTAGTTCTATAACTAAATAAAAATAAATAAATTCAATATATCTTCTATAATAAATACTAAATATATTTTTCATATTGTAATGAAACAATGTCTTGTGTTAATCTGTTCTCAAATTTATAAACAATTGTATAATTCAACAAATTCTTCAGTAACTTCAATTTTGGACCTTGTGAAGCTTAAAATTCTTTTATTTGAAATATAAAAACTAATTTGATCAAATTTTCAGTGCTTTAGAGCTTGCTGCAAATCAATCTTGCATTGAGCTTCCACATAATACGCTTTCTCTGATTGCTGATGAGCGTGGTTATCTAGTATTGTCATGTGAAAATGTTGATACACAATTCCGACTTTGCAGTGAACTATATGAAATTTTGTTCAATGGTATGTATATTTATCAATTCAAATGAAATCACTTTAATTTTACTTAGGTACTAATAATGTAAATATTTTAACATACAAAGGTTTAATAATATAAGTCAGTCTTACATTTTTAGATAACTGAAGGAGAGAGATAAATTTTGATCAATCATTAAAGACGAACAAAGAAAATGTGCTGGTAGGTTAGGTTATGCAATTACTGAACAGTCTTTTTTAAAAAAATTCCATTTTTATGGTTACAATTTCATTGAATTCATTAGCACTTGGAATATGTAAATCATGTAATGGCTGAGCAGGATAGTTAAATACTAAATAGAAATTATGTTAATTTGCTTTGGTAGATAGAGGACGAATTTAGATAGGCTAAAGATGACAGAAGTCTGATGGCACGAATAGATTATCAGATTCCATGCAAATGTGGCTTCCAGTATGGCAGTCAAACTATGCACAAGCACAGTGTCCATGTTGAGGCTCCTCCAATCAACCATTATAATATATCTTCTGGAAACAAAATTCAATTTCATAGAACTAGAATGTTTAAGCATGCTGTGGATAATGTAATCTTGGGGCCATTAGCAACCTCATTTCCAACTCACAGATGCTTGGGCATTGGTTATTTACCCTTTCTTTCCTAATGACATCAGATTTTTTTATATCATTTTTCAATGTTAGCTAATTATATTTGTGTTTCACTAACTTTATTTTTAATACTTATGGAATTTTTTATGGAGAATTGATAGTCATGATAATATTTATTTTCTTAATCTATTTTGTCACTTAAATCACTTATTTTCTGTGTTTCGAAAGTGTCATTTAATGGAAAACAAAAAAGTGAAGATATTAGTAATTGCAGTGTCATAAGGAACCATCATGGACAGAAAATGTGCTGGAAGCTGTGCATTCTTCTCTGTTTATTTGTACATTTGAGAAATTTGAAGTCTCTGTGAGACTGATGATGCTGGACACATTACACTTAACATATGAAAGGGAAAACTGTTATGTGTTATGTGAATTAATCACAATAAGAACTACAAAGGCACCATCATACCAGTAGCCTGCTGTTGATATTGGTTGCTCAATTCAGTTGTTTTGGACTTTTAATTGCAAATTAGCAAATTATATCAGAAATTTCTCATTTCAGCTTTAGTTTTCGACGAAAAAGCCCCCACGTATCTCAGTCAGAAATGCATATCTAGAACTGAAATTTTGCATATGTTCATGTAAGGCTTCAGAGTACAAACTGTCTAAATTTTATCAAAATCGGAAATGGTCATGCTGGAATCGTTCCTGAAATCAGGACACTTGACATGGAATGACCCTATTGTACAACTGAAAGCCAGGGGAAACTACAGCTGTGTCTTTCATTTCCCATGGACATACACTGATAAAAATATTTCAATGCGATGGAGGTAAAATAGTCCTCCATTTGAATCTACTCCGGAGATGTCATCAAAAAGAGTGTGGAATGTCCAAGGTTTAAAACATGCTGGTAGATTAGAGAATTTGAAAAGGGAAATTGAAAAGTTAAAAAAAAAATAATAGAAACTAGTGAAGAGGAAGAGCAAGATATTTGGTTGGATGAATGCAATGCATAAAAGGCTGTGCAACGAATAAGTTATTATGAACAATATAGTGAAAGGTTAGTTACTATAACGTTATATACAAAATCACGGCCAACAACAATAATACAAGTCTATATGCCCACAAGTGCCAGAGGAGGAAGAGATTGATAAAATCTATGAAGGCAGCTGCTGCTTGTGTGCAGTGGACACTGAAACACAGGCTAAATGCCATGCATAGTATCTGGAAAAATTTAAAAAATGTAATAATTGTATTTCAGAACTGCATGATTGGCTGGAGTGATAGCCTACCACTTTGTGTCAGAAAAGTTATATTTCAATGATATATGTATTTATTTTTGTAATATGTCTAGTATTAAGTATATAAATTTTTATAGATGAAAGGCCCCTATGAAGCTGAGTCCCGTTCATTAATTTATGACTTGATAATTATTTTTTTATTAAAAAAAAACTACATTTATGAGGCTCAAGACATGCATTTCCTGTGCCTCTTTGAAAGTTAGCCACTGTGACCATGGGCCAGAGATAAGAAGCAAAAAAGCAGACTTATTTCCTAACCACTAGCAGAAGGATTCAGATCCAATTAAGGGAAGATGGATCACACTGTGATTAATGTTTGCAACGTAAGATCAGAAAATATCGCACTATTAACCCAAAGACAAGTAGCTAATGAAATAAAAATTAATCTGAACCATAAGAAAGCACCAATATTTAATCTAATTACGTGAAAGATTTTAAAGCATCTTTCCAGGAAGGGTATAGTGATGCACGCCTTCCTATTTAATGCAACATTCAGATTAAAACATGTCCCTACAAGTTTGAAAAAAGTGGAAGTTATTATACAGTTCTAGCCAGGAAAAAGCATAGTAATGCTAAATAAGTTCTAAATTATTTGAGAAACTACTATTCTCAAGTCTAACAGTGCTGAAAAGAGGATTTATGGTGCGGTGAGGACATTGTATATAATTTATAAGTTGTGTTTCAAAAGAACCCCTGCCTATGTTTTTTATTTACCTCCAAAATACAGAAAATAATAAAGAAATATACAGTGTTGAACAACTCCAAAATTGTGTAGTTCAGTTTGAAGCACCACATTCTGAAAAAGAAGTTCCACGTTGTGAGAAGTGTCAAGAGATATGGCCATATAAATAATTACTGTCACCAACCCTATAGATGTGTCAAATGTACAGAACACCGTACAACAAAAGACTGTCCAAGAAAAGTTAGAAATAATGAAGTAAAGTGCATGAACTACCATGGTAACCATCCTGCTAATTGTGGAAGGTGTGTGCAGAAGCTTTGTGTCCAAAGGTTAATAAAGTCCCAATGAGAATGGTTCAACCCTACAAGCAGCAAAAAATTCCCAGTATGCTCATAACATTAACATAGTTCAAGGTGCTCAAGAAAATGTACCTCAATACAAAACGGAATTTTATGAATTACAAATCATGATGCAGAAATTAACAGACCACTATTAAACATATTAACCAGTCTTCACTAAATTGGTTTAAATGGAAGAAATATTCAAAATTGCTGTATGGAATGCCAATGGCTTGGAACAAATTATTGTGCTAAATACCAAACCAGGCTTTTTGTGCATCTAAATAATCTAGCAGTCAACCTCCTAGACGATAGTGCTATGCCAAGAAGACTGAAGCATTTTAAATCCTCCAACCTGTCCATAAGATTTTATTAGTCATATCTTCTGTATTTTCAAAAAGTAACATACCATTTACTTATTGTTTGATTGTAACAGATTGTAAATTGATTATAGATTTTTAAAAATGTGAGAAAAGAGGCAATGTATATTGTCTCATAGGGAGAACATTTTTCTAAAAATAACAAATTCAAGTCAAAGGAAGTAGAAATGCTTCAATTGAGGCTCAGGTAAAGAGCGTATAGCTAATGTAGAAGAAAGATAAGAATGGAAAAATGTCGACTGGGCCCAGGGCTCGAACCCAGGACCTCCTGCTTTCCGAGTTTTCACTCTACCATTTTGCTGGTCCGAATCGACGTCCTGAGGACAGATTCAATATCCCTCCACTCCTGTAAACCAAGATAGGCTCACCTGCAATTTACTAATCACATTCTTCACAACCTAATTTCTAGGAATTCAGTGGTAGAATGCCCATCTGGACAGTGGGAGGTCCTGAGGTTGAGTCCTGGACCCAGTTGTCATTTTTTAACATTCTTGTCTTCTTCTATATCAATTATCAGAAATAATATGTAAGAAAAAGTTTTCAAAGAATTTTTGGGCTCAACTAACTGTGGACAAGGTTTATAATAATAAAGAGGGTTGCGCATTGTTTATATTTCCTTATCAGAAGTTGACCTACACTGACCTCTTAATTTAAAATAGTATTTCTTCCAATTTTTGCAGCTACTTCCACTAATGCTAATGCTAATATTTCTCTGTATCACTAATCATAGTCAGGATTAGTGAACAAATATCACACAAGTCCCATAAATGTTGTTGCTGAAATCTTCTTAGTATAACTCAGGTGTAATGTGTTGGCATATTGCGTGCTACCATACTTGAATATAATAAATTCTTATCTTGGCAAATATTGTTGGAATACACTGTATGTGCACAGTTAAAGCAAAGGACTGTAGTAAGTTATGAGTTACGAAAATTGTTTTAATAACAAATATTGTATATGTACAAGTTTCAATTTCCATTGATTTCAAACTAAAATTCTCACTTTGTGTACAACATTTATGACATATATATTGCATTCATTTCAGCATTTATCACTGACGACCCCCTGTATGACTTGGAAAACAAAAGGAAACTATTGAGAGCAGTTATAAGTTTTCTAGAATTTATGCAGATTCCAATGTCAGTTGTTTCTACATTTTTAGTTAAATACCTTCAAATATGGGATGGTACATCTTATGCAGAAGAAGTTCTACATCTCTTACCATGGCTGTCCTTTGTTACAAATAAAGGTAATTAATTTATTATGGTTTTAGTCAATGAAAAACTTTCTGGAGAGGGATGGGAGGGAGGTTGAAGAGACATTTCATCTTAATTTTTAGTGTAGAACTTTCCTTATTCTATTCCTAAACAATTTCCCAATCTTTTGATAGGTTATTAATAGACTTTCAGTAGAAATAACTCTATATAATTTAAAAGGAATTGTATGTGTGTGCCCTGGCTTAATGTACCATTCCTCAATAAACTCTACTGTGAGTTATAATGTTCGTATTACATTTATTGACTACCTTGAAATTTTTGTGTATTATAGTTCATCCTCAGAGAAAGTTTCCGTCAATCTTTTGAAGATTTAGGTTTGTTCCTTCTTTCCTTTCAGACCTAGTAAGACACACAGAACTTGATAAAGTATAGATTGATTGTAGCCTGTTGTCTGAGATGATTATGTATCTATTAAGCATGAAGTTAGCATTGTTGTGGTATTCAGTTGTAAGACTGGTCTGATGCAACCCTATCTTGCTCAAGCCTTTTCGTTTCCACATAACTGGCACATAATTTAAGTATAAAATAACGTTTTATTTAATAATGATACTTTTTCATTTTTTAAAATCAATAATCGGACAATATCTTTAATTATAAATTAAAATCCACCCAATTTGTCTGCAAACAATTACAACAATTAGTCAAGAAAAAATTATGAAACGTTATGGTTGTTTTAAATTAATGTCATTATTGTTTGCTGACAAATTGGCTTGATTTCTATTTATGAAAAGTATCATTACTTAGATAAATTTTAATATTGAAGTAATGAAATTGTTTTTAATCATCTTTATTGACAGGCTACATGAGGCATAATGTATCCTGTTACAAGTTTTGTGTGTCTTTAATTTGTAATTTTACTATTAAAAGCTACCAAGAGGGTATTATCCACTGTGGTAAAAATAAATCTAAGCTACAAAGTCATCCACTGTGTTCATGAGGTGGCAACAACAACCTTCACAAAATACAATTTATAAAGTATCATTACTTAAATACAGTGTTAGTTAAATTTAATAATTATTTCACACTCAACAGATATATAATTGTTGCAGCAGAAGCCCTAAGCTGGCCAATGTGCTCTTTGGCCAAGAGATTTACGACTAATGTCATATATATATATACATATAACACACACACATTGTTTTATAATGCCACTCCTCTCTGTCTTTCCATAAATTTTCTTCAATTCCTCTTTCTTGGATTTCTTCATTTATGCCACTAATCCAACTCTTTCTGGGTCTGCCTTGTTTCCTCCTTCCTTCCGGCTTCCATTGTAGAATTTGTTTCGGTACTCTTGTTTCTGGCATCCTTTGTACATGTCCAAACCAGCTCAGTTTTTTGTCTCTTATGTCATCAATTATGTTGTGTTTCACATCCATAATTTCTCTAATTTTTGTGTTTGGTATCCTGTCCATTTGTGATCTACCTACCACCCTCCTCCAGAAATCCATTTCAATCACTGTTAACTTTTTGGTCATTTGTTCTTTTAGTGGCCAGACTTCCACACCATAAGTTATTTGTTCTCCTCCAATACACACATATTCAGTCTTTTTCGTATTCCAATCCCCATTTTGAATATTCTTCTATTAATTTGCGGGTCATGTAATTCATATCATCACAGTCTTGGGCTATCAATATTTGGTCGTCCGCAAAACATAACATGAATAAGGTGTTATCTTTTAAGGGTAGACACATTCCTTTAGTGTATGTTCAAGGTAGATTTTGAACAATGTGGGAGATAGGCAGCAGCCTTGAAAATCCTTTGGTTGTTGTGAATCCTTCTGTGACCATGTTGCCTATCTTAATTTTTGTCTTTGATTGTTTATAGAGGGTCTTTACTGTTTTTATTAGTTCGATGTTAATGTTAGTTTCTTCAAGGGCTTCCCATAGTTTTTTCAAAGGGACACTGTCATACGCCTTCTTTAGGTCAACAAAGATTAGATGTAATTCTTGTTGATATTAGTGTCACAGCGTGAAACCTTGCCGACTATGTGCTTATCACAGACTGGTCGGCAGAAAATGGGCCCCTTTCTCAGAGGTTCAACGATACATTTGATCATGCTTCTCTTGTATGTCTCATTGTAGTAAGCTTCCTAAATTTGTTTCTGTTTTTTAAATGTTATGTATTACATTTAGAAATTATCTTAAATTGTTGTTTTGCAGAACTGTAATTATAATTAAACTGTGTTTCGTGATTTAACATTGGAATCATAATGGTTTAATGCATACAAACCAAAGAGAAAATAAAAATGCTGGGCTGTACCAACTTTTTTGCTTAGAATATTACCTATAACTTCATTTTTAATGACCATCAGCATATTGTATGTATTTATTAAATCTACAAATGGGCAGATGCTCGGTGGTAGATACATAGAACTTGAACAACAATTAATAATCTGGTCATAAGGACCATATTTAACCTATAATTGAATGTATAATTATATTCAATATAAATAAATAAGTGTGGAATCATATTGTTAGAAGATGAATTTTTAAAAAGGAATAATATTGTTTTTGCCTGAAAAAAAACACTAAATATATTTCACTATAGTATATTTTTAGATATTTCGCAGCACTGATCACTTCACTACACTACACTAAACTTAGATTAAGTCTAAATTTTCTTTGTGTTAGAGGAAGTTCCCCAAACAAGATTGTTCCAGTCATTAATTGTCCTATTTAGGAATGAGTATTTTCCAACGCCTTGCTTGTAATTTAAACAAGTGATCCCTCCTCCTCCCGTTCCGAGTCAATTCTTTCATTCTTTCTCAGATTCCCTGCCAAGGTTTTTGACCTGCAAAGGCTTTGTAGAAAATGTGTAGCCTAGCTGTTTCTCTTCTTGTCTGTAGCGTATCCCAACCTAGTGGCTTTACCTTTTTGTTCCAGGTCCTATTTGTACGAATTTTGCGGCCCTTCTTTGCACCCTTTCTAAGGATTCTATTTTACCTATTCTGTACGGATCCCAGCATGCTGCACCATATTCCATAAGTGGGCATACTAATGACAAAGATGCCATGTCTTTAGATTTCGCATTCCCCATGTTGAATGTTCTCATGACAAAGTGCAAGATGTTCCACGCTTTCCTTGTAGCATAGTTTACCTGCCCCCAGCTTTCTGTTAAAATAAATGCCTGGGTATTTACAGTTTGTCTCCTCGATCACTGTTTCCCCCTCTATTTTATGTATCGAGGCATATTGAACCCGCATTTTAGTAAAACTAATCGCCTTACTTTTACTATTGTTGATTTTGATTTTATTTCGCTTAGTCCATGTACTTAGAGTATCTAAGTCAGCTGCGTCTTATTCCTCAGTTATTTCCCTATAAATCACACAGTCATCTGCAAAAAGTCGGACCTTAGAATTTATATTATTAGGCAAATCATTAATAAATATGAGAAACAATAATGTGGCAATAGCTGATACCTGGGGGACTCCAGATGTTATAGATCCGAGTTCTGAAGTTGCTTTCTCAACTTTGACTTTTTGTAGCTTATTTTTTAAGAATTCTTGTAACCAGAGAACTGCTCTTTTGTCAATCGCTGCCCATCTAACTTATGGATCAAGATGTCATGAGGAACTACATTGAAAGCCTTTGCCAAATCAATAACAATGGCGTCTATTCTACCACCCTGATTGACTTTGTCTGCTAGATCTTGAAACAAATTGATTACCTGACTTTCACACGAAAAACCCGATCAAAGTTCATGTTGGTTTTCAAAGAGCCACCCTTTAGATTCAAGTGCATCCCGAATGTATGTAGTTATTAAGCGCTCCACGATTTTGCATACTACTGAGGTTAGACTAATAGGTCGATCATTTCGTATGTCCATTTTATTTCCAGATTTAATACTGGTACAATTATTCCCATTTTCCAGTCTGTTGGCAGTGTTGAGTTATTTATGGATATATTAAACAGCCTTATTAAATACAGAATAATTGCCTCCCCACCCAGATTAATTATTTCTGTGGAGATGTCATCTGGACCCCGTGATTTTTTGTTTTTTAATTTACTAATTCTCCTCCTTACTGCCTTTGCCGTGATATGGAAGTTTTCGATTTCGGAGTCACATTTTGTTACCATGTATGTATCGTTACATTCGGTAAGCACAGAAACGAAGTACTCATTCAACACATTTGCCTTTTCTTTATTTGAAGTTAGGTCCATGCCGTCAGCTTTTAAGATGTCTAATTTTTCTCCCCCAGTCTTTATTAACATTTAAAATGTTACGTACAAATGATTCCTGTGCATTTTTCTTTTCCTTAACAATTTCAAGGATTTCCGGCCACTTTGTAAAATGGCAGGTTTTTTGAAGTACATCAGACATTGGGCATTAGAAGTGGCTGGCCAATTCATGAAGTGGCATGACTTCGGACTTTGACTGAACATAATCACCAAACTTGGCAAGCTACAAGAGGGCATAATGTTACCTGTTGTAAGTCCTGTGTCTTTAGGGTGGTACACATTTTGGCCAGAAGTGGGGTGGTAAGGAAGGAACATAAATCTTCAAAAGATCAACAGAAAACTTTTCTGGTGTCAGCAGTACAAAACATCATAATTTCAAAGCAATCAAATGTATTGTACCAGAACACTTATGGGACGAACATAATAAGTTCCAGTGTAGTTGGTGCACAATAGTTGTTCAGGTCAAGAGGCCAAGGGAATGCCAAGGATGTCTGTAAGGGCTAACTTCCTTCTATTGGTTTCTCCTAAAGTTGTGATGACCTTTCTCAGTTTGGAGGTTGTATATGCTTCTGGTCACAAACCTCGGGCAGAGTTGTCCAATTAGCCAGCTGCTTTCCCCTCTTTGCTTTCAATCTGGTCAATGCATGTTGCGTCCTCACAACAAACATTGCCTCCCATTATTATAAAGGCATCAGAGTAGTAGCAAGTGCCCACCCTACTTGTTGCATCATATTTAGAAGAATCACTGGCTATATTCCTTAAACTGAAACCCTCAGATACCTGCTCTACTTTCCACTTCCCCATGTCCATCCCTTACTACAACAGGGGAAAACCACCAAAGTGCATAACAGTCAGGTAGCCTGTCTTTGTAAAGAAAAAACATAGATTTCCTTTCATTCATATAGATTAGCATGCTTCATATGTCACTTCAGTTATAAAAGTAAGACATGTTATATCTAGCTAGTATTATTGATTGATATAAATAAATATTTTAATAAATTTTCAGATTATTTGTTAACTTTTAAACCTGCCATGGAATCTTTATTTCTAACAATCTCTGTGGAGAAAAAGTGCAGTCTAGTTTCAGCAATGGGAAACTTTATAATCAATTTGGTGAGTACATTAATTATTTATCACAACTTAATTTTGTATTTTATCGTTACTTTCATTTTAAATTACTACAGAAAATATAAAAATGTTTGTATTAGATGAAGAATAACAGACATGTAAGTGTCTAATGTTGTTGTGGTTTTCAGTCATAAGACTGGTCTGATGCAACCCTCCATGCTAACCTATCTTGCTCAAGCTCCACATAACTAGAACAACCCACATCCTCTAATCTTCTTAGCATATTCCATCATTTTCCTCCCTCTTCTGTTCTTACCCCACACACTTCCCTCTAATGCTAATTTTACAAGCCCCTCGTTACTTAAAACATGGCCTATTAATCTATCCCTTCTCTTCGGCAGCGTTCTCCATATTGTTCGCTCTTTCCCTATTCTGTTAAGTACTTCCATCAGATTTTCAGTATTCACCTATAACACCACTTTTCAAAGGCTTCTGTTCTTTTCTTTCCCCAACTCCTATCGTCCACGTTTCGCACCCATATAACGCCACGCTCCATACGAACAGTTTCAGAAACAATTTCCTAATATTCACACTTATTTTACCAGTAAGTAAATTCCTCTTTTTCGCAAAAGCCTTCCTTGCCTGTGCTATTCTACTCTTTATGTCTACTATACTTCTACCATCCCTAGTTTTTATACTTCCCAAGTGGCTCAATTGCTTAACTTCCATAAAAATGTCCCTTCCCAATCTAACACCCCTTGTTATTGCACTGTTTCCCATACTACACTCCATTACCTTGGTTTTCCCCCTATTAATCCTGATATTTAGCTCTTTCTCCAGGACCACGTTCATTGATTATTGTTTCCAAGTATTCTTCTCACTCCCCTAATACCACAATATCATCAGCAAACCTGAGGGTTTTTATTTCTCCTTGCAGTATGATTCCTTTTCCATATCCCATTTTAACTTGCTTCATTGTCTGTTCTATATATAAGTTAAACAGAATGGGTGACAGACTGCATCCTTGTCTTACTCCTTTCTGCTTTCTTTTCTTGGTCCTCAATTGTAATTATAGCTGACTGCCTCCTGTAGATGTTATGGATAAGCCTTCTTTCTGGATATTTTATTCTTGTGCTCTTCAAAATCCTTAATAGTGTCTCCCAGTTCACATTATCAAATGCCATGAATGTAGGCTAGTTTTTTTTTATCACATTCTATTTGATGTTCCATCCACCTATATACTATTTTCGTTAATATTTTGCATGCATGAGATACTAAACTAATTGTCCTGTGCTTCGCATCTTTCAGCCCCTGTCTTTTTTGGTATGGGTATAATTGTTTTTACTAAAATCTTCTCGTATTCTTCATGTTTCATAGATTTTGAAAACTATCCTGAACAACCATGATATTTCTTCTTTGCTAGGTGATCTCATCAACTCCGCTCGAATGTTGTCAATTCCTGGCGCTTTACAATTTCTCAGGTCTGTCAGCCATGGCCCTATCAAACTCTGACCTTAAAATATTGTCCCCCAACTCTTCATCTACCTCCTCCTCCTCTTCTATTACTGACTGATCTAGATTGCCACCACGATACAGCTCTTCTAGATATTCCTTCCATCTTCTGCCTTTTCTTCTTTATCCATAATTTTATCCCATCTGCTCTCCAGATGTTCTTCCCGTCTCTGAATGTGTATTTTCCCATTCACTGTGAAATCTTCAATCACTTTGCATTTCTCTTGTAGCCAAGCCTCTTTGGCCCAATCCACAAGAAATCCTGCATCTTTATGTTTTTAACTATAAGAGAGATGATAAGATGTTCTGCAAGAACTTGTGTATAATTAGTGACCTAATACTGCTACTGTGCACACTTTCCAAAAATACTTCATTGAAGAAGTTAAGTAAGGAGTACAAGAAGTAAAAAAAAAGTCATATATTTTAATAATGGAACTAGTTGGTGGTACCACAGAATGAGCAGTGACCAAGGTAAAGTTTCAGCAACTACGTGGCAATCAAATTTTTATAACTTATGAAATGTTCAGGTTTTCTGTTGAATAGGCATTGAGTTAACCAAAAACAATCTTCATAATAAAATTATTATTTCTATGGAAAGCTTTCAACTATCTTGGCATTTTCAACCCTTAAACAAGATTATGAACAATAATTAATATAGATGTTCCTTTCTCTTGCCCAAATGCTTAAAATTCTATACTAATTGCGTTGTAGGAAACTCTATGAAAGTAATTGACCTCGATAAATATTTATTTGCTTCTAGTGTCCATTTTTCTATATCTTAAATTTTTGTCTCCTCCAACCCCGTCCCCTGTGTTTGGTAGTTGTTATTTATCATCACAATTGTGTTTTTCATCATTAAGAAAGTGTGAACAGATCAGATTTGCCATCATTTAATGATGGTGCATGGAACTTTATTTTATCCCATCCCACATCTCTGCAAGGGGGTAAACTGCTAATTGAATCACATAGTAGGTGTTGGAATATAACTCAGCAACTCATATTACACGGATTTTGACACCAAACTCACTATTTTTCTTGTTATTTTCACGTGACGCCTCACTACATCCACCCCTCTCCCTTGCTGAAAGGGATTGAGATTAAACACAAATTGGTTAGTAAATGCAGCATTAAGGTAACTGATCTCAACACAAATATTAGACTTTTTTATGTATTTAAAAAATTCCATTCTCTCCACCCCTGTGCTAGGGGTGGTAGTCGTGCCTCATCAGCACTTTGTTTGGTTTTGTATCACAAAGAACATAAGAACAGTAATTTATCGAAATTCTTCATCCATTAAATTTAAAACAAAAGTTTAGTTTAGCTCTTCCACCCCCCAGTTAAGGGATAAAGTTTTATTTCAATCACATATTAAAGGTCACGATGTAACACAGCGACTCACATTACACTGGTTTCAACACCAGACTGAATAGTTTCCTTGTTATTTTCATGACTTATTTTCACCCCACCCCTCACATGCTGGAATGGTTTGAAATTTTACAAAAATATTGTCTAGGTAACACTATAAAAGAAATTGACCAAGAATTTTTTACTACTTAGATATTACATATTAAAAATAATTACCAATTCCACCCCCCTCCCCCTAGGGGTGGTCAAAGTGTTTGGTTTTGGGTTGTGATGAACATTGAAACAAAATCTTGTCAAAATTGTTCTTTCCTTTAAATATATTATGCAGAAGTATGTTTTATCCTGTCCCATCCCCCTCTTAGGGGATGAACTGCAGTTAAAATTACATACTAAATGTCAGAATATAACTCAAAGACTCCCATAGCAGCAATTTGGATACCAAACCTGATTGTATTATTTTTATTTTCATATCATGCCCATTACTGCCCCACCCCTATGAATACTCCCTGAATGGGAGTTGAAATTATATGCAAACAAATTTAGAAAATTCGCAAATCAAATTCTAGTCCAAGCAGAAGGTTATTGGAACAGCATTACAACAGAAGCTGTCCACATCAGGACTCATGACAACCTGTTCAACCGAGACACTGGTTTTCAATTGAGCAGGGCATGTGACCCGACCCGAGAACTATTTCTGCAGCAACTACGCCAGGAAAGCCTTCGTTCAGCTAATAAATTAATTGGCCCAAAAGTATATATTTGAAGGAAATAACAGCAGATAATTGATATTTAAAAATTTACAATTGTTTTCTGGTTATTTTTACACGATGCTCCACCCCCACCTCTAAGAATACTCCCCTTCAATTATGGATGGGGTTGAAATTACATGCTGACAGTATCAGATGATACACACTCAAATTAATTAATCCAGAAATGTGTTTATATAATGGAAGTCATATTTGTTCTTGCTTATATAAATATTTCCCTAGGGGTAGTAGCCGAGTCTTACCCCGACAATTCTGATTTCCAGGTTGCAGAGGACACTTGTACCAAAATCGGTCGAAATTGTTTGACTTGTTTAGATTTTTATACAGAACATACATAATACACACACAGGCAATTTTTTCATAGATTACATGTATACACACCCATTTAAAATTGTGTATATATTAAACACTCAATGTAGACAATGTCTTGTCAGTATCAAATACCAACTTTAAACAGTAGAGACAAAGTCGATAAAATCTAAATTACATCCATCTTCATTTTATTAATGTACAATTCATTAAAATCTATATATAAAACTTAAGAACTAAGAAACCTATATACAATAAAACCTTATAAGGCAACAATTACATTTGTTATAAAACATTTGAATTATAATTTGATTATAATTTCTGCATATTGTCTTTCAATATCATAACCTTCATTCCTATAGTTAATGATGTTATCTCTCTTTAAATTTATGTGGATGGCCTCTGTAATTCTTAATTTATTCTGGAGTCATTTTTATGTACTATAGTAATCTTCTCAAAATTGAAATTATGGTTAAGAGTTTTGATATGAGCAGAAAATGCAGTGTTAACTTTAGATTTCAGTTTTAAACTTAATTTATGGTCACAAATCCTGGTTTTTAAATCTGTTATTGTGTATCCAATTTATGCTTTGTCACAATTCGAACAATTATTTTTATAAACTATATCTTAATCAGAAATGAAATTAGTTATGTCCTTACTTTTTGTTAGTAAATTGTGAATGTCATTAATTTCTATGTGAAAGTGACTTCAGTAATATTATTTTCCATAAGATATCAATAATTTTATTTCTTAGTCTGTTAATGTAGGCTAATTTTAAAATTATTTTATTCTGTCTTACTACAGCTGTGTAGTCCCATCAGGTTTGTATTGGTGATGTTTAATTTTGATTTATTATAATTATGGCCAATATTGTTATCTACGCTGAATGTTTTTTTAAAAAAAATTGTTTGTTTCTGATGGTGATTTAAGTTTTGTGGATTAGTTATTTTTGTACTTATTATATCACTTTCAATATTAAGTATTTCTTTGAGATCTTAATTTTAAAAGTTTTTGAAACAGCTTTTATTCATTAATGTTTTAAAACTTTTGTTTATCTGATTTAACCTTATGTTTCTGATATACACAATTCTATGTTCTGTATGTAAGAGTGTTAATAATTTTCTCCAAACTTAATTAAGTCTACAAATTTAAAACTATACTTTTTTAATGTTGTAATGTTTGCATTGTACAGGTAGTCAGAAGTAAATCACAAAGGCGTCGTTTATTCGGTGGTTTGGTGGAGAATTTTGACCGAGCGGTAGTTGTGAGTAATGTTGTGAGCTTCATTTTCGATTTGTGTGCTAATCAAATGTTTCAAGAAGATGATCAATACCTCTTGCATGCAAGTTTGGATCTCTTTGATTTGGTGAGCAATTTTAATGATATTATCTAAATTGCACAGAAAAAAATTAATTTAATTTTAGTATTACAATACGTCGTATTTATATTTTGCAGCATGAGTGCCTCACTCGAGAGATAAATATATTATATATTTTTTAACTACTTGCTATCTATTGTTACTTTAAAAAAAGTTCATTTATTTTACAAACAATTTTGCCCTGAACAGACCAAATAGATGGATCAAGTATCTTATTCTTGTAAATGAAATTCATTGCTTTATGTAAAATAAGCTCAAATTCACGTGTATGTATGTTCCATGAACAGTTCTTAACATGTGTAGCAATTTTGACAATTTTGTGCACACAATTTTCACAATCTGGAAATCAGCACTGTTGGGGTAAGAGACAAGTACCACCCCTTGGGGCAAAGATGGAGGTGCAGAAATTTTTAAATATCCAAAATCCGCTTATATTTACATTGCGTAAATAGTTTGTGGTGTCAATGACTTTGACAGTGTTTTCCCCTAAACTATTTCAGGTGCTAAACATACACAGTATACAGTAGTCTTAAAGGTGTTGAAACAGATACAAAATGTGTAGCTCATGTTCCTCAGAACTTTTGGAAATGACAAAAACTTGATCCAGAGACCATAATCTATTTAAAAAAGGACTCCGAAAGATCAAAGGGTGTTGTTTTTTCTGTCTTTGAGACATTGTCAGGATGTACACGAATTTGGTTTTATTCCCTAATGAAGTCTATGTGGAGTAGGCAGCACTCTGAAAGTTGAAAAGTGTAGTAGTAGTAACTGGGTAATGACAGGAATGGAACAGGCATTTAGAGCTTTATAATTTCCATGTAGCCTCCAGCCATCTCGTTTCTTGGAAAGGCTGAGTTGTACCCTCCAGCAGCGTTGCATCTAAAACTGATTTTGAGGCAATCCATATCAAAATGACATAAACAACCGTATAATATAATTACTTGCTTACGACAAAAAGAGGGGTCCAGCTGGGTAGTTCACTAGCTCGCCACCACTAATGGTTGCAGTTGATGTTTTCCTCCCATCCACAAGAACAGTGCAGTATGCATTTCCTGGCCTCCTCCCTAAAGCGACAGTGGTGCCAGTAGTAGGTTCCTCGTGAGTGTGAGTTGCTGGAGCTTGAAAACTGGTGATACTGTGTACTGATAGATGTTACTTGACACCCCAGTTGATCTAGATGCATGGTGTCATAGTCACAGCCAAAGACATATATAAACAACATAGACTGGACAAGGCGCCGCCATATTTGAAGCAAATTGAAGGCTCGGGCGCCATTTTTTGAAGGGTAAGGGTGGGCGTGTCCTGTCGTCTGCTGGCATTGAATTGAGGTGGACTAACGAATACGTGCAGGAAGCGTATCTCGTAAATCAAGATTTAAAAACTATATATACATATGTATTAAAGTTACAAATGAGCGGAAACCAGCTAGAAAGTGTTTCATTACATATAATATATATAACACCACTTAAAAATGGTAAATTATTTCTGTAATGTCACACAAGGAAAGTGCCGAAATTAAAGTTAACACGGATAGGGCTCATTAACATCATCTCAATGCTAAATACAACATGTAAACATTGACAGTTAACTTTATAATAGTTAATTTATCATTTTTGTTTTAAATCAGTCATTTCTGATATTAATGCCGAATTATTAGATGAGATATGAAGCATCAGTCTATAATAAAGATTACTCCCAATATCTAAAATTTTAATTTTTTTACAATCATACAATTGTACGTTGTACAAGTAACATCTAAATGCATCTAGACTGACATTAAATATAGTTGAAAGTTGATAGGGATCAAGGTTAAACGAAATAAAACACATTCATTAATCACAGTACAGAGAACTGTTTTCATAAAAAGAGAGCTGGCTTGCATTCTAGAGCACCACGAAGATCAGAAATTTGGTAAATATTGAAGTTACAAACACGTGCTGTCAAAAGTGAAAATATGATGATATTTACTTAAAATACGATATTCCAGCTGTTTTTGAACTGCGATTAGTACAATTGTACGCTGAACACGCATTTGGCATGATTTCGGATGAAAAACAATATATTTTAATCACAAAAATACACGATTATTCAACCTCAGTCATATAAACACAGTACATAGGTCAAAGTTCTTGACCGTAGACATTGTGATTGTCCCTGTTGCTAGTTGCTGCCACCCAGGGCGCTGTAACAGCCTCGTAGCCTCTCTATGATGTTTATATATCTCTTTGGTCACAGCCACAAAGAGAGCAACACTTCCTACTCTGCATAGTGGTTGCGTCATTTCATGTATTTGGCCCTCCAACCAAAAGACTGTGCCAGTTTGGTATGCTATGATGACATGGATGTAATCCAATAATCAACTCGGTCATATGCTCCATGAAAAATCACTGGAGATATCAGAAGTTTAAGCCTTAAAACATCAGATAAACTGGGAAGGTTTCTGGGTGACCAATTCCTCCTAAGTGAGTAATTGTTTTATTTGATTTTCACTTATTACAGACAGTCTACACACAATTTCTTTCTTATGTAAGGTTGTACAGAGATTAAATAATTAATTTTTTATTTCTACAATATAATAGCAGTTCAACTGAGAAACAATGTAGTTTAATTTTGTTAGTTTGTAAAACATGGGGCAAAATACAGAGTCAAATGATCTGGCCAGAAAGGAAGAGCCCTTGTCAGCTGTGAGGATGACAATATTCGTATTGTTTTTGAGGTTGTAGAGTGTTAGGAGTTTGGCACATGTTTTGGTTGTCTTGCAGTCACGGCAGAGTCATGATCCTCTACATAGTAACATCCTTCTTCCTCCCATAATTGCACAATTATATGTGTAACCCAGTGTTGATTTGCAGTCCTCTGCCCTTACCTTCCTTGAAAGAGAAAGTTCTTTGCATGGTGGGATGTATTGTTTACCAGTGTAGCAATTTATACTATTAATGGCTGGCCTCCTGACACCAATAATTTTAAGAATACAACCTATAATGGTGATAATCATCTTTAAATTTCAGATAAGGTACTACCTTTCTCTTTCCTTATCCATTGTGTTAAATATTTTTACATTGTCATAACCTTGTATGTGTGTGAATATACATACATATAATTTATTTAATGAGGGCAGGAAAGAGAGACAGAAAGCTAATGACTTACCCGAAGTTCACAGATGGCAGGCACTATGTAGAGCTTTGGACTCTTGAATTTTCGGAAGTACCATCCCCTTCATCAGAAGTTTAGAAAACATTTCGAGTAATGGTCAGTCGACAGCTGGTACATGAGGGTATGCGGTGATATGTGGTTGTACATGTGCGTTAGTAGGCACATGTAAAACTCCTTTGAGGATGGATGTGTTAGCATGTTGTTGTTGTTGTGGTATTTAGTCCTAAGACTGGTCTGATGCAACCCTCCATGCAAACCTATCTTGTGCAAGTCTTTTCATTTCCTTAAATCTCACACAACCCACATCCTCCCTAATCTGCTCTGTGTATTCCACCCTTGCCTCCCTCTTCTGTTCTTACCGCACATACTTCCCTCTAATGCTAATTTTACAAGACCCTCATGTCTTAAAACATGGCCTATTAGTCAATGTCCTCCATATTGTTCGCTCTTTCCCTATTCTGTTAAGTACTTCCATCAGATTTTCAGTATTCACCTATAACACCATTTTTCAAAGGCTTCTGTTCTTTTCTTTCCCCAACTCCTATCGTCCACGTTTCGCACCCATATAACGCCACGCTCCATACGAACAGTTTCAGAAACAATTTCCTAATATTCACACTTATTTTACCAGTAAGTAAATTCCTCTTTTTCGCAAAAGCCTTCCTTGCCTGTGCTATCCTACTCTTTATGTCTACTATACTTCTACCATCCCTAGTTTTTATACTTCCCAAGTGGCAAAATCCCCTAACTTCCGTCAAAATATTCCTTCCCAATGTAACAGCCTTTGTTATTCTACTGTTTCTCATACTACACTCCATTACCTCGGTTTTCCCTCTATTAATCCTCATTTTAAACTCATTCTCCAGGACCACATTCATGCCATGTCTATAAACATGGGGGCACCCATCAATTCTTTGCCTCTTCCTTGACCCTCATTGAGGGAGAAAGTTGGTGGCCAGCCACACAGCAATTTTTGACTTCTCAGTTGATGGCTGGCCATTACTAGAAATGTTTTCCTAACCTTCTGATGAAGGTGACAGTGCTTCCGAAAATTCAAGTGGCCGAAACCCTACATAGTGCCTGTCATTTGTGAAGTTCAGTTACGTCACCGCTGTATGTTTCTTTTCCCTGCCCTTATTAATTGTTTTAATATATATTCAGTAAAAATATGATAGTAATATCTAAAATTAAATCTTTCAGGTCTGCACTTTATCAGAGACAAATCATATACCATTAAATATTCCTCTTCCAGCCTCAATAGCGTACAGAGCACTTTTATCCAAAGAAGCCACAAGTTTGACAAGACTTTGTTCAACATTTTTAAGGTATGTATATTAATTAATATGTGAATGTTGACAATGTTATTTCAAAATATAAATTGCTTTAGCTAAAGGTATACTAGTTAAATAAAGGAGCCAAATTAAGACAAACCTTATTTAGAAAATAAACACACAACAATAATTTTAGAAACATCGTTAGCCATTTATTATATCGCTTACATTATACTGTACTTTGACTTCAATTTTCAGTATTGTTGCTTGATGCTTACAGTACAGAATTTTTGTTTCAGTCAATTTGACGAACCTTGGTGTTCATTATTTCTCTTACAAATATTTTGGAGTGTGAAGAAACGTTTTTTATTGATTACAATTACTTCTTAATTTGAAGTTAAATTATTTTTTAAATACTTTTCAGTGTATACCACTTAGTAATTTTGTATACATTGATACAGTCTGGCTACTCTCAACATATCCTCAGTATGGGATAGAGAGCAACTTACCTACCTTAAATTGATAGTTTGCGTTACCAGTGATAACATGTCAAATTTTCTATGGTTTGCGATCACTTCTCCAGGACAAAACTTAGCGTTGTAGCAGCCAGCCACAGTGTTGAATATCCTAGGACACCTGTCAGGTCACTTAATTGTGACTGGCTACTACTTACTTAATAGGATTTCTGCTTTGCTGGATAAATACCTCCAACCGATAGAGGAAAAACTATCTTCCTTCGTGCAAAACATTTCCTCTGTCGTGTCCATGAACTTCCAAAACAACTCCTATGTGACAACCATAACTGGTTACCATAGATGTATACTTACATCTTCCATCTTCTTACCAAAGACTGAGTGCTATTTGATTTTATGCAAAATGTAAACACCAAATTTCCCATAAATTCACTTAGAACTAACCCCCACCCAAATGCAAGCTCCCCTAAACTGTATGGGAGAGAGCGTTCGGTGTTTTCTGGATGGCAAGAAAGCAGTCGTAGCATCAAGCTGTATCTCGTTTAAACATTATTATTTCTCTCCTTTTAGAAATTTTGTAATCTTTTTATTACTGTAGAGGCATATGCGCT
The DNA here is from genome assembly GCA_034510155.1 of Eucriotettix oculatus. Taxonomy (NCBI): domain Eukaryota; kingdom Metazoa; phylum Arthropoda; class Insecta; order Orthoptera; family Tetrigidae; genus Eucriotettix; species Eucriotettix oculatus. The sequence goes on along the minus strand of CM067377.1, from coordinate 213,940,628 downwards.
TACTTCATTCCAGGTATTAGGTGAAAGCAGCATATTGCGTACCAAATTATCTGGTGTTTTTGATGTACCAATATCACTTTCTAATTCTCGTTTCTTATATGAAAATCTCGAGCAACAGAAAAACACGTGTTCTGGTGTCTCATTAAGTCCACATTCAAGGCATGCAGATGAATTATCTATGGCAAACCTGTAGAAGTCTGCCCTGAAGCAGCCTGTAGTGGTGATTTAACTGAAGGTGTGTGTCAATGTCCTGGAATGTGATGTCGGTGGGGATGTAGTTTCAAGTGAACTTAACCAGGAATTTTGTTTCAAGGTTGTATAGAAAGTTGGGTTTCAGCTCAGAAAAGCTTGGGATCCTCTATTCACAACCGTATAACGCCAGAAAACCTGCCCTAATGACAAACACGCTTCAGAAAAAATGAGGAAGTGGACCAATGAGAACCCAGGAGAGGGGAGCGTGCGGTCCCGTATAAGTACGGTTGTCAAGGTCTCGGCACCACAGTCTACCTGATGACGATGGCGGAGCTTGCTGTTGAAACGTTGTGGAACCAACAAACTTAACCCAGACTGGAACCGGGAAAGCCTTCGCTCTCCATTATAAGGTGTTTAACTCATTTTCTCACAGCAAATCTTGTACCCTGCACATAGTAGTATGTGAGCTGTAAAAAATCACATATTGTCAAAACTGCCACGTCCAGTCTACCTCATTGCCTGCAGTGCACATACATCAATATTGTTTTGATCTAGCTATTGCAGTAGCATGAAAAGTGCTCTGCTTCTGTATAAATATAAAAAAAAAATCCAGCTTCAATTTTCAAACTCAAGTTACATTCCAAAAAGCAGTCTTATTAGTTTGTTCATTAGATTTTGGAACAGCTTTTTTTTATGGGGTGGAGTTGTTAGTCTTACAACCGACTCTCAACCTGGAGAACCACTGTATCCCATTTTGTCTAGATCATTACCTTTGACCAGTCTGGCTTAAGAGGCCCTACCAGAAGCTATATTACCACCACATTGGCCTAATAAGTCCCACCTTTACAATTGGTGGGGAATTTCTGATCATGCCTCAAATATGTTTTTCACGTGGTTCGTAATGAAGTAGTATTTCTTGATAAATAAAGTACACGATTATAATTAGACATATATTAATTTATTTTAGTCCATGGTACTAACACATATTACAGACACTTCAACACACCGCAGCATACAGAACCTTACTACTGAGAAATGGGACCATTACAAAAAAGGCGCGTCACCAAAGTGATGCCATATTTACATATAGCATCGAAGATAAATAGAATAGAATTATTATGTAAACAACAGTATTTGTGTTGTATAATGTTAGGTATAAGTTAAATGTTAGCCCTACGTATTGTTTGTAACAACTATATCTAAAGATTCTATATGCAGATTACCTCAAATATCTATGGAAAGTGACACTGAACTAATTCATGGCTCAATTGATTACATGCTGGGCATGTTTAAAGACTTCTATTGGTGCTTGCTGAGTGCAGTAAGTATTATAAATTCCTGTAATTAAGGAGCATCCCATGGAGTGATGTGTGTAATATTTTATTTATTATTATTATTATTTTATATATATATATATATATATATATATATATATAACAATTAATGGGGAAAGGACAGAGAGATAGAAAGAAGATGACTTACCTGAGGTTCATAGATGGTAGACACCTTGTGAAGTTTAGAGTACTTGAATTTTTGGAGGCACGCCCCTTCATCACAAGGTGTCTACCATCTATGAACCTCAGTTTGATTAATTATGCAAGAAATAAATATATAATTAAAATGGAAGAATAAATCCATAAACAACTCCAATTTACAAACTAAAAAGATTCAAATTTATTAATATTACAAAAAAAAGTTAAATTATGTACAGAGCAAAATTTATATTTTGGGTTCTAAATATACTCTCCTTTTCCCAGGGTATTTTGAGCCAAGTGGCAGGGACACATTTTTAAAAAGAAATCAACTGTGTCTGACAATGCATATAAAAATGGGTGGGTCTCACCAGCGTCCAATTATTTAAGGCTCGGTCATCTTTATTCAGGCCATCAGCATACCAATGGCAAGGGTGAAGGGGGCGATGTCATTGAAGGCGCGACGCTCCAACTCTCCAGCTCGTGGATAAACAGGTTCACCAAAAACAGCTCAGGCTGTTTAGAGAAGCAAGCATATTGCAGGCTTGCGTACTCTCGCTCGGGTTTCAAACCCAACATGTAGCAGCGTCCACCCTTTTCCGTAACTGCCGCAAGACTCTCAACTTACAAACTTCCCATTTCGGGTTCACATTCCCCCTAGCCCCAATCCTTAACCCTCTGGTACATAGTGTTGCACATATGGAACGTAACTTTTAACAACCCAGAGGCATCTGTTGACTTCTAACTAAACTAAATCATAATGCTGGTATACAATAACAAGTTATTTAGGACTTAGGAAACTTTGAGCATCCCTGAACAGGTTGAAACTTGTCTATCCTAGATTTTGTGAGCCTGTGCCTCGGTTTATATTTTGCTGCTCGTCTGTGTATTTGGGAAATTTTTAGCATGTTCTTCGATATTTCATTAAGAGAGAAAAATTTATTCATCATTGTCAAGCTATGCTAATTACCCTGAAATCATATTTATTCCTTTAATCTGAATAGTTTATAAATAGGACCTTATTATATTAATGTTGCACGTGTGCAACATCATGCACAAAACTGGCTTTGTTCAGAATTTACATTTTTAATGTTTTAAGATTTTATTATGTTTGTAAATGATGGAAGAAGATGGACATTTACAAGAGACTAATTTCTTGACATGATCACTTGCCACAGTAGTAGTGAGGAAGTAATTTCATCTGAAAGTGGAAGTGAAGACACCCACCATATTGCTATCTGAAAATGTTTTTCTAGAAAGGATCTTCATTTAACGGAACTAACCCAATGACAAAAATAAGACGATATGACAGAAAATGTAAAGTATGCAAAGAAATACAATGCCCACAAATTGTAAAAGAATAAAATGAACAATGGGTGGGGTGGACCTCACAGCAGCCATGTTGGCTGACATTCAATAAAAATGAATATAAGAAGACGATAGTACATGAGATTATTCTACCATATGTTAGATTTGGCTATTGTAAATAGCTGGATCAGGTATGTACGTGTGATGAAAATGTAAGGGAATGGAACAATTGTGGAAAGAAATAGGCAATATGTTATGTTATATTGGAAAAATAAATAATCCAAAAAGAGAACACTCATCTATTATGGAGAAAATGGAGGAGTAGCGAAAGAATAAAAATGTGTTTCCACTGGATCTATCCCTGATGAAAGGAAGTATAGACTAGACCATTGGCCGGAATGGGAATCGAAAAGTCAACCAGCTAAATTTTATTTCCAAGTGCAACGAGCCTTAAAACACGAAGTTGTAAGTTAATGACTATACAATCCTCAAATGCATGATGTTGCATATATGCACATAAAGAAATATTCCTTTTCTATAATAAAAGTTTCATTTGGATTTTTAAATTATTTTTACTGTAAAGAACGCTTCAAAATACATTAAAATATTTTGTTTTCAAAAATTTTAAAAATCATGCACTAAAGGGTTAACTTGTCTCTATGTAGGCCTCCCCCACCCTCTATTCATCACAGTTGTCTGTCCCTCTTCTGACCATTGCGTCGATATTGTTCGTAAGGCTGCAAAATAACATCCCTGTCCAAACACTCTGACTTCGCATCGCGATAAAATTTATTAAATAATGTTTTTCCGATAATGTACGCCACAATATATATACATTCAGGTTGGATGTCTGTCAATTACAGTAAAGGTGAGGTTTGTTGTCCAGGAAAGTAGATTGTAGTTACAAGATGGGTGTGGGCACTATGTTTTTATTTGGTCAAGGGTGGATCTGGGTATTTGGATAGGGCAGGTAATATTAGTTTCTTAAGGGACAGTACGGGATGTTTTCCATCATTTAAGATATAGTTGGAGTAGGATGACAGTCTGTATAAAGTATTATTTGTCTCTCTTTCCTATCTGAGATATATATTATGTAATTAATAAGGAAAGGAAAGAGAGATAGAAAGTAGGTGATTTACCTGAGGTTCATAGATGGTTAACACCTTGTGAGGTTTGGAGTTCTTAAATTTTCGCCCCCTTCATCAGAAAGTTAGGAGGACATTTCCAGTTATCGGCTAGCTGATGACTGCTTTATTTTTTATATATATATTTTTTGTGTAGGAGGTCGCAATTTTGAGGGTTCTTTAAATTTTACAAGATGTGGCTGTGGCATTTAGGGGTTCTGGGTTGACTGGGAAGATTTTTACAAAGTGGCGCTTCCAGTGGACTGTTTGGCAGAATTAAGGGTATGACAGCAAGTCTAAATGGGTCCAGTGTTGTGGTGGGTGAGAAGGTGAGACCTGTATTGAGGATTCAGTTTTCATCTTCTTTTAAATTTTATGATGACAATGATTTAAGGGTTTGGGGGTCTGGGTGGGCTTGTTGTCGGATTGTTGATTTTGGAAGATTAACGGTGTCGGCTAGGCAGGGTTTTGTTGAGATAAGGGGTGTGTGGTTGGTTTGGGGCAGTCAGAATTGTGTTGGTATTTGGATGCGAACCCTGACTGCCTGTTTGACCAGGTGGGAATTTTTTTTTAACCTCAAGTAACTAGCTCTCTTTCCTTTTCACATATGGTAGGTACCTTGTAAGGTTTGGAATTTTCAGAGGCACCACCCCCTTCATCAAAAAGTTAGGAAGACATTTCTAGTGTGCCTACCATTTGTGAAGCTCACATACTTTCTATCTCTCTTTCCTGTCCTTATTAATTATCATTTATTTTGTTTTTAATAAAATTGAAAATAATCTAATGATATTTTTTTAGAAATGTTTTTTATAAATTAATAATATTTAATAAAACAATATCTAAATTTATTACAATCAAAATATTTACAGTTAGAATGATAACTCTTTAGTATATTGGGCCTCTTAATACGTGTGAATTAAAATACAAGATAATAATCAATGAGTAAATTATTAAAAATTCTATAATTAATTTAACCAATTATTGATTTTCATTTACTAATTAATTATATAAAATACTCAAAGGAAATTAAATTTGATGACGCAAGAATATTGCTACATTTACTTAAGCTTTTTTACATACCTCCCATTTAGATTTATGCAAATAATCCAACTGTAATTATTTTTCACATCTCACTTCATGCCCTGACGTGACCAAATTTCTCTCCAATTCACTGGGCACCTTTTAATGTATCTGTGTCATCCTTCACTAAAGTCTATTTCACTTCACTCTTTTGTATCTCGTTAAATCCAAATTTAATATGTCAATACCTAAGCCTTCAACAAATGTCCAATATTACAACTCGGTACACACTTTACGATCTTTAACACTGCAGTCGCTCTCTTCGATTTTTGCATAAGTAATACAAGCTGCTCTGCCCCACGATTCAGAGCACCATCCTTTTCCTCCAACATCTGTCTGCGGACTCCTTAAATTACGACGGCAAAACTGAAACTCCTGGTAATGTAGGAAAACCTTTTGTTCGTTGGCCGCTGTCAATTATCCAGTTTTAGTTGGTTCCCTATGCTGTCGAGCATTACTTTAATTACATCAGTTTACTTCAACATTTCTGTTCCTGAGAAACACCAAAATGACTTTTCTCACATGTTTCTCTTGTTTTATAATAAAATGTATTGTGTATATTACAATATATATAAAGTTCGGAAAACATTTTCAGTGTTCAGCTATCATCTATGAACTTCAGGTAAGTCACCTACTTTCTCTCTCTTTCCTTTCCTTATTAACAAGACCTCACCTTGCCACCCACTTTCTCTCTCAATGATGGTTAGATTAGAGGCAAAGAATTGATGAGGTCTGTAGTATATTTGACTCTTAGTGTATAACGTGTATTTGTGCCTCACTTAAGATATTGGAGTATTAAACGTACTGGTTTTCAGATTTAATTTTAAGTTACAGTGATTATTTAAGGTACAATTAGATTTCTTGTTTAATTAAATTATTTTTCTGACTAATATAAGTACTCTGGCAACACTGGGCACCAGATACTGTAATAATAAATTTTAAGCATGGTTTGACAAAGAAAATTTATTTTGATTACATTCATCTCTGTTTTAGAAACATCTGAAAGGACACAATTTAATATTTGATGATAACAGTCAGTATACTGTTTTCATTAAGGAACTCATGGCAGAAGAAGGATTTATGAATATTTCAAAACACTTGGCATTTTCATTGTTGTTTCTTCAATATACTGATAGACCTCTTAATGCACATGTAAGTTTTTATTATTTGTTCTCTATATTTTAAGCTGTCTTTTTTTCTGTTCTGCACTTATGATTGTCCAAGTTTCTCTGTCATGCGACACTGCACAAACACGTAAAGAGTTCTCAAATGCTCACTTAACAGGATAGATACTTCTGTGCATTGTACAAATGTTGTCAAGACCCTATTAGCTGATTTTGTGGGTGACTCTTGAGATTGCCACTTGATTTGTGCAATGTTTTACAGTCAACTGACAAAAGCAACCAGTATTGCAGCAAAATACAATTCATAAAATAAATATGTCTATAATTTAGCTACTTCTTTTGGAAGAAATATATATTTAACAAAGACTTTATATCGTACCTTTTTTAGGCAAATCTAATATTCAATATTAAACTATGCTCTGAACTTTAAAAGCTGGCACTTTAATTTGATTCACTAAGAATTTTCACTATGGTAAACTTCCAAACATAGTATGTCAAAATACAAATCTGGTCTGAAGACAAATTTACTGTCTCTCTCTTTCACTCTCACACTCGCTCCTCTCAGTCACTGCATGACTAACTGATTCGCTCACTCGTGCACTGACTGACGCAGTCACTAACTCACAATCTCTTACTTACTCATTTACTTAAAATAAATTTAATTTATTAATATCAGAAGTTTAACCATACTATATACATAATTAATTTTATGCAAGGCACAATTATTTTATGTATTTTAATTTTCCTTTCCTCTCCTGCTTGGCTCTACAGCCCGTTGAAGGCCTGGACCTACCGAGTTGACTGCGTTCTGTCATCTTGCATGACACATTCCGAATTCGGAGTGGCACGTGGTCAGCATATCGATCCTCCAGATGTATTTTAACACCAGGTGTAAAAGCTTAAATCTGTTATTTGCTCATAACACCATTCTTTTTTTTTATGAGTTTGTCATTTGTCAACAGTAGTCAATGCATATCATCAGCAATTACATACGACAATTATGTTTAGTTTTTTGTCAAAAGAAAGAGCATGTGTGTGAAACTCTGTTTTTTGAAGAAACGACTGACAAATCGTATGTGCTTGTGGGTGGTCTACGGTGACAGTGCTTCGTCAGAAACAACGTTAAGAGATTGGTTTTATATGTTCAAAGATGTCTATTTTGACTTCAGCAACAAAAGGTGTGAAAATTGGCCCAGAAAGGTTGACAAGCAGCAATATTGGACAAGGACAATACCAAAATGTCATTCCTTCAACAGATTGTGAGTGGCTGTAAAAAGTGGATATGTTTTGAGAATCCCAATCCTGGCGAACCATCAACATTGTCCACAAAACCAAATGACTTCAGATAGAAGCCATTGTTGTGTGTTTGGTGGGATCTACTATAAACTGTTGACACTTGATGAAATCTCAATTCCTACCTCTACCATCAAAACCTGATCAAATTGTACCATGCTCTGCATGAAAAAAGGCCAGATTATAAGCAAAGACATCATAACTTCTTTATTATATTTAAAAACATTGTCTTTATAAACAGGACATAAATACTGTATCGGTGAAAATATTTAGAGGCACGAACCTCGAAATTAAATTGTACTTCAGGCTTTTTTTTTTTTTGCTTTTTTTTTAGACTGCCTCTGTGGTCTAGTGGCTAATGTCACAGACTTACATAACAGAGGTCCTAGGTTTGATTCCTGGCAAGGGCCTGGGTATTTGTGTGTGTGTTTTAAGAACCCTTACTGAGATTACATTGTGAATTACTTATTTCATCTTAATTAAATCTGTTGGTACTAAAATAGTTGTTTCGTTTTATTATAAGGAACATGTAAAAAAACTAATTGTATGAATATACTTATTTTTCATTTCGTAGTATCGAACAGTATATAATTTGTATCAGATAAAGAAAACAAACACTTAACAGTCTCCACATTTTATTAGTTCAACAGGTTGAGAGCTTTTGACACTTATCATTCTGTAAAATTCGGTGTGAAAACCAAACTTGTATAGTAATTACATGGAAAGTAAAGAATTTTTTATTAATTAATTTTGTACAAATAATTGTTACTAACCTTTTAAAATGGATTATTAGTAATGGAACGAGCAATAGTCAATAATTAAAAACAATGAGATGAAAACGCTCTTTGTCACACTTGTTCTGCATTCGTTGCATCCTGTATAATATGCTTATGCCACAGTGACAGTTGAAAGTATTCTTGTAAACATTACACACATCATTGATGAGTCAAAAGAATAAGTATACAATAATTGATACAATAGGGAAACATTCGATGTACTTACTTATTATGGCGACACAATGTGCTCCTATTTCTGCATCCTCATTTTTTTAATTAATTATCTTATTTCTATTTATGTTAATATACATTGTGTCATTAAATCTAAGTCTATTTTTATGCAGGATTTTTGTATCGTCTAATTTGAATTATTGATCAAGTGTTTTGATGTGGGTGGATAAGTGCCATGACTTTTAGATTTCAGTTTGTGGCTTATTTTATGGTGGTAAAGTCTGGTCTTTAGATCATGGTACATCCAATGTAATATTTATCACAGTCAACTCTATAAACCGTATTATAATTATCAAACATATTAATTTGTGACGAGGTTATTAGTGTGGTTAGTAGGTTTCATGGAAAATTTAAATACAATTATATTGCATTTATAAAATGTTTTAATAATATTAAAGGTAAGACCATTAATAAAACTGATGCTGACATATGATTTATTTAGAATAATGTTAGAGTTGTCAGAGATGTTATTGTTGGAAGTGTTAATTAACCATGAGTTACTGAAAATTGATTTGTAGATTTAAAGAAATGTAAAATATTTTTTTGAGAAGGAGGTTTGAATATTATGTTTTCCTTATTTGTGGGTTTGCTTAGTTGTTAATTTATGGGTAATGTCGGCAAATTGTCCATAGGAAAGTATTACTTTTCTTAGTTTAGATACATTAACTGCCTAGAGTTAGTGTATTAGGGTTGTAGGAAGAAAGCTATTGTTTAATATTGAGTAAACTTTAATATCTCTATGGAATATTTTATATACAATTTTTTTTCACGCCAATTTTTACAGAATGATTATTCCTGTATTATTACCTGTTTTACTGATAAAATTGTACTGTTGTTGGTTGTTTTCTTTATCTGATATTTATATGCTGTAAATTGAGAGAAATCGATAAAATATAAGATATTAGCATGCCTGTACAATTATGGATGACGGACTGTATATACATGTGTGAATATAACAATTTAATTGGAATAATTTAAGGTTTTGTGATTTGAAAAAATCTTTTTGTTATTCTTATTTAATCAATGTTGATCGGCCTCTTTACCATTTGCAGGATATCGCAAGAACAGCAGAAGAGGAATGCAAGAGTATAGCTGACTTTTTATTATATTATCGAAGAGCTTATTATAATCGGAACTAATTAAACCTACGATTATGGTTAATTTTGCTTAATTTCATATTGAGTAACCGTACACATAAGGCCTGTGTGACACTTGAGAGGGACAGGACACGGCAGAACATAATTGGAGACGGGCGTTAGATGGCTGCATCCTGTTCAAGTACGTTAGTTACTACCCTTGTAAGAGCTGAGGATTTATTTTCAATTAATAAAATATTTTTCTTGTATGTGTTATTGCCTTTACTTGATTTTATTATGTGGACATTATATGATTACTTGTTATTTTATGCTTGCAATATTTTCCTCAGGCTTTCATGGGAAGATTTATAAACTTTGTTTTGTAGCATCTTTAACTGCGGATCAGATCTCATAGAGTTGATTATCTCCAATTACAGTAAGAGCGCTGCCTAACTACTTTAAATTACCGCTTCTCTATAAATGGCATGTGCATCTCTGTAATCAAATTTGTCTTTGATACACTATCAATACTGTCCTTTTAGACTCCATACTAATACTAATGTTAATTTGTGGTTGCAAGTGGCATTTCCCAGGGCTTGTGTATATCAGACTGCAATTAATTTTATTTTAAATTGAATAGGATTGGAAAGGGATACAGAAAGCAGCAGTTGACTTACCGAACAGTCACGGTAGTATGATAATGTGAATTTTCCTTTCTTCAGGTAAAGAATGTCTGATTGTTGCAGCAGTGGCAATTAAAATTATGTAATGACAGCTGTTAGCAACACATGATACCCAAAAAAAACTACAAGTCCTTATCCCCCTCTCTCTCTCTCACCCTCCCTCCCCCCCCCCCCCCCAAAATCCCTCAATCGGTGATCATTGAGTACGGCATTGTGAATTTTTGCCACAATTTCGTCGGTGGTTGAGGATTTTGGACGTCCTGAGCGCTCATCATCTTCAATGGATGAACTGTCACGTTTAAATTCCGCTGACCAGTTTTTGACTGTTGAAAACGAAGGAGATGAATCTTCCGATGTAGAATCTAACTCATTTTTTATGTCCGTTGGGGTTAAAACTTTCAAAACGAAGTGCTTTGTTACTGCTCGTGATTCAATTTTCTCCATCTTGTACACAACTGGCACCCTTCGCACTTTACAAGAACACAGGAAGAAAACTAAGAAAATGCAGCACTCCATGTAATGAATCAAACAAAAAAATTAATACAGAATATTCGCGAGTCAGGCCGAGAACTGTTGCTTGCAACTCCCCTCGTACATTCAAATGATAATTATGAAACGCCCACAAGTACAAGAGGGGGGCGAACTACTCGATTTCCAGTATCGATAAGACTTCAGAAGAAATTAGATGCCTTTGGATCGTCTCTCTCCGTTAAAAACTATAAAAATGAACACGGATATTGTTAAGTGCCCCATTATCTCCTTGTATTTGAGCAACACTCTACCCAAAATAGTGGTATTCAGACACGAAATTATTTACCTAGACATCGTTATTTACTTTTAGAGATTATTGCTTCATATAGGTCTTTAGCAGCGGAGTAATTGGTTTCCAAAAAGAAGTCAATATTTGCCGTGATAAAATTTTGTGGTCGGTTTGAGCAGATATGAGAAGGGGCAGCTGATATATCATGGCACTGCATTCCCTGCTACAACATGTATCGATAAGACAAATTACACACTTTTCTACCTGACGAGGTTACAGCCAGACCATTAACACGATCTTCTAACTTCTGAACAAGTGTACAATGACATTTAATATTTAGTTGGGGTCCGGATTTACTTCCTTTCAAAACTTCGACAGTTAGAGAGGGTCGAGTGCGAGTGGAATTCACTATTATTTCGTGCTGGAGGATAAAGTACAGTCACAAAATAGAATTGTATAAATTGCAATATTATTCTTTCCAATAAAATTATGACATTATAAAACTGAAAAAAATAACTTGCGTAGACTTCTTTTTAGTAAAAATATCATTATACCCATAACATAGCAGACTGGGACTGAAAGATGCGAACAGCGCAAGACAATTAGTTTATATCTCGTGCATGCAAAATATTAACTAAAATAGTTTATAGTAGTATGCGACTTAAAATGTAGAGACAAGAGAAGCAATATTGACTAAGGATCTGGTCCGGTCGACATTTTTCCATTCCTATCTTTCTGTAATATTGACTTTGCGACTAATTTTAGAAGACAGGATACTAAAAAACCGGCCTATATTTATGGCATTTGTAGATTTAGAAAAAGCATTTGATAATGTGAACTGAACACACTATTAAGGATTTTGAAGAGCACAGGAGTAAAATATCGAGAAATGAGGCTTATACATAACCTCTACAGAATAATTAGAAGATCAAGAAAAGAAAGGAGTAAGAGAAGGATGCAGTTTGTCACCCACGCTGTTTAACTTATATATAGAACAGTATTAGGAATGAATACCACAACAGCAACAAATAAATTATCAGAGAAACCTTTACGCATATTGCCAGTAAAATATTTGCCTTTTATCTCCGCACAAGATTCTACCCTGGGCAAAATGAATTGATTCCATTCAAATAAAGTTTAAATTTAATTGGTATTCATGTTTTGTTGCTAAATAAAGTTCTAAAATTATAAAACAATTTAGTGTAATAAACATATAAAGGAATCAAAACACAAAAATAATCATTACAACAGCGCTGTCACGGTTGCCTCACATGTTGCGACAACATTTATTAATGAGCAGAATTGATTTGCTTAAATTCAATTTAGTCCTCGACATTAATGTCACTATAAAATCCTGTAAAATATCCAAAGAGAACCACCGATGGTGATAGAAACGTCGTATATATTTAATTACACTTCATGTAATATACTTATTCTGAATCATTTGGCTATTAATTTTAAATATTATTTTATAAATCAAGTCAGAGCAATATAGATATTATAAATTAAAAGTCCACATGATATAGCTGGGCTGTTTTGCATTGTCGTTCGGGTAAAAGGCGATAATAAATGTGGACAACAGAAGGATACGTAAAAGAGTAAAGTGTGCTGAAATAGAAATAAACTGGGAACAAATTGGGTAGGTGCAGAATTTTTTTTTTTTTTTTAATCTTGAAATCGGGTTCAGGGAAGGCAATTTAACAATCGCATCATCTCTCTCTCTACTCACGTCACGCAACTATTTCTTGAATTAATTCAAAAAAGCGCACTCCACCCACAATCGCCCCGTGTATTTGGCCGAAAAAGCTCATTCCACCCAAAAAGGAATTTAAGTCAAAAAATATTTGCCATGCATTTTTTTGGCGATATTACATTATTACAAGTCTGTACTCGAGTAGAGCGGGCAATGGGAGGAGCGACGGTACCAAACTAGTCCAGTTCCGGTAATTTATTACAACCGGAAGAAGAAATAACAGATAATGGGATGGCCTTCGTTGCAATAAACTGCGTAGAAACATGTTTGGCCATGTGGTGAAAAGAGGCCCAAGTCTACTCCACTTATGAGGCCCTGTCACCTTTAAATTAGTAAATTACATGAGAGATATTAAAACTGTCATATATATCATATATGGTAAATGTAACATGTTGTGACTGGTACTAACCTTTATAAGAAATAAAAAATGGTCGAGAACACTTATTTGGACATTCATTCTCAGCACCATATATAACTAATCGAACATAACACACATCAATAAAAATAATATTTTCTACCAAGTTAAATTAAATATATTCAATACATTAGAAGGTTAAACCAAATTCAACTCAGATAAATTTATTTCTTAAGAATTCGTATTTAAAGTGTAAGTATGAATTAGTCTTAAACTAAACCAAAAATGTAACTTTATTCAAACAAAATCCAGATCACGGAAAATAAAATCACAAACTGTATATCATATTAAATTTTATGTTAGTAGTTATTTTATTTAGGAACTGATTCAATACAAGTATACATTTAAAACGAAATAGTTTACAAGAATAATTTCTTTATAGACTTTTTCACACACAATTCTTCTACAAGTTCATCAAAATCGATTTTTCTGAAGGTCTCATTTCCGATGCACAAAATATAATATGCATTGATAATAAAATAGCATACTGTCTACATTCTGAAGATAATTACATTACTATGAAATTATTTATACAACATTGACTACCAATTACTTTTTAAGGTGATGTATTATCTTGAATTACATGATTCATTGTAAGAAAAATAAAAACTGCAGTGAAATGCGAAGCCCGTTTTGAAGCTATCGAGATATTTGTAAAGTATATTTAAATGATAGTAGCCATATGGCGTCTCTCACATCCAAGCTTCCATCTCCTTTCATCTTGCCAATCTTCATCTCACATACATCTTTCCTCCATTGCTTGCATCACTCCTTTTTTCTTCCGTTTTAGGGGTTGCCAGTGAAATATTGTTAATGGCCACCATTCCTCTGGCATTCATGTAAAATGTCCATACCAAAACAACCTCCTACATTCTATTGTACTGATGTAACCTCCATTTCTTCCCGAATGTATCCTTTCTGTTCTTATCACACCACAGCTGCTGACAAAAATATTTAGTTGCAAAAAGAAAAGAACTCACAGCAGACTCTGCAGCCAGTTGTCCATGTGTTGTATACTGAAGGTCATCAATCTAGTTAATATTTAACTATGGGAATGCAATGTACATTGCAGACACCTGCCACAACTTTCAGTCCTTCTCTCCTGAAGGAGGTTCAGGGTTCTCGAAAATTTACCATGTTATTGCTTCCTAGCCAAGTATCAATTTAAGGCAAGTCAGCTGCTCTGTATTGCCCTTTCCTATCAATTCCAGACTTGGGCATACAATTTTATTGTATTATTAAGAAAAGTTAATAGAATTCAATTATTTGATATTCATAAAATTAATAAATCCGCAAAATTGACAAATCTGATTTATTGTTTACCTAATATTGATATAATATAAAGAAATGAGGATGAGTAATGACAATTTCTTTATTTCTTCAAACAATCTTACAAATTGTATCATCACTGTGCTTTTAATACCAAACACAATATTAACAGTTGCCCACAATTGTCCAACTGAATTCAGTTTTCACAACACAAACAAATCTTTCACTCCATGAAATATCTTCTAATAAGCAGTAATCATTACCTGGAAAATTCAGAAAACAAATATATTAATGGAAAAAAAATGTTATACAATTTGATAAAGCATAAATTGATAAGTGTCTGGAGTACTCTCATATATAAAATTCAAACACCAGGTACTCGTAAAAAAACAAGAAAGTTTTAAGTTGGAAAGAAGCAGAAAAGACCCTCATCAAGATCACAATGGGGGAGCTCATCTAAAATTTAAATACCAACAGCCTGCTATGTTTGTACTTGCAAAAATGGAAAATAATTTTATATCCCAATTTTAAATAAAGATTCATTCAATGTTGTACTTTGTAAAGATCCACATTTGACAGTTTACTAGAAAGGTATACTTTACTATTCCTCATGAAGGTTTAGTGCATACTGTAACTCATAAGCACAAGGGTCTCACTAAATCCAGAAGTGATATCACAATGAATGTTGATATAATTAAAAAAATAATTGTTCAGGTCGTCATCAGGCAGAGATCAGGTGCACAATACAAGAGTCCGTACAATCACAAGGACATAAACTTACCAACTTCGGCCTAGTCCTAGAGGGACTCGTATAGCACCCCAATGAAGAAGCAAGGGAGGGTGTGGAGCATATATACACCCTAGGCGGAAGTCAGCTACAGGGATTTTGAGCATTCTGGATTCTGAGTAAGTGAGGAAATCCACACTTCCAGGATATTGACACTCACCTGAGAAGTGGCTTTGGTGCGTTTAATATAATTAGTTTCTTAGAACTTTCTTTTGAAATTATGGGATTCCAAATAGATAACTGAGCATTCCTCAATCCACGACAATGTTCCCACAAATGCTCAGCGATGTTTGGTGTGGCAAATTTTGTACTGGAGAGAATTGTTGCTGATAAATATTGCTTTTATATTGAAGCAATTGGATATCCTGCAGATTTTTTTAGGTATATATATGGTAGGAACGCTTTTCAAAATTTGTTTGTTTTGGGATTTTGTATCTTTGAACACTTTCATTTGGATGTAAGTTAGACAAAATGATTTTGACCTCTTGGTTTAATAAATGTTTCACAGACCAGATGTTTTTGGCAATGCCAAGTTTAGGACTGTAGGAATGGTTGGAAAGATAAGTTAGGTATCTGCCCCAGTGCGTTGGTCACTGATCGCACAACATTCGCGAAAAGAAGTCGCCGATATTGTCTTGGACCTGCAACATTTGGCATAATTCATGACAGTGCAGATACTGTCCCAGATACTTTATGTCTTACATAATCAAGGTGGTGTTTAAAAGACATCCTATCATCTATCTTTATACCAAAATATCTGATAGACGATTTCGAATAGATTTCGCAGTTTCCGACCGTAAGGGTGATGGATTCTCTAGATTTTCTCCCAGTGACAAGAACTGCCTCTGTTTTTTCTTCCGCCAGTTGCAGTCCCATTGTCCATAGCCATTGCCCAATCACATAAATAGCCTCATTGGCTATCTGAACTATTTGTTCCCGGTGCTTAGCGACGACGACAATTGCTATGTCATCTGCGAAGCCAATAATTTTGCTTTCCGTGGGAATCTCAAGTCTTAATACATCATCATACATAATGTTCCACAACAGGGGTGGTCCTAGTACCGATCCTTGTGGGATGCCTCCTGTGATTACGTACTTTATATATGTGTGTGTGTGTGTGACGGCTAGCCGATCACTGGAAATGTCTTCCTAACTTTCTGATGAAGGGGGCTGTGCCTCCGAAAATTCAAGTACTCTAAACCTCACATGGTGTCTACCATCTATGAACCTCAGGTAAGTCATCTTCTTTCTATCTCTCTGTCCTTTCCCTATTAATTGTTTAAGATGCAGTATTTAATTGTAGTATAAAGTGTACAAAAAATGAAGACATAATTTTAATTGAAAAATTAAAAATAAGATGATTGATTAATTGCAACAACAAAAAAGGTAATACAAACCTTTGAAAAACTAGGAGAGAGTTCAGGACATATATCAAGTACATTGGCAGGGCCTTACCGGTAATTGAGGGCAGCGACTCTGAAAATTTGTGAATTCGACATTGGCCCTCAATTTCAGGTAAGGCCAACACAGGCAAATTTCAGGAAAGACTATGCCTCCCATCTTCTCTTTTCACGGGTAGCCTGGGGGCCATAAAACAATGACGGCACAGTCG
Organism: Eucriotettix oculatus; assembly: GCA_034510155.1. Lineage (NCBI taxonomy): Eukaryota > Metazoa > Arthropoda > Insecta > Orthoptera > Tetrigidae > Eucriotettix > Eucriotettix oculatus. The sequence continues at coordinate 213,923,673 of CM067377.1, read as the reverse complement.
TGACGTCACCCATTATAATTTTCTATCTCCGTAATTATCAGTTGTCGTCAGAAAATTTATTTGGCAAATACTCTTTAAAAGTGATAATAGACAACTTTAACCACGTTTCATTTTATCCCAGCCACTTACATACAATAAATATTGGCCATTCAAACTAGTCCACAGCCATGGAAAGACACTTTTGGCAACTTCATCAAACAGGATGATGATGTTTCTATGTCAGTTCTGCATGGGCCTTCTGCAGAAGACTATCACATGTGGCATGACACACTTGACAACCAAGCTATTGAAAGATGGTTTATTGTGGAAGTGCCACAAGATGTATCGAGAAGTGTAATAAAAAATCGGCTTAGCATGGATGGTAATTGATAACAGTGACTAACCACAACTTTTGCAAATCAGAAAGTAAAAAGTGAATAACCAGAATGACATTTTCTTTCAAATTTGCTCTTGCCATGCCTTACACCTGCACGATTTCTCTGGACACAAAAAATATATTTCATAACCAATATTATTCGCCATGTATTTTGTCAGGATACCATGGGAGAGTTGGGGTTTAGGTAGTGTATCCCAAGTAGTCCAGTTCCAGAGTTTATGTATTAATTATGCAAATTCAAAGATTAGTAGTAATACAAAACTAAGCAATGAACCGAGTGAACATGTGTATATAATGTGTGGAGGAAATAAATGGTGAAATAAAATATATTTTTACTATTAATTATATCCAAACCATAACACTTACTTCTTAATTACATGTGGAAGATCATACTTTCCTCGTACACAACGAATCTTAACACCTGGAACATCCTGAAGGCGTCCAACCCTGCACAAGACAATGTTGTGTTCCTGTAGATTGTGCCCTTCTCCTGGGACGTAAGCAACCATTTCTTTGCCTACAAGAAAGAGAAGTCATGTAAATACTTGCAGTCCCCATTAGTAAAGTAAATGGGCATAATTCGGATCACGCATCTACTTGTGAGCTGTACATGAAAACAGTCTCATCCCTAATACATCATAATCATTTTCCCAATCTTTATTTTCAAAAATGTAGTTAAAAAAACGAAAATTGTAGGTTAAGTGACTCGTAATTGAAAAGTGTGGCTTAACTGAAGCTAAATCCATATATATAGACAAGTAGGTGCAACATCCAAACTGTATCCTAAAAAATAACATGTAAACCTACTTAAATAGCCAACAAACCTGTGGACAGTCGTACAAGAACACATTTCCGGTTTGCTGAATTTGGCTTCTTTGGTTTCTTTATCAGTGTCTTTAGAACAACTCCTTTTGCAAAAGGTTTTCCATCTAGGGGTTGTCTGAGAGGTCTTTCCTTAAACAAAGGTCCAGTTCGGTGCATGCGAGCCAAAGAAGCAGTCTCTCTCACTCCCTGCAGTACGCTGGAGATGCAAGCTAGAAATTTAATTATTTCCTGCCGTAAACAATGATTTAATTTCATTAAGAATGAGAAATCTTATAGCCAGGTATGCATACATAAATTAATTTATACCAATCAATGCAATATAGAAAAAGCAATTGATGTAAAAAAAATATACTTTGGCAGTCTGTAAAAAGAGCTTACTGTTAACAGTTGGCTGCGACGCAAACGATATCAGACTAGTAAAAACTTTATTGCATAAAAAATTCATGATTATCTTATAGGACAAATTATTCCATCAGGCATAAAAATCCAGCCTACTGATTGAAGCAGTGTTGCCGATAAGTCAAAGATAGTAAAAGCATATGTTAAATATGTCCACTACCCAAAGTCAATATGACGTAAAGATAATCATACATGAAAAGTGAAACTCGAAAACCGGTTGTATTTTTATTTCTTAGAAAATATTTAATAAAATTTCAACACATTTTTGGTAGCTTTTAAAATTTATCACCCGCTGTGTATATCAAAAAATTAGATACATTCACAGCAAAGATTCATCAGGAAATGGATAACTTGGGATACACTACCTAAACTCTCCAATAATATAAGGCAAAATACAGGGCGAATAATATTTGTATGTCCAGAGAAATTGTGCACCTGAAAATAATAAGCCAAAATAGTGCAATTATTGAGCACATTCTGCACTATAATAGTTACAGTTCTGGGCTTCATCTCTTAGACTTTTCGTAAGTTTGGTCTCTTTAGTCATTACAAAAAATTAGCAGCAATTGGTATTTTCAAGAGGACAGGTATTAAATATGGCGAAAGAAGTCGTGTACATAACCTCTACCGAATGCAGTAATTACAATTGAAGATCAAGAAAATAAAGGGGTAAGACAAGGATGCAGCCTGTCGCCCATGCTGTTTGACTTATATATAGAACAGGCGATGTAATTAAAAGGAATGTGGAAAAGGATTCATACTGCAAGGAGAAGAAATATAAACCGATGATACCATAATATTAGGGGAGTCAGAAGACTTGAAAAACATAATAAACAGCATTAACATGGTCTTGAATAAAGAGTTCAACATGATAATTAATAGAGGGAAAACCAAGGTAAGGGAGGTTAGTAACGGAAACTGTGCAACAACAAAGGCTGTTAGATTTGGAAGGGATATTTTGAAGAAAGTTAAGGAATTCTGCTACTTGGGCAGCAAATAACTAGAGTAGAATAGAACAGGCAAGGAAGATGAATTTAATTACGTCTAATATAAGTATGAATATTAAGAAATTATTAAAAATGTTCATATGGAGTTATATGCTTGGAAACATGGACAGTAGTAGTTGCACAAAGGAGAAGAATAGAAACCTTTGAAATGAGGTACTATAGAAGAATGAGATGGGTGGATAGAATCACTAACAAGGATGTTCTAAGCAGAATAGGGGAAGAGAGAACAAAATGGATACTGAATGAAGAGAAGGGATAGATTAATAGGCCACATTTTGAGACATGAGGGTCTTGTAAAAATCAGCATTACAGGGAAGTGTATGTGGTAAGAGCAGAAGAGGGAAGACAAGGATGTAATATACTAAGCAAATTAGGGAGGATGTGGTGGCTAAGTGGAAATGAAAAGGCTTGCACCAGGTAGGTTAGCATGGAGGGTCGCATCATACCCGCCATAGGACTAAACACAACAGTAATTGAAGCACCATATTTTCAAGCTCCTATACCCACGAAAAGCTTCACTTTGTTGAAACACAGATTTGTATTGGCACAAAGTTTGGCATCTTTCAAAGCTCCTGTTAAAAAAAAAAAGGTTTTTTATTTCCTTCATTGTAGTTGGAGGCAAATGAGGTTTATGATATATATTATTGTTCCATCAATACCTTTTGGTAACCAAACCACAAATATGTAAGTAAATTATAAGGACCGACTCTCCAGAGTTTCCTAAGTTAAAATATGAACCTGGGTGTGTTTAATCTGACAGGTGCTCCATTGTTTAACTTTCAGGTTGGAACTATTAAGTCACTGGCAGGGATTAATATAAATAAATTACATGTGCAAATTAGTCTCATTGTATGTACATGTATAACAAATACCTAGACATTTTATGGAGAAATGGAGGGAGGAAAATAATAATGAAACATTTTTTAACAAAAAAATATATATTTCTTACAACATAGAATAAATATTATGAGAAGTGGATTCCAGCACTGTTGAATGCATGTAGAATCCTGTAACAAAGGTCAAGTGCTGTTATTTATTCACATGTGTTTTCATGACTCGCCAATAACTACTGTAACTTACTGCATAAAGTCATCGATGTCCAGCATCCGTGCTCGTTTTTCCTCAAAATTGCCTTCCTTTAATATCTCTTCTATTTTCAGTTTTATATTGAAATCTTTAGGAATAGGCTGAAAATAAATAAATACAATAAACTAAGACTGACAAATACAAACTAAAGTCGAAACATCGGTGTGCCTGTTGAATGAATGCCCTTCACCAGAATTGTGCAGAGTACAGCACACAAATGTTTTTAGAATCTGCGATGATTCTGAGAATCAACCAATGGATCATTCATTAGTTATTAAATTGTACATTTATTGATCAAATCTGGAGTGAAGGCAATTTCACTAATGAGAATAATTCTGTAGAAAATATGCAACATACTAAAAAAAAATTAAATGTCCTTTAAGTAGTGCTGCTGAGATAAACAAGAACTCACCTTGTCGTGTAACGAACAATGAACCTTATAGTTCTTCTCCAATGCCATAGAAACTGTAGAATTTTTGAATAATGCACCTAATGTCTTGTTTTTTCTGCTGAAAGCAATTCTAGTTAGTCCATCCCATTCTGTGAAGTTAATGGGTGGTGGTGGATTTCTTGGTTCTATTCTAACAACACTAGATTCTACCTTGGGAGGAGGTTTGAAATTATTCTTCCCCACCTGTAACAAATTAAAAAGTAGTCACATTTGGATACATGTACCATGATAGAGTGTAATTGATATATCAGATCATAAGCAACACGGATGAAATAGGGACTAATATATGTAATTGCACAAGGAGTAAGACTACAAAAGGGAGACTGCAATTAATAATATTAGAAGTAAATAAATTACAGACTTTTGGCCAGCATACTATAATTTATTTAATATTAGTCAGATGATTGTTCTTGCTGTAGTCCTTTTACTGGTCTAATGCTAACCTATTCTGCGCAATCCTTTTCATTTCTTCATAACTACCACAATTATGTTACCAATCCAAACGCAAGATTGTCCAGACATACTGGGCGTCCAACCACTCCTTAAAGGAAAAAATCTACTAAATCCAGTCTACTCCAGGACATCAATTGAAAGCTTTGCACAAATTTCCTGTACCAGAATTGGTTGACTGGCCAATGGGCTTAAAAAACAATCTGGAAATTTGAAATTAGTGCACTCCTTATAATGAAAGCCCATTTACAGCCTTGGATGACACATTCTGATTTTTTGGAGTGTCAAATTGGTATCTAAAAATTATTAAACCCAGTTTTCCTGTCCATGATGAATGCAAACATCCATGCCCTTCATTATATTGTTTGTAATAACTTAAACGTAGCCCCAGCCTTCTATTCATTATGAGATCTACCTGCATTGCCTCTATTCGATTTTGTGCTAATCACCCTATATTGATCTGACCAAAAATCTTGCTCTTCCTGCCATCTCACTTCACTAATTCTTACTACATCTAACTTTAACCTTTCTATTTCCTTTTCAGATTTTCTAACCTCCCAGCACAGTAGTCCACTACACCCGGAGATCCGAATGGGGGACTACTTTACCCCCGGAATATTTTACCATCATATTTTTTTGTATTTATCATTGCATGTACACGGGAAATATATTTTCCCTATAAATACCTGTGGTTCCGAAGATCTGTATTAACTGCACTTATCAAGTGAAGAACCATAAAATGAATGCATTCAAAACTTCAAAGTGGTTCGCACAGTTCGTTACTAACAAAACCTTCCTGAAAAGTAAATTTGGTGTTCAGCTGCATTTGTTGCAGATAAACAGACATAGTCGGTTAGTATCTGCATATATCTATACTAAAAAGCACACATACACAAGAAAAGCAAGAAATCTACCTACATTTTCGGAGAAACCAAGCACTAGCACTCAACCCCGCAACTAGTCCTGAATGATAAAATCTTTAAGTTACAAATATTTTAATAATGAAATATTATAATAAAATATTTGTGGCAAAGAACGTCATTAAAATTTGTAACTTTACAGTTAGTAATGGTAATTGCTTGCTTGGGATGTGGAGACAACATAATGAAGTTATGACCTCAGTATGTATACAAACTAGTCCATTTCACTAGTCTTTAGCCTTGCAGTTAATACAAAAAAAATACCTGGAAGTATGGTAAGTACCTTCTATTTAAAAATAGAACTATATTGCAAATGATTTATGTACGTAATGCAACTAGCATTGAGGAAATTCTAATACTAGCCAAATATAATTTTAAAAAATTTACAAGTTTTTTCTGTGCCCTACACTACAACATTTATAAAATATAAGTAAAATTCATTCTTTCATTCACTTTTCTGTACATGTACATCTTAAAATGAATACATGTACGTGTTGTATCGAACTGTGATGTCATTAGTTGTGTATCAAACAGGAGTTACAGGGGCGGGACTTCAAGGTTGTAATGTACACCTCACTAGTTGTACACCAAACATTAGTTAGGGGCATATATCTGGAGGATTACAATTCACTTGTTCCGCATTGTGTTTCATTAAAACAGATGCAGGGAATATCACATTTCATATTTCCATAAGAAATAAAATTACCTGCTGACCTTCATAAGGATATCCACCCTTGCCAAAAGCTGAGTATTTATGGAGAGTCGACAATACAGTTTGTCTCCTGGTTTTGCAACTAGCCTTTGTGCAAACTCTCGCTGGAACATGATAACGGCACAACGGAAGAAAGGTCTATGGAGCAAAAGTTTAAACACTAGTCTCGATGAAATCTGATATGGTATATTGGCAACACAGATGTCAAAAAAAGGTAAATCTGTCTTTAAAACATCACCAATCATTATCTGCAATTTGGACTGATAATGTGTTCCCAGCACTCTCTTTTGTAACTCAGCAACCAACCTGCCAACAAATTATTGCATAATTGGAACTCATCAAATTAAGACATTTATAAATCAATGATCACAAATTAATTTTTAGCTGAAAGAACTTGACCAAATACATGTATTTCCTTGATATACTAGTACACTTTGTTATTTATTACCGTGGATCTATTTCACAGGCTATAACTTTCTTCACTTTATCCAAAATTTTAACAGTCATGTTTCCAGTTCCGGGACCAATTTCAAGAGCAACATCAGTAGGCCTCAAACTAGATTTTTCAATAATTGCCTCGATAATAAGCGGATTTTTCAATATATGTTGCCCAAAATCTTTGTTAAACAATATACCTAAAACAAATAATACTAGATATAAGGCCACGTTACAAAACTTGATTCTAAAAACTTATTCGTTGTGAACGAACTGTACAATACTAAGTAACAAACATTATATCAAACCAATTCAGGGAATAATACGAGAAATAGATCAAGCAACCAATACGCAGGCAAAGTTGTATGTAATGATTAAAGATTATAATCAACATTTAATTGCTGTATAATACACAAATTGTAAAATTACCTTGTTTAGCAACAAGCTGGTGTTGTCTACTTGTTTTCTCTGGTTTAACTTTCGGCATTTCCAAAAAACTCAAACTTTTTTCGGTTATAAATAACACTAACACAACAGTTATAAGTTTAACTTTTTCTAAATATTTTGAAATTGTACTCAAGACACGAGACAAAACCGGAACATATATTTACGTCATAAGACTTCCGGTAATAGCCTTTGAAAATGTACAAAGGCAGTCAAAAATCTTCAAAGAATATTACACCTGGCTTGTCCAAAATCAGCTCAAGGTCTGTATATACAGACACAGATCTTGCTTGAGCTGTATTTTTTATCGCTGTTTTATTTTTAAAGGAGAAAGTTGTGCCTGTTTTGTAAATTAGTATATATTAAAATCTTCTTCTAATTTCTCAAACTTTAAAAAAAGAAGTATTTGGAATATCAATGAAAAGTAAACTGAGCATGTTTCCGGTAAATTAATTTATTTGCCTGATGAATGTCAGTAACATTTTTATATAAGTTTTAGTTGACGACTGTCAATTCTTGCGACGACCATTTCTATAGGAAAGTTTCAACCTCTGAAATTGTATGTACGTGTTAATGTAATCGTATTAAACATGTTCCTAATATTAAAACAAAATGTTATGCTTCTTAGTATATATAGTATTACACGTACTGTTTAAGTGACTTGGATTTCTTTTCATAATGAACATCTGTATTTAAGAACTGAAGTAATTTATATTAGCTTATAATTGGGCAGATACATGAAATACGTCTTTGGGTGAAATAGTTTTAATAAGTTGAATGATTTAGCCAACCTTTTGCGAAACACAATTGTGCTAAAGTCCGTTTGTGCCAGCCATGCGATAAAACACAAGTTCTAAAATATCAACTTAGAAAAATATATTCCAACTATTCTAAGCAATGACATACTACACATATTTCGGTTGGTTGAATGGGTGGACAGTATGGATTTACGAAGTTCCCCTTTGGTCCTGTCTCTACTGATCGTATTATGATACTTAACCTGGCATTAGTAATTATCTCATCTACATGAAATGATCGCAATAACTTTAGTTCCAGGGGTTAACTTGAGCCAATACGTTTCTTATTGCACATGTCAATTCCTTCTTAACGTTAAGCTGGTCAGCAATCCTGCGCTTTTTTACTCCTCGTCCTTCTTTGCGTTGGCTATAATGACCACCATTCATATCTATAGTTATTTCTTTAACATATTTTAAACGTAGTTTTCCTCTGCAACATTATCCTTCAAATTGTCCCTCAATTAACTTATCATATCAAACATTACTCTTATAAAAAATCCAATATTCCATTTAAAAGTATTTTTAATTAATCTTGGTACGAAATGTTTGAAAATCTACACTTTTATTCATCAACAATGAATTGCTTTTAGAAAAATAACTTGGGTGTGATACGTGGCATGGGGTCGGAGGATTTTATAACTTGATTTTGTCTATTAATTTATTTAACAATCACTATCATGATTATGGTTGCATGCGCAGTGACGTTACTGCCGAAAATCTACTATCAACTAATCCGACCAAATACTGAGGCATACGTACATATCATTATAAATTATTTTAAAATGATATGTGCCATAAGAATATTTGTTTCTATTTCCATTCAATATCCCCCTGTACCTTGTCGAAGTTATCCCCTGGTTGCTGATGCAGCACAGATCACTGTGAAATCAAGAGATAAAGTTTTTTTGAGTTCAACATTTATATAAACTCCTTATCTGTTTCAAAATGGTTTTATCCGCAACAAGAAATATGAATTTGTCTTTGTAAATAAATTACAATATATTTACCCGTGAAATATTTTCAAAAGTCGTAAATTTTTACTTGCTACCTTTCTGCTTTGGATGGCAGAGACGAGTTGACCGCATATCATGGGACAACTAATATGAGAATGTTGTTCTTCTTTAATGCTGTTCCAACTGATTTAGCTTTTGTGAAAACTAATAATACATCGTTGCGCATGCAACTCAAGTCGTGAAGTATCTAATGTTATAATAGCAATTTATATTAACTGGATAGAATAACCAGAAGTTCTAAGTAGAATAAGAGAAGAGAGAGCAATATGGAGGACTTTGACTAAGAGAAAGGCGGATTTGGGATACGGTAGTTATGTGAAAATCAAAGACTTACACAGAATAGGTTAGCATGGAGAGAAGTCCAAGGTCTACAGTTCCTAATAGTATACTTATGTCTGATTTTCACCTGTAAATGTCTTCCCTAATGTTGATAAAATTATTGAGTGAATAATTTATAATAAATCAATGGAACAGGATTCAAATATAAACATTCAGCAGAAACTGTTGTACAGTTTGTAGTAGAGTCTTGGAATAGGGATAAGGGAAATGATACCATATCTATATGTTTAGATTTTAAGAGAGCTTCTGAGACTGCATGTAGAGAAAAGTTAATTGATAAGTTGTTCATGTATGAAGCTACAGGATGTTCTAAGTTGAATAAAAGATTACTTAGTGAATAGAAAGCAATAGGTTGAAATTAAATAAGTTTTTCTAAGTGTAGAAAAGTTGACTTTGGCATGCCTCAAGGCAGCAAATTTGGCCCACTGCTATTCATTTTGTATGTTAACGAACTGCCAAAAATAGTTAAGGAAGCTAAAGTTCATCTATTTACTGATGATGCTCTGGTGTCCATTTCTGGGAATAGTTGAAAAGGTCTTGTTAACAAAATTAATTGAGTACTTGGAAATATTTGAACTGGCTGTATTTTAATACGTTAAGTATAAATGTTAAAAAAATGTATGTGTATAGGGAATAAAGTGAAAACTGTCTTTATGTCAATTGTAGTCCTTCGTGTAAGTTTTTGTAATTTTCTGTTATTTTGTGTAAGTTGAAGTTTTATTGAAAAATTAGAAGTGATATGGAATAGAGGATTCAGGGCTATTTTAAATGAGAGGAAGTATTGTAGGATTAAGGATATGCTAAATAAATTAGAATTGTTAAATGTTAAGCACCGAATTCTGTATGATGGTTGAAATAAATTCAGAGATACATATCACAAACCAGGGTTAGTGAAATTTTTTATATGGGCCACTTTAATTTAAGATGTACAAAAAATTCGATTTGTAATAAAGGTTTAGTATTATACAATGAGTTACTAGTAGCTGTTAAGGACACCAAACGTATAAATATATTTAAAAATATTTTAATGTTTGAGTTTAAAAAAACTGG